>VWYP01022859.1:37228-332677 GCA_013400435.1 Pycnonotus jocosus | reverse complement strand
GGCGAAGGCGAAGAGGAGGAGAAAGAAGAGGAAGGCGAGCGCCGGCCGGGGTGCTCCTATTGTTCCGCACCTGCGCCGGCCGGGACACGGGGCGCCGCTGAGCCCCGCTACTCGCCCCCCGCCACTTGACCCGCACGCAGTCGCCCGGCACCATGGGCAAGGGGGTGAGCGGCGGGGCCGGGCCGGGGCGGGAAGTGGTAAATTCAAGGAGCCGGACCGTGGTCGATGCCCCTTTCCCTTCGACGGGGCTGCGCTTTGTGCCGGGCCGGGGCGGTCTCGTCGGGGCGGGTGCGAGGGCCGGCGCGGCCGTTGGCGNTGGCGCCGCTGAGCCCCGCTACTCGCCCCCCGCCACTTGACCCGCACGCAGTCGCCCGGCACCATGGGCAAGGGGGTGAGCGGCGGGGCCGGGCCGGGGCGGGAAGTGGTAAATTCAAGGAGCCGGACCGTGGTCGATGCCCCTTTCCCTTCGACGGGGCTGCGCTTTGTGCCGGGCCGGGGCGGTCTCGTCGGGGCGGGTGCGAGGGCCGGCGCGGCCGTTGGCGAGCGGCGCCGGTGCCGCCGGCCCCAGCAACGTGCGAGGGCGGCCGAAGGCGGCCGCCCGCGGGAAGGAAGAGCCGGGCTGAGGGCGTGGCGGAGCTCGGGGCGAGGAGCCGGCGTCCCAAAGCCCCCGGCTCCTCCTTGAGGCCGTGTCTCCCCGGCGAGGGGCCTCTGGCCCGCCTGCAGCCCCCGGGGCTGGTGTTATCTGGTGGCCTTGCGGAGCTGGGGACTGAGCGCGGCTGCTCCCCGGGCTCCTGAGAGTACTTTAGACTTTCTTTGAGACACGAGGGCCCGGCGTGGGGGGGGCGGGAGAAGGGGAGACGTCAGCGTTGTTAGGGCTGATTTGCCTGTTGGTAGCAGTGAGGGTGTCATGGTGGCAGGGAGGCGGGCACCCCTGAGATCTCCTGTTCATTGGGGCGATAAATTCTCGCAGAAGGCTGTGCAGCGGTTTCTGCCCTGAATCAGCATTGTTTCTACGTTTTAGCTCCTTATAGGGCTATAGGGAGGAGAAGTCCTTAACTCAGATCGTACCTTTTAACTAAGGAAAAGTGTATGTGAAGGCTGTTGGGGGATGTGCTCAAGCACAACATTGTTTGTGGAGCAGGAGCACCTCTTGGCTTGCTGTGATTTTATGTCAGAAAACTCGAGACCAGTTTCTAGGTTTTGTTGCTTGGATGTTTATTTTTCCCCTTCAAATCCTTCCGTGTATATCTTGTGTAGTGAGAGGTGTGTAGATTTGTGTTTACTTTTGGTTTAGACACATTCCAGTAAAATTCCCAGATTTCTTTGCCTCCTGAGGAGAGGGTGAGCGTGCAGGGCCATGGCAGCGGTGGTAGCATGTTCCCTGCCAACAGGTGTTCTGTGCTTCCCAAGCGCTGTTCAAACATTGACTTGACTTTGTATTGTCCTCATCGGTGCGGTGCAGCAGCAGCAATGTTGACATAACTGCATGAGTAGTAGGGAGAGCTGCAAGAACACGGCTGAATGGACAGCTGCTCAGAAAAGGGGGTTGAGGAGCGTGTGGGGTGGGCTTTCAGCATTTGTTCTGGGTATGGGGTTTCTTTTCCTAAGGAAGTCCTTCTGTTGCTTGGCAGCCCAGCCTGTTGTATTTAAATCCAGTAGGCAGCCGGTGGTGTGGACAGTAAAAGTTCATCTAGGAGATAAAACTGAGGAGAGATTTGGCAGTGTGGGCAGTATTCTGAATCGTGTTTATATCATCAGAGCAGCCTTTGAGTTGCGTGTATATGTAGGACTGCAGCGCAAAAGGCTTCAAGGGTTTAGCCTGCCTTGGAGGGACTAATGGAAGGTATAAATGCCTTCCAGTGTAGAAAGCTGTCTTGCTCCGCTTCAGATTTCATAGGTTGCACGGATAATAAAGCAATTAGCCTGCAACTGAAGCGCCGCCACAAGGGATAATTCAGCAGGGATAATACGGCTGCCTCATGCTTTCTGGTAGCAAGTCACAAGATTTGCCCGTTCAGCAGTGAGAATGCATGTGGATAATTGGGGACCCCCTGAAAAATGGGCATGTGAGAGAGCGAAGCAGTGGAAAGGGGGGAGTGTGGATGGACAGCATGTACCTGCCCTGAGTTAGGATGCCCGAAAAGGAAACCTCTTTCCCATGGGTGCATGGGATGGAAGAGCAAAAAAGCGCCTAAGTGTGAGAAAACAAGTTTCTTCTCTCTGTGGCTGTGAGGAGAAGCTGAGTGGAGAGTCTGTTTTACTTTAAATGGTAATGGGGCAATGGGAGGGCTTTCAGCTGCCGCTATGCAGCCCAAAAAGCAGATTATCCAACAGGGGGGTGTGTAGCAGAGGAAGGCACTCTGGATTTCATTCCCATTCAGAGCTGACTGGAAGCTGTTTGTAGACAGCAGCATGTTTCGCTCCATCTCCCTTGCTGCACAGGCATAGCACGGAGTCGGTGGTGTGTGCTTTGGGTCACTTCTGGAGGTCAGTTCTGCATTAAAGGCCATGGGGAGGAGACGTCCTTAATTCAGATCCTATATCTAACTCAAGAAAAGTGTGTGTGAAGGCTGTTGGAAACAGTAGTGAAGACTTTTTTGAAGCTGGATGCTGTGATCGAGCGCCCATGTACAGAGCAGAAACAGCTCTTGGCTAGCTTGGATTTCCTTGAACCCCAGTTAAGGGTTCTTTCCCCGTCAGAAACTAGGAAGGTTTATTGCATAATGAAACCAGCTGAGGGGAAATAATGCAAATCAAAGCAATCCTTATCTGGTGCAATTAAAAAATCTTTATGTATTACCTTCCTCTATCTTCTTCATTCCTTTATTACTATGGCTATTTTATGACAGTTCACTTTTTATTACTATGGCTAGAGAACAGTCCTTTTGCCAAAGAAAACCCTGGGCCTAGTCAGTGCAGGTTCCTGGAAAAACAAGGGAACAGAGACAGGGGTCTCTGGCAGGTGAGGTGAGCTGTATAACCCACTCTGATCCCGACTTGTAGAAAACTGCAGCTCATCCTTCACCCAGGCCTTTCCAAGGGGTGAGCTTCACCAGCTCATCTAGGGGAAAACTGTGTCCAGTCCATTCATGTTGATGTGTTTGTCAACTACTAGAGATGTCTGGAGTTATGGTGAATATTACAGGCGAAGAAGTGAGGAAGGTGATTCTTTGTAGTTGGCACAGCACCAAAAAACCCAGGATGGGCTGCTCAGCTGTGCAGTGATGACATTTGGAAAGCCCTCTCTGCTCTTGGGTCTTCACGCAACTCCAGAGCAGTAGAGATGTTTGTCTGAATACCCAGAGAGGGCTTAAGGTGTGTGGGTGGTCCTTGTTTTATCCTGATGATTAAAAACCTGATTAGGTTTGCATATCTTCTCATGGGAGAAGAGCTTGTTCTTCCATAATTCGGAAAGCAGCAGTCTGTGCACAATTAGCTATTACTGGGTGTTGAGTAAAAATTGCCTTGTACTGTCCTCATTGCTGAGAGTCTGATCAATTGATGCAGCTTAAATTTTTGATTCAAGATAGGAGACTGAACACAGCTCTTGGGAAGGAGTAAGAAGGATCCAAAGAAGCAATTCCATCTTTTGCTAGGATTGCATAGGGTCATAGAACAGAGTTTTCAGTCCAATAGGCGGAGTTAGTTTTATGACTCATCTGGTTAATATATTTACTGTCTCATAAGGCAGCAGGACAGTAACTTTTCTGTTTTCTCTGCAGAATTGATTATAATGGCATAAGCAGTAAAACAGACCAGGCCTCCAGAGACAGCATAATTTGTTTTGGCTCTTACTTGACATTTCTTGTTGGATTAGGTGATCTTAGAACAGGGTGCTTCTGAGCTTGTCTGCTCATTTGTACCCCTCCTGTTTCCTGGTCAATCATGGCTTGTATTGAGAACATCAGCCATGAATGGCTCAATTAGTCCAGAGCGGAAAATCATCAGCTGTATCTGAAAGACAATAGGATTTTCTGGGGGATGTATAAAACTTCTTACGCTGGTGTATACAAATGTTGTGCTTAAGCCAGTGGAAAAAAAATAAATCTTGCATGGAAAAAAAAAAGCTGCATTGTTTTTTTCTGAGGCAGTTTTGATGAGTCAGTTCTTGGGCTAAGTCAAGGAACAGGGGTGACATTTCTGATGAGACAGACCTTCCTTTGTGTTCAGGCCATGTGATTAAATCGTGATAAGATGTGGATGTGGAGTACTACAGGCCTTCTTCTCCTTGTGCAGCAGGAAGAGAAGGGGAGAACAGGGAAATCCTACAGCTCTGAGGTGGGATGGAAACCTCTCCCCCTGGCAGCCCAGCTAGCACAAGCCTTTGTTGAAGAGATTGGGCTCATCTTGCAGGAAGGGAGGCAATGGCCCCGGAGGCACAGAACAGGGGCAGGACTTGGACTCTGTGTGTGTCAAGTTCAGATTTGAATGATGGAGCAGGAAGTTCAGATTCTGCATGAAATAATCCTGTAACAAGAGCTGAAGTTGATTCTCCTGACTTTCCTACTTACCTTTTCAGTAAGGGTGGAATGTAGTACTAATGCGACAGGGAAAGCATTGAAAGTATTGCGTTGTTCTGGGGGTTTTTTTAAGATGAAGAATTGCTGAGCTGCTCTGTAAGATGGACTCCATTAAGACCCAAATACTTGGGTGCTTAAAGAAACAAGTAACTCTATCCACCCTTTGTTCTGACTGCAGCTGATCGCTCGGTTTTTTGAGTTTGTTTTTTTTTTAAAGCAAATCATGCTTGAACAAAGGCAATGAGCCTTTTCATGTTTGCCCACTTGTAGATTGTTTCAGCTGCAGCTGAAAAAGCTTAAGCACTCCTATATTCCTGGATTATTCACTGCCCCCAATGAGCTGAGTAACTTTATTTCTCACAGAAGTTTCAGAGAACCAGGAGGTTTTTAGATTACCTCCAAAAGCTTGCCAAGCATTTCTTGGGGAGAAGGGGTGAAGCTGAAGGTGATGGAGTGGTAGTCAGACAAGGCACTAGCTCCTTCACCTTCATAAGGAATCATTTCTCATCTCAAGCAGTAATCAAGAGGCATGTGTTTTGTGCAGGGTTTTGTTTGGACTTGTCTGCCATAGCTCCAGCAGAAGTCAAAAGTTGTTTCCTTCAGAGGCTGAAGGAGAGAGATGCTTCATGGTGGCTTTTTGTGAATTGCCTTGAGGCAAATTCCTGTGATGCTGGAATGCAAGGACCTTGCTGGTTTTAAGTACTGTGTCTTTCACTTTTTTGAGAAGGGAAATGGGAGTTGAGGTACAGGGAGGAGAATGCCAGGAATGCTGACAGTCTGTAGTTCTGTGTCCTTTTCCTGGATAAGTGGAGGCAGATAGCTCGGCTCTGCTCCACTTATTCAAAACTGTTTCCATTGCACAGCTCCAGAGTGGTGTGCAAAGCTTGCCTTTCCTGAGCAGGGCAAGGGGAGACTTCTGTGCATGTGAAATGTGTGTCTGTGGCTGCAGAGCGTTGCACACAGCTTTCTCTGCACAGTAAAAACCCTTGTCTTGATGCAACTGGTTCTTTCAGAAAAGTAATGATCTTTCTTCTTTTTCGTGCAGTTTCACTTTTGGTTTCAGTTTCGACATCTCTCGAAATAGATAATAAAAATTTCCTGTGCTAGCTGCTCATCAGGACAGGTCTTGAATCCAAGCAATAGTTCCTGTGTCCAGATCACTCTCAGGAGGCCAGTTCATGGTTTGAGGTGGTCGAGCAAAGAACAAACAAGGCAATGCCTTTGAAACCTTTTCTTAATCTTGTTAAAGATTTGACTCTGGTGCCACTAAATGCTGTTTCATCTTAAAGTTCTTCTCAGGGATCTTCTTAGGTGAAAATCTCATCACATAAAACTTGGCAGAGTGTAGGGATGTAATGGGTCCCACACAGAAAGGGACAGAAGGTTGTCTTTAAGTGATGTTTATGTGCACTAAGTCGTGATTTGTTTGTCCTTAGATGCTTGTTTACCCCATTATAAGTGTATCTAAGTCTTTGCACTATTTCATGTAGAATTAACCATAATAGAAGTGAATAAAAATCCTACTGAATAGAGAGGCTTTAAGCAAATCATCTGCTCTGTGAAGTGTAAGCAGGACTAGGCACAGATTGAATCTGCACAAGTGTACTGCTGCTTTGTATACCATTCTTGCTGCTCAAACTGCCATAAATTGAAAGCAGATTTCTGTTGCATAAACTGGCCAGCTGGTTTGCCAAACTGAGAATGAAAGTGTTGGAACTTAGCTCCCAAAACTGATCAGCCAGAGGTACCACTTCTTATTTATCTTAAATTTATAGGCTGCTCCTCCTCACCAGAGGATGTGGAAGGCTGGGAGGGGGGAGGAGGATGTAATCCTTGAAGGAAACATACGTTTGCTCTCAGGAATTGGTTTCTGCTGCTCTTCATCACTTTTTCAGCTTGAGCCGGGGCTCACACGTCAAAACTGCCTGAATAGTGTGTGGCTTGCTTTCTTCCGTGATAGGCTTGCACAATGTCTGGCTCTAATCTGTGTATTGGGGATGATACTGAGCAGACTTCTCTGTTCACTAGCTCGTTTGTATTATTTATTGTAGTGGCATAACATTCATAGAATCATGTAGGTTGGAAAAGACCATTAGAATAATTGAGTTCAACCGCTAACCCAGCATTGCCAAGTCCACCACTAAACCATCTCTCCAAGTGCCACATCTACACATCTTTTAAATACTGCTGGGCATGGTGACTCAACCAGTTTCCTGGGCATCCTGTTCCAGGGCTTGACAGCTCTTTCTGTGGAGAAATTTTTCCTAATAGCCAATCTAAACCTCTCCTGGCACAACTGGAGGTAGTTTCCTCTTGACTTGTTGATTCTTGGGAGAATAACCCAGCCCCCACCTGGCTACAGCCTCTTTTCTGGGAGTTGTTGAGAGTGATAAGGTCTCCCCTGAGCCTCCTTTTCTCCAGGCTCAACACCCCCAGCTTCCTCAGCTGCTCCTCATCAGACTTATGCTCCAGACCCTTCCCCAGCTCTGTTGCCCTTCTCTGGACATGCTCCAGCACCTCCATGTCCTTCTTGCAGTGAGGGGCCCAGAACTGGACACAACACTTGAGGTGTGGCCTCACTAGTGCCCAGCACAGGGGGACAATCCCTGCCCTGCTCCTGCTGGGCACACTACTGCTGACACAGCCCAGGATGCCATTGGCCTTCTTGGCCACTTGGGCACATGGAGGCTCATGTGCAGCCACTGTTGACCAGCATCCCCAGATCCTTTTCCACTGGACAGCTTTCCAGCCACTCTTCCTCCAGCCTGTAGCACTGCCTGGGATTGTTGTGACCCAAGGGGAGGACTAGGAACTTTGCCTTATTAAACCTTGTATTGTTGGTCTCAGCCCATCAATCCAGCCTGTCCAGATCCTTCTGCCGAGCCTTCCTGCCCTCCAGCAGATCAACCCTCCTGCCCAGCTTAGTATTATCTGCAAGCTGGCTGAGGGTGCACTCGATCCGCTTGTCCAGATCACTGATAAAGATGTTAAACAGGACTGGCCTCAATACTGGGGCCTAGAGAACCCCTCTGGTGGCCAGGTGCCAGCTGGATGTAACTCTGTTCACTACCACCTTCTTGGTCCAACCCTCTAGCTGTTTTTTTACACAGCACACAGTGCACCTGTCCAAGCCACAAGCAGCCGTTTCTCCAAGAGAATGCTGTTGGAAACAGTGTCAAAGGCTTTACTAAAGTTTAGGTAGACAACTTTAATAAACTATAATAATTTTGTCTGCCTGACAGTCTTGTGTGTATAGTTCATGTCTACTGCTGTGGAATTTGACTGTAAGATGTTTCTAATAATGCTGTGTCTTCCCTCACAGGCTGGAAGAGACAAGTATGAGCCCACTGCTACATCAGAGCATGGTGGGAAGAAGAAGAAGGGGAAGAAGGAGAGAGACATGGATGAGCTTAAAAAAGAAGTTGTGATGGTAAGAGTGTAGGGCACAGAAAGAACAGCTTTAAGAATGTTTGCTATGCCCAAAGCCCTGTGCCTAATCTGACTAAAAGAGAAACAAGCTGGTGTGCTGATAGCATGGTGTGACTGAAGGCACTGATCTCCCTTCTCCTTCCCTCTGTCCCCAACCCAGATATGCTGTAAGTATTTCAGCATCAAGATGAGCACACAATAGACCCTGGCAACATCACTTCTCAAAAGGCACGTGACACAGAAACTAAGTCTGTGCTTGCCTGCGTTACCCATAGCACAGTATAGATGTATTTCCTCAGCCAGGCGAGTGCACTCTGCCTAGCAGCATTACAGGCTTTATTGTGCTGTCATGTGAGTGGGACTGCTGTTTTCATTCCAGCTGAGGAGTTGAGGCTGTACAGTTCCATTTACTGCTGGCCTCTGCTCAGACTGACCTCAGTAGTATTCCTTCTAATCATGTTTGAGGCTGTGGGGAATGTCTCCCATCTCCATCTGTGAAAGCTGGATCATGCTATATCTGTCCGTGAGCATCACCTGGCTTAGATCTGCTGTCTTTGAAAGTGATGCAGATTTTGTTTGTGTTCTGTGGGTGTGAGACTGGGCTTTAACATTTTTGACCCCTCTGTTAGGAAGAGGGGATTCTAGAGATTGCTCAAAGATTACATTCTGTGTTCAGTAGTGATGTATACTTCAAGCATCTGCTCCTCCAGTACAGCCATTTAAGTGAAGCACTGCTCTGAACCAACTCAATCCTACTGAAAAATAGCCTGGCTGTGAAAAGAAGCCTCTTTAGGGAAAGAAACACTTCCCCCAAAGTAGTGCTTAATATAGAAATACTACTTAAAAATGTGTGAAATTACAGGTTTAATCTTCTATACATTCCTGCCTTCCTTCCCAACTCCTTTTCTTTCCATTCTTCTCTCAACCTTCCAAAAAAGCCCCACCCACTGAGGTTTCACAGAATCTGCTGGGGGTGTAAGGACTGCACTGAGAGAAAGTCAGACTTTTTCAGAAAAGCTTTCAAGTACCCAAATGGTCAGAAGAATGATAAAGATGAGACTGTGCTGAACTCCAGAATGGGTTTGAGATTTCCCTTCACAGAGAGGATGAGCTAGGGTCCTGCTGTCTCACCAGCTGTTACAGATAGGAAACCTGGGGTGGGGGGTGGAATTGCTGAGCTCTTTTCTCAGGTTCATTTCTCTTCCAACTATTTCTTGTCTTTCAGGATGACCACAAGCTGAGCCTTGATGAACTTCATCGTAAATATGGAACAGACTTGAGTCGGGTAGGTTCGTTGTATTCCTTCCCTCTTTACCCTGATCTGAAAAGAAACAGCAGCAGCTGAGAGCATTTCACAAAGGGAGATCTGGGTGGTCTGATTTTGGCATGAGGTTTCTCTTTTTTTTTGTGTTTAATCTCCCCTCCTCCAGTTAGGTTTCTCAGGCTTTGTGAGAACTGTTGAATTCACAAGTACTTCTCTTTATCCTCCCACTGTACAACTTGACTGCAATACTTTAGTGACTTTGCTTCTAACAAAGTCACTGTTACCTTCCTCTGAGTTCTTCAAGGTCAAGTTGATTCTTGGTGTTATTTTTTTCTGGAGAAGCATGTAATAAAGACAAGTGTTTGTTATGTTGCAGGTGTAGTCTAGGGAGCTAGCACATGCCCAGACACTTAGTGATGGCTAGTAGCAGTTAGAATTTTGCCTTTCTGCAGTAAGAGGTATGCAAATGTCCTAGACTACCTTAGAGTCCAGTGCAGAAGCACTGCAGTGGTTTTACACTTTTGCTGTTATTTGCTTTGCTTAATGCATTTCTTGCACGATTGCAAATAGCAACAAGTCTGCTCTTTATAACAGTACAGAGACTTGCATTTTTGTGTCCAAGACATTGGCTTCTGAAAGATGAACTTCCTGGAAGGTTCTTCTAACATGACATCACTTTTATGGCCTCCAGCTTTCACTTGTTCTGTAATTTGATAAGGGTGGATGGCACCACCCTGTTCCTCAGAGCTCAAAGTTTGTGGCTGTAGCCTTTTTGTCCTGCCCTTCTTCAGTGTTCATAGGCTCATGGCCTGCAGGCTCCTCAAGTAGCATTCAGCATCCTGTAGCTCCTGTTTCAGCATTCAGCTTTCACATCCTGCACTTGTGTTGTGGAACCCTGGCAGGTTTGGACACCTCCATTACCTGTTAGCAGCTCTTTGTTGCTGCAGTAGAACTTGAACAAATTCAGACCTACCTTCTGCAGTTGGTCTTGCCACAATGCCTAAACGAGGAACCTCTCTTGCAGGGTTTGACTACTGCACGTGCAGCTGAGATCCTGGCTCGTGATGGCCCCAATGCCCTCACGCCCCCACCCACCACTCCTGAATGGGTCAAGTTCTGTAAGCAGCTCTTTGGAGGATTCTCACTCCTGCTGTGGATTGGTGCTGTTCTGTGTTTCCTGGCTTATGGCATCCAGAGCTTGATGGACGAGGAGGCCAACAAGGATAACGTAAGTAAAAGTGTCTGGTTTACCTCAAAGGCAGGCCAAGCAAGCTTGTTGGGCTCAAGGCAGATTAACTTCCTTTAGGCATTCAGTCCAGAAGCTTTTCCCATAAGCACGGGAAATTCTGTATGTGAGCTTAACATGTTTTGGAGTGCTTCCACATAATGAAATGAACAGGCAACTTCCTTTGTGTTGTGTTAACAACACTAGCTTGTGGAGCAGCTTTTGTGTTCAAAATGTACAGAGACTGCAAGTACCTTCATGCTTGTGATGGGGCACTTAAATGCCAGGCAATTTATTTGGACAAACTGGAAGCCTTTCAGGCAGATTGTCCTCTGACTCACTTTCTCTACTTTTTGTAGCTGTACCTGGGTATTGTGTTGGCAGCTGTGGTTATCATTACTGGCTGTTTCTCTTATTACCAAGAAGCAAAAAGTTCCAAGATCATGGAGTCCTTCAAGAACTTGGTGCCTCAGGTATGGAATAAATCATTTCCTTGAGGTCTGGCAAGCCATAGCTTGTTCAAAGGTATTAATAGCTTTAAACAACATCTCCAATTGAAAGGGCCTGGCTGTTAACGTGGGTTACTAGCTCTTAATTTTGAGGGATCTGTGAGACTGCTCCAAGTAACTAGGCTAATAGGCCAGAGTAGTTCCTGAAAACCTGTGGGTTCCACCAGCTTTTTAACAATCATAGGACACTTTCTCCATAATCTGGGGAGTTCAGTAACTGGTGTGATAAGCACTAAAATTTGGATTCCTTCATGGACAATCTGGATCATACCTATCACACTGTTGCCTTGGTAACAAGGAGCTTTAATATCAAGAAAAAAATAGTTATTTTTCTTAAATAATATATATATCAGATATAAACATCTTAGTACAAGTAGAAACCTTGTAGAAGCATAACATAACTATTTTGAGATTCTCAGATCTTTGGAGCCTTGTCTTAAGAGTTGCTTTTGACATAGATTGTTTCTTCACTGTCTTTCAGCAAGCACTTGTAGTCAGAAATGGTGAGAAGATGAGCATAAATGCTGAAAGTGTTGTAGTTGGCGATCTAGTGGAGGTAAAAGGAGGAGACAGAATTCCAGCTGACCTTCGGATCATATCTGCACATGGTTGCAAGGTACAGTAGTGAGAGGCTGTTGGGAAACTTCATTCTGAAGGAGGATGAATTAGTCTTCTATGCTGTGAGTGGAGGCTGGAGTGGAAGAGAAGGATGGGGAATTACCTGGCAGGCAACTGTCTGCTCATGTATGATGAAGTACTCTCTTTCATGTAGGTGGATAACTCCTCACTTACTGGTGAATCAGAGCCTCAAACCAGGTCTCCTGACTTCTCCCATGAGAACCCACTAGAGACCAGAAACATTGCCTTCTTTTCCACCAACTGTGTGGAAGGTATGCGTGTCTCCTACTTCCCCGAAGTATGAGCAATGATATTGAGCTATAGAGATAAGCAGTGTGAATACACCATGTGCCTACTTCTACCATGCAAGAGCGGGGGGAATTCCCATCAAACTCCTTGCCCATTACAACTGCAGTACTGTAGTATGGGCAAAGACTCCACAGCACTACTGGGTCTTTTGTTCTTGCTTCTTTTAGAGGAGCAGCTGTGTGGTGTGTCTTCTAGCCTGCCTGTTCTATTACAAGTAAAAAATGTTGAAGTGCAGATAACAATGTGAACCATGAGGCAGAGCTGTATGAAGTACTACAGCTGCTGCAGAAGGCAGGAACCTCTGGCAGGACTTCTGTTGCAGCTCTGAATATAGGGGTAGGCAGTCTTTGTGCTGAAGCCCACCCAGAGCATCTCTTCCACACCTACAGGATATTAAGCTGTGGTTGCTTTTGTTTTCTGAAACCCATCTGTCTTCCAGGCACTGCCCGTGGCATTGTCATTAGCACTGGGGATCGCACTGTGATGGGCCGTATTGCCAGTTTGGCTTCTGGACTGGAGGGGGGGAAAACTCCAATTGCCATGGAGATCGAGCACTTTATTCACCTCATCACTGGAGTGGCTGTGTTCCTGGGTGTCTCCTTCTTCATCCTTTCCCTAATCCTTGAGTACACATGGCTGGAGGCTGTTATCTTCCTCATTGGGATCATTGTGGCCAATGTCCCTGAGGGGCTGCTTGCAACGGTTACGGTGAGTGAAGCTGGAAAAAAGATTGAATTTGCTACATATGTGGTCCTTAAGGAAGTGGAGTGCTTTATCTCAGTGTGCATTCAAAGAGGTGAACAGTAAAGTAATGGAGGGTGAGTGTGTAGGGTTAAGTTTTGTAAGTTCAGTGTATTTTAACTAATTGCCTGAATCAACATCAAGTTCTGCAGCAATTTGTCCCATAAAAATGGGTTATACAGCTGAAGTGAGCAAGACTAGGTGTTCCAGTGCTGCCTTTTCCTGTGACAATAAGGGTTTTTTCCTGCTACAAGAATCAGGGTTTCTACACCCACATGCACACTGGCCCTTCCAACCCTTTGGGGCTGGCAGAGCATCCCACAAGCTTCACTCTAGCCCCAGCTTTTGGTCTGGGATCTGTCAGAGGTTTTTGTAAGTTTGGTTTCCTGAAGAGGTAGTGAGAGTGTCTAGGTGTTCTTAGGTGTATGGAAGGTGGTGGACAGGAGAAAATGCTTCCATGCTGCCTTAGGAAGCAGAGTAGCAACCGAGCTAGGGAATGAACGGTTGGGAACTGGAACCAGATAAGAGCCTCTAGCAAGAAAGTGAGCTGGAGCTGCTTACTTTCTACCCGAGAAACTTGCAAGCCCTATCACCAGAGCTAATTTGGGCCATCTCATATGTGACTTGCCTTCGCCTATTTTGAGAGCTCTTATGATTAGGAGGTGGCAGCTTCGACTGAAATGTTAGTCTGAGGCATGTTATTTCCTTCCTAATGCACTGAGAAGCAGGAGGCTGAAGCTTTTTCTGGAGGTTTTGTAATGAAGAAAATGTCATACCAACCTGGCACCTGGGCTGAAGTGTTGCTGTTTATTTTGCGCTGGCAGGGTGAGCAAGGAGTTAGGGTATCACTGCAGGGCGTGGGAGCAGGTTGTCATTCCATGTACACATTGAGTTGGACAGCAGTGTTATTACTGCACAAGTGCATCTAACCTGACATCTTCTTTGTTGTCCCCAGGTATGTCTGACACTAACAGCCAAGCGTATGGCTCGTAAGAACTGCCTGGTGAAGAACCTTGAGGCCGTGGAGACCCTGGGTTCCACATCCACCATCTGTTCTGACAAAACAGGCACTCTGACACAGAATCGCATGACAGTTGCCCACATGTGGTTTGATAATCAGATTCACGAGGCTGATACTACTGAGAACCAGAGTGGTAAGACTGCCTCTCTCTGCTCGAGGCATCTCATTTAGAAATGGCTTTTTCTGGGCCTTCCTGGACACTGGTACTTCTAAGAATCTGTGTTTGTAGCTCTCCAGTCCAAGAGATGTTCACAATGCAAGGACTTCTAATGTACAGTCTAGAACGAGCATAAAAACAATTGCAATGACACACAGAAAGCTTTGCACTGTTCTGTTTAATCCTTAAACTCTGCATTGCCTGCCTTTTGTGCAGAATTACTCTATTGGAGTTTAAACCTCTTGAATGTTCAGCCCCATATGTTTGTCCTGTACATAGAAGTACTTGCAAAGTACCTGATTATCTTTGCTAAAATGTATCTTGATGAAGTTGCTCAATCTTAAATCTGTTGAAAGTATGGACAGCAGAAGTGTTGGCCCTGGTAATAATTACTTGAGGCTGGACATAGATGGAAAGTTCCCATATGGAACTAGATGGTTGGCTCTGGACAGGGGTTTTCCCAGAAAACATCCAGGTTATGTTTGCCTAGTGCCAGCAATGAATGTAAGATTTTAGCAGGAAGTTTCTCCTAGTTGATAAGAATCTGAAATAGCAGTGTGCTGTGCAATTGAGAGAAGTGCATATCTCTCCCGAACTGTTCAATACAACCAAAGTCAGGAGATTCCTAGCTGTCGTCTACCTTGTGAAATGTTGTGCTTGCAACACATTTATTAACATAAACATTTTTCCACTGGTGCTGCTGCACCCTGCCCTGAACCACTCCAAAACATTGTGCTCGTCTGCACTGCTTAAAAAAGCCACTTTATTTTAACACTACTGCAAAGTAATGAACTATAAATAGATTTTTGGAAGCCCTAGGCCTGGCAATGGTTGGCTTGGCTGCAGTGGAAGTAAACCTAGAGGATTTCACTTCATGGAAAGTATGTTAGGTTATCAGTTAACTGTCTCTTCAATTCATCTCCTTTAAAGTCAACTTAAGAACCAGAATGAGAGAGTATCTTTATTTAAGCTTTGTTCCTTTGGGAGCTATTTCATCCAGTTCCTGGGTTGATGGATAAAGCGAGACAACCTGGAGGTAGAACCCAGCATCCCTTACTCAAGCCCTCTGAAGGAATGTTATCTATCCAGAATTCCTTGGCTTTGTTAGCGTGTCCCTCTGTTGCTGCTGGATATGGCCATTACTGGAATCTTGAAAGCAGAGGTGTTCTCGTGCACTGCTGCTGTTCCACCCTCTGTTCTTAAAATAATCAGCGGCTCATCAAGTATCTGGGAAGCGAGAAAGAATGAAAGATGTAGTGATGTTCTGAGTGTTTCCTGTTTCTGAGATAAAGGTTTCTTGCCCTTAAATCTGTAGGATTTTGAGCTTATGTGAGATTTTTGAGGGATGGCTTTTTGACATTCTTCCTCTGCCATCAGGTGCTTCCTTCGACAAGAGCTCAGCCACTTGGACTGCTTTGTCCAGAATCGCAGGTCTCTGTAACCGTGCTGTGTTTCAGGCCGGCCAGGAAAATGTACCAATTCTCAAGGTGAGTTCCCAAAGAAAAGGTGTTGGTCTTGTTCCTCACCACCATCCTCTCATAATGGTAGTGAGAATATATCCTGTGTGTCACATGAACCTGCAAAGTAGAGGTAGCTGCCACTCTTAATCTTTTCTACAGTCCAGCACTCTTGGTGGAAGTGTGCTGCGGGCAGGGGAAATGGGATCGAAGAGAGATTTTTCCCACAGCAGAATCCCTCCCATCCTCTGCCATTTACACTCAGCTTGGGAGGCCAGATATTTCAGATAGGGCTAGGGAAGACCAGAAAGCTTTCCTAGGCATTTCCCAGTATCTGGCTGTTCCAGGAATTGCTATCTCTGGCATTTGTACACTTCAAAGCTACAAACACCTGGCGCTGGGGGTGCAGTGGCTGTGGGAGACTGGAGACTGGCTAGAGACAGTCTGCTCTCACTGGCAAGTCTCCTTAAGCTTTCAGTGCCGGTGCAAATGCTGGCACAGCACCAGCTCACATTCCTCCTTCTGAACTGTGACCCAGCCAGGGCTGAAATTAACCATACAGTGCTTATAATCTGTCAAGTATTAGTCTTGTTGCTTAGTAAACTTATTCCCAAGGGTGTTCTGATGCAGTGGTAGTAGACATGATGGAACACTATTTTTCCCCATCACTCCTCTGACTGTATCTTAAATCTGCAAAATCTGACTTGAAGTTAAAGAGCTGGAGTTCTTCCTGTTTAAGGAAGGCTTGGGAGAGGGGAGTTTTGAGAAGTCTTCAGATACCAAAAAGCAGTATAGAAATTTAAAAAAAAAATTCACAAAGAGGCCAGAAGGGCATGAAGTACTTGGTTGCAATTGCAGCAAAGGAAACTGCACCAGGACATTGAGCACATACAGATCTCCTGGGCTGAGAACCCCAATCTCCCATCTTTACCAGTGCCAACCTTTATGGGGAATGGAGGCATGGACAGATCAAATTTCTCCCAGAGGCTTGATAAGCTGGTATTATATTGGAATGGCAGAGCACATGAAAGTGTTTCTGTGTGCATGTCATTACTCTTCATCTCATATTAACTGTTCTTCATGGCAAGCAGCTTACAGCAGTTCTCAAAGTTTACCCTCCAGCCTCACTTGGTCAGACTGTACCTGGTTATGTGCCTTTCTCTAACCCTTTAAAAAGGGCTTTTTGAATTTGTCACGAGACTGCCGCTCTCTCAAGATGGGAGGTCTGGCTTTCTGAAATGCAGTATTTGTCAGTACCAGATAATAGAACTACTTATTCTTTGCTTTCATATAATGTTATGTAGAAGCTGAGACTGGGCTGTGATGAATTCACTCTTAAAATCTATTTTAAATATCCAATCTTTTGTGGTTATATGTTTTGATAGTTGTCCTTTTTCCTCAGCGAGCAGTGGCAGGAGATGCCTCTGAGTCTGCACTTCTGAAATGCATTGAATTGTGCTGTGGCTCTGTCAAGGAGATGAGAGAAAGATATCCCAAAGTGGTGGAAATACCATTTAACTCTACCAACAAGTACCAGGTAAGAAGATGTCCTCTTGAAAGGGGAGCTGCTGTGTGAAGTACGTGTGTAAATTTGCATACATTGTGCCTCAAAACTTGTTCTGACACCCAAATCTTGTCTAGCCATTACTTGCTTGAAGACTGCTCTATGAATCTAAGTTAACAGCCCACTGTGTAGGAGTGTCGCACCTCTTTTGGGGGTGCAGCACTTGTTTTTTGGAGTTAGGAAAGGAGGAGGCAGACAGGTCCGAAGTCAGCATGCAAAAATCTCTTTATTCTAATTTTCTGACTCCATTTATATACACTGTACAAAGGTGGCCAATTATTGGCCAAAGCAGAACATCCCATCACTTGAATTGGTGTTCATACCAATCACTCAAATATTCTATCAGAACTAAAGAATGTAAACATTTCTTATTTACATGAAAGAGCTTGGGAACAGAGCTCAGAGTTTCAAAACATCAGAAGGCTTTTTGCTTTAATATCAAGCACAAGTCTGAGACATGTAAAAATCAGAGCCACATCGGAGTTGCACTGACACCAAGGTGTCAGCTGCTAACAAAGGATCAGACATGCTCTCAACCTGTGTAGCAGCAGTGCACTGAGTGTGGAGTAACTCAAATCTGGGAATAGGAATGTACTGCTGGGAAGTGACCTTAGCAGGTGACACTTGGATATAGAAAAGGTCATTACAGCACCTGCAGTTATACAGTAATGCTAAAGAATGCACAGATTCCTTAATTTGTAAACCTCTTCAAAGTGTGGGTAAATGAAAACTAGAGCAGAACATCACAAATGGCCCTGAGCTGCCATAGTTGCAAAACATTGATGTTTATTACTTGTGTCCTTCACAGTACATGTTTATAGAACACTTTCATTTCTTCCACCCTTAGCTGTCTATCCACAAAAATGCGAATCCATCAGAATCCCGTTACTTGCTGGTGATGAAGGGAGCTCCAGAGAGGATCTTGGATCGCTGCAGCACCATTCTTATTCATGGCAAAGAGCAACCACTGGATGAGGAAATGAAAGATGCTTTTCAGAATGCCTACCTTGAGTTGGGAGGCCTCGGAGAGAGAGTGTTAGGTGAGGAAAAACAGCCTTATTACATTGGAAAAGATTTGTCCTTCATGTTCCTGTGCAGTCCTCACAGATTAAGTGAATGGTCACTCTGTTCCTGCAGTGTAACCATAGTATTAAGGTCACTTCAGCAATTCATGTAGGGACAGTTGTGCCTTTAATCTAAAAGGCACCCTGCAGGGTCTGGTCTCTCCCAGCAGCAAAGTCGTGTAGATCAAAATGCAGGAAAGCATTTGGGACCTTCTGTGGGACCACATGGGATTGGGCTTATTCCACTGCACAAGAACCAGGCTGTGTCTGGGCACCTAGCAACAGCAGTTATCAGAATAGGAGTGTGACTCCAACAGCCCTGGCTAAACCTCTGACTAAGCTGCCCTGTTATTCTTGTGTGGCTGCTTGCAGAAGCAATAAGTGTTCACTCTCTCTGCTTCCTGATGTGTAGGAACAGAGTAAATGTGGGTTTGATGTGTTACAGGATTCTGCCACTTGGCTCTGCCTGATGATCAATTCCCTGATGGCTTCCAGTTTGATACGGACGACCTGAACTTCCCTGTAGACAAACTCTGCTTTGTAGGACTGATGTCTATGATTGACCCACCTCGTGCTGCTGTGCCAGATGCTGTTGGCAAATGCAGAAGTGCTGGGATCAAGGTAATTTATTCCTTGAAAATCCTTGCTGCATACCTGTGGAAATAAAGGGCTTCCTTGACCTCTTGAGTTACTGTAATGTGAGTGGATAAAGTAATTGATCAGGATTTAACTCCTACAGGCTTAATTTCTAAGTTAAATACAAATGGCTGTGTGTGTGCAAACTGAAAAATAAGTGAAACTCCAAACTGCTATGGCACAGGCAGGTGCTGAGAGCATGGTGTCCCAAAGCACATGATTTGGCTCAGGGTGAATTCTGCAGGTGCCACAATACTGACTAAAATGATAGGGAAGTGCAGACTGGAAACGAGGCTAGCTTCATTAGCTCAATATGAACAATTTTTTGTCACCCATCCACCTCAATCCTTCGCATACTGCTAGCCCGTACCTCAGACTTGCTCTGTTCTAGGGCTCATGAGTAGAACAAAAGATGTGTGGTCTTTTCAGTGTAAGGGTCCCTGCCTTTTTGGCAGCGTTGCTCTGCAGTACAGGCAAGGCTTTGATGGCACTCTGTTTGCATTTCAGGTTATCATGGTTACTGGAGACCATCCCATCACAGCCAAAGCCATTGCCAAGGGTGTCGGCATCATCTCCGAGGGCAATGAAACAGTGGAGGATATCGCTGCTCGACTCAACATTCCTGTCA
Source organism: Pycnonotus jocosus (assembly GCA_013400435.1). Classification (NCBI taxonomy): domain Eukaryota; kingdom Metazoa; phylum Chordata; class Aves; order Passeriformes; family Pycnonotidae; genus Pycnonotus; species Pycnonotus jocosus. Next base: position 313,535 of record VWYP01022859.1, on the reverse strand, counting down.
GCCAGGTCAACCCTAGGTAATGTCTGCTGGGAAAGGCCAGAGCTGTTCAAAGAATTAAGCCTCTCTCCTTACCTTGGATAATTCCTCATCATCTCCCCCCTGGACATGAAAAGCTTGGCATTTGCTTAGCTCAGCATATTGTGGCTCTTCAGTGTGTATCATTAGTTATGTGAAGAATGCACAAGACTGTCTTAGATGTGCATGTTTTGTGTATGAGAAGTACTTAAGAGTAAGACTGTAGGAGAGCAAAGCAAGCAGGACTTGCGCCAGGTACAGGAGTTGACACTAGTGCATAGCTACAAGCAGAATAAATGTAGAAAGGGAACTCCTTCCTCTTAAGGGTTAATGCTTGCCTTCATAGCCTAGCTGGGACTGAGGCATCCTCAGAAAATGCGCTTTGGCATAAGCAGGCTGTTTGCAGAATGGCTGGGCTGTCTGCATTGCTTAGCTTGACCCAGCCTGTGTTTGGGCTGGAGGACAGCCATGTAGCTTATGAACTGTGAATAGAGATACCCTGTGAAATGAAATTGGGGGTTTTTTTGGTTGGAATTTTTTTTTTTTTTTTTTTTTTTTGAAATTTGTAAGTAGCTTCATAACCCAGCAATGCAGGCTGGGGTTGGCTGGGCTGTATAACTGAGCAGGTCAGCAGCTGGCTCTTAGGGTGGGGAAAGAATTTCCCTGTGTGCCCTGTCTAAACTGGGTGATGTCAAGAGCTGTGTGGATAGTCCCCTAGACCTATAAGGGATGGTATGCTGGGCTGGAGAGGTGGTATTTTGCTGCAGCATGTAGGGTACCAAACCAGTCTAAATATAACACTGCATGCTTTTGTGGCCAAAGGGTGTGAATTAGTTGGAACTGGCATGGTGTGAACACGCTGTGAAGAACCATGTGTCATCAGTCACATGGTCATCACTCTATTGCAAAAAGGATAGCCTGCAGAAGACAGCAGCATCTCTTGAAACCTTGGAAACTAACTACCTGAGCCAGGGGTTCCTTTTTTTCAGTGAGGCCAAGATTGGTGGAAACAGCTAGTCTTTGCCTTGATGCACTTTAGAAAGCTATGGAAAGAATTAATCTGCTCATGAGATTTTTTTTGTCTGTTGCTTGGTTCTGTTTCATTCTTTTTCTTGGTGTTCCCCATCTGCCTCTCAAATTTTGAGCATCAAACCTCTGTACAGAGGCTGCCTGGATTAGTATTTAGTCATAGCAGAAGTTGGTCTTTCCCAAGAGCACTGAAGAGCCATATATTTATGGGGCAAGTACAGCTAACAGGAAACTTATTGTGAAGAAAAACATACTTTCTTTTGTTTGCAGGGATGCCAAAGCTTGTGTGGTTCATGGCTCAGATTTGAAGGACATGACTAGCGAGCAATTGGATGACATCCTGCTCCACCATACGGAAATTGTCTTTGCCAGGACATCTCCTCAGCAGAAGCTTATCATTGTGGAGGGCTGTCAGCGACAGGTAAAGAGAGGGAGAATAAAGATGTCATGTTAGAGAAATGTCCAGACATATGTATGTAAACTACCAGGTAGTTCTGCTGCTGAAGTGGTAGGGCTAGGTCTCCTCAGTGCCCTCTTGTAAAGGGCCAGATTAAATCTGTCTGTCAGCAGCCTTCAGCTGCTGATATCAGGCTGTTCTGCAATGCATAAATCTAAGGGTCTGACTGGAAAACATCTTCAGTTTTGTACTGAAGCTTTCTTCTGATCCTAGGATGATCATTAGTAAACTTAATTCCTAAATGCTCTGGATGTGCTTGGGAGAGTAGGATCTAACATGTTCGTGTGTTGTCCAGTGTCTCCTTTGGAGAGAGCAGCATGGTCCTCTGGATGAGCATGGTCAGAACAGGGAAAGAGGGGAGGGGAGGGCAAGGAGGAACTGAGGTCTCTTCACAGCGAAGTGAAATAGTTTTTTGTGCTTCATCTGAAAGCTTTTCTGCCCAGAACCTCTTACATGATGATTTCAGTCTTGCTGTTCCTCTTTTTGCCTAGGGTGCCATTGTAGCAGTCACAGGTGATGGTGTGAATGATTCCCCAGCCCTGAAGAAGGCTGACATTGGTGTTGCTATGGGCATTGCTGGCTCAGACGTCTCCAAGCAGGCAGCTGACATGATTCTTCTGGATGACAACTTTGCCTCCATTGTCACTGGGGTTGAAGAAGGTGAGCCTATAACGTGTGTGCAGTGGTGGTAAAGTAACATGTTTCGGCATCCCCTCTGAAACAGAGGCATCTGGAGGGCTCTTCTTTGAGTTTGCCTCCATGACAAGAGTTTTCAAGGAGAGCAGCACTTCTCCTGCTCCCTTTAAAGTTTTATCCCTTTCCATGGGTGTTCAGCATGGCCCTTTGGGATGGGTAAGAGTAGGAAGCAGCTGAGTAACAAATTCTACTTTGTGGTGTTGCCCAACACGTGACCTTGCCGTCATCTTTGCCAACTGAGTGTGACATTTTCCTCCCTGGTGGAAAAGTAGCTCTCAAACAGGAGCACAGCAGAAGGTCCCTCCAGGGGCTCTTGATGATGTCCAGAAGCCAAGGCTTAGTATCCTAGTGCTGTATGCAGTGAGCTCTGATTGCTGTGACCAAAAATGTCACTCTCCACATGTGTTGCTGCGTGTGGGACAGTCTCACCCTTACATACAAGAGAACCCTTTCATTTGCTGCACTAGCATTTTGCCTTTTGGTGTTAGCAGTGAGGCTGCCTGTGAGCTGCTTGGCTGCTTTCTGCTGACAAGTGAGAGTTACCTGTTCTCTCTTCCTTGCCCCAGGGCGTCTGATCTTTGATAACCTGAAGAAGTCTATTGCCTACACCTTGACCAGTAACATTCCTGAAATCACGCCGTTCCTGATCTTCATCATTGCAAACATACCCCTTCCTCTGGGAACAGTCACCATCCTCTGCATTGACTTGGGCACTGACATGGTGAATGTGGTTTTTTTGTCTCAAGAAAAAATGTGGATGTCCTTAGGTACCCTAAAGAAAGGACAGGTGGAAGGAAAATGCTTAAATACCATTTTCTCTAGTGTTCTGATTTAAAGTAAACAACCATCTGATACTCCTTCTATTTACATTCATCTCGTGGCTCTTGAGTCTGAGGCTCTTTCAGCTCCCTGTAAGGGCAAACTGAGGATGGGGAGGGGGTAAGGTCCTTTTGGAATATCACATCTAGGGTTTTAGGGAGTGCTGTTTCTTGCACTGAATACGTGGGACAGGGAAGATTCTATACAGCAGAGAATTGAAACTCTTCTAACAGCAGTCTTGCCACCCTCAGGTCCCTGCTATCTCCCTGGCATATGAGCAAGCAGAGAGCGACATCATGAAGAGGCAGCCCAGAAATCCCAAAACAGACAAGCTGGTGAATGAACGGCTGATCAGCATGGCCTATGGGCAGATTGGTAAGCTGCTCTGTTTTCTCTGGCACCAGTTTGAATGTGGTAGCAGGGGTTGTACACAATCTTGAGTCAGTGACTGCTCTGCTTATTTTGGTAGGGTTGAGGTTTGGGGTGTGTAAACCAGAACCTCAGGCTGTAAAGAACTTGCAATGATTCTTCCCCCATAGCTTATAGCGGTGGCTTGTGCAGCTTGATCCATTGAATCACTTTCACAGTAATTTTGTTTAATTGCACAGTGCTGTAAAGGAACTGGCTGACAACCAGCTCTCCTCTGGTTCAGACTTGTTCAGCAAGAACATAGATCCCATTGTTAGTTTAATTAGAAATAAAGGATTCTCTCCAGCATATCCCTAAATGCACAGCATTAGGAGCCCTGATTAAAGGCAGCTACAGAGATGTGCCCAGTTCACAGGATGGGAGCTCATGCTTAATTGCAGCAGACCTTGGGAATCTTCTTGACTGTATTTTGCAAGGGTTGGGGGTGGGCAAGGCATAATGAGAATACAAAGGGAGTTTTATCTTGTGTCCTTGAGTACAGTGCCATCACAGCACAGGACAGAACAGAAGTAACTCTGTACAAAGTTAGGGGCAGAAACTGCTCAACAAAAGGGTTGCAGCTGAGTTTGATATTAGTGTGAACTATTTCTGCAGCTGCTGCTTGGGACACTGAGCCCCACATGGAGTAATTTTTAAGGTGGTTAGGGTTTCTTGCAGACTGTTGTTCTGTTATAACTGCTCTGCATAGTAGCTTTATCTGTTCTATCATCCTTTCTTACCTGTTTAGGTATGATCCAGGCCCTTGGAGGCTTCTTCACCTATTTTGTAATCATGGCAGAGAATGGGTTCTGGCCTTCTGGCTTGCTAGGGATCAGAGTTGAGTGGGATGACCGATGGATTAATGATGTGGAAGACAGCTATGGGCAGCAATGGGTAAGTTTTGAGGCACAGCTTAGAAGCTGCCAGCCAAAATATTAACACCTGCTGAACTTGGTGTGAGCACCAGAGAGCAAAGGCAGCAGGTCTGAACAAATGCTCTCTGCTTTGTCTGCTTCCTAGACATACGAACAGAGGAAGATAGTGGAGTTCACTTGCCACACAGCCTTCTTTGTCAGCATTGTGGTCGTGCAGTGGGCAGACTTGATCATCTGTAAGACCCGAAGAAACTCTGTCTTCCAGCAGGGGATGAAGTAAGTCAGTCTGTCCATGGAGGATTTAGATGTGGACTCTGTGTTCTTCAGCACACAGCATTCTAGTCCTTCATCCCAGCAGGTCTTTTGGCAAAAGTCTTGGCCAGACTGCCTTGGTAGTGGGTAAAAGAAGACTGGGTGTTCTTTTCCTTGCAGTACTTGCTTGTAGACTTGCAGGCTGAGACAAAGAAATGATGGCTTCTGTTGGCATTGTCTGTGGGAGCTAGCCCACCTCAAAGGACACTGACACTCCAGCACACAGCCTTAATCTCTTGATCTTGTACATAAGGGATCTTGTGGCATGGACACCAGCCACCTCCTGAATTTGTGATGAAAGCAGTTGCTGGTTGACTTAATCATGAACTGTCTCTGAGGAGACTTAAAATACCATCGTGGCAACTCTGCTGTCACCTTGGAAGGATGGCCTGGTAGTCCCTACCTGATGAACTCCTGGGCTGGACTGGATTGTCTGTTTCCATTCACTCCCATGTGGCAACTAGGTGTTTTTTAGGATGCCATCTCTGAAAGTACTTTGTCCCTGACTTCTTTCCTGTCTCTTCTAGGAACAAGATCTTAATATTTGGTCTCTTTGAGGAGACTGCTCTGGCTGCCTTCCTGTCCTACTGCCCTGGGATGGATGTTGCTCTAAGGATGTATCCTCTCAAGTAAGTTGCATCATGTTTTTTGTGTAACAGATTGTACCACAGAATGATAGTACTTGGGTGGGAAGATGGATAAAAGCAGTTGTAAACTGATGGAGCATCAAACCTAGTCTTAAGAGTTCAGGCTAGAGGCTGTCAGTGATCCTTTGCTGTTCTGTGGCACACCAGGATTTTCACTGTTTATGAGGAGCCTCCTGTTCAGTGCCTCACTGAAAAACAGCAATAAAACTTCAGTATCACACAACTACCAGTGTGCTCTATTGCAGCTGCCTCTTGCATTTACTTGCATGGAGTATTTTTATGGGTAGGGTACTGCACCTCCAAAGAAAGCCAGTTGTATTGCGGTAAATCACAGGCCAGATGACTCTTGGGTGCTAAAGAACTGCTGATGACTTCCTTGGGAAGAGAACAAGTAGTAAAGTCTTTCAAAAGCTGCTACGTAGATGCAGATGACCAGTTGATGCACAGTAACTTTCCTAATGGTTGGGAAGGTGCCAACATCTTAAGTGTTGCTCAACAGCATTGCAACACTTCATGGAAGGCTTTAGTCTTAAGCCAGAGGACTATTCAAAGTTTAAGTGTCATGAAATCTTCATGGAAACAAAGAAACCCTGGGACATCTTGCATTCCATTCAAAGTGTTGCCTGGAGTTGGGTGCTGAAGTGTGAGCATTTCCTTACAAGAAAGTTGGCCTCTGCCCAGTGCCTGCAGCAGCTGGATGTTTGTAAATCAAGAGGGAAACAATGCAGTTCCACGGAGCAAGGCTCTGGGCACAAAGGTTGTGTACTTAGAGGAAATATTGCTTGATTGGTAGGTGGGGAGGTGCTGGTACAGAGATGACCAAAGGTGCTATGACACACCTTATGTTGGAATTAGTATCCAAAAGTGGATTAATCTACTGTAGCAGAAAACCTGGTAGTAATTCTTGGCTTGGAGGATTCTTGACTGAACCCCAGCCAGACTGAACTGGCAAGCTGGGTCATGCCAGCCTTCTTGCACTTGAGTGCGCTACCAAGTCAGGGCTGTGCCAGGCAAAGCATCTCCACAGCCTGTGTTCTCACTGTCTCCTCTCCCAAACAGGCCAACCTGGTGGTTCTGTGCTTTCCCATACTCCCTCCTCATATTCGTGTATGATGAAGTCAGAAAGCTCATCATCAGACGCAACCCTGGCGGTAAGAATACGCTGCTCATCTCTTCTGTTTCCTTCCCCCCCTCTTCATGCTGCTCAGTTCTCTAGAAGCCCCAGCAAAGCTTGGGGACCCCTAAGCACTATTTGGGGCTGTATTTTGCTGTGTTTCCCCCTTCTTCAACATGAATTTTGCAGTTAGTTCAAAGGACTTCTTGCTGTCCCTACATTCTCTCCCATTATATAAAAGTACAGATACACTGAAGTAGATGGAAAAGACTGATTAATGCCTGGATAGTTCTAGAAAGCTGGAAGAGGTCCTGAAAGCTGGAGAACATCAATTTGGCAAGATTTTCCCATTGTGACAGGTCATTTATGAGCTTAGGTGCTAAGTGCAAGTTTTCAAGAACCTAAAAGGAACTCTCATGAACCTCATATTTGGTTTGTCTTGAGACTAATTCTGCTTTCTCCCTTCTTTTCCTTTAGGCTGGGTGGAAAAAGAGACCTACTACTAAAAAGTACCTGTGAAACATTCCACGCACAGCCCATGCCACCTCTCCACCATCTCCCCTGTGTGCATACTCCATCTTTGCAAGAGCAGAACTGTGCCTGAGCAGAAGTGAGCTGAAACTAAAGGATACATGAAGAAACATGGACTGGAGGAGAAAGCAAGGGGGGTGGGGGGAGTGTCTGACCATCAGTCCAGGGGGATGAGAGTTTGAGTAGTTTTATGTGCCTTTATGTTTTTGTAAAAGGAAACTGAAGATTTTATATGTGGATTTTTACAAATAAAGATGGATTATAAGAGGATGCCCCCACATGGTCTTAGGTGGATGTTTTTCTCAAGGCAAAAACTGGTTCAGGGCAGTGTCCCCACCCTTGGCTTAGGGTGTGGTGGTGAGTGCAAGGGTTAGTGTCTGGCTTCCTGTTTTTGTAATAGGGAAGCAGAGCTGCTTGACCCACAGACAACAGCATGTGTAAAAGCCCCGGTGCACCTCACTCTGGCTCAGTGCTTAATGTGACAAACTGTTTGCCAGCACTTGCATCTCACAGCCTAAAGCTCAGGAATCTTCCTGGCCTCTCACTGTGCATTTTGGCTGCTTTGAGCAAATGGAGCACTGAGTGAAGACCTGGCCTGCCTTAAGGGGCTCTTTGCTGGGTTCTGAGTGAGAACTAGCTTCCACTGACTGGTGCTTAGATCCAAGCAGACTTGTTCTCAAAATTGACTCTGATTTTCCTGCTTGCTTAGCCAAGCAAGGGCTAGTATTTCCCAGTGTCCTCTGTGCATGGCACTTGCCCCATCCTGATACTGGCTCATGCCTCCTGTGGAATGAGGGCAGGGGCTGATCATGGATTCTGCATCCTCTGCTTCTGAGGAAGGCATTGCTGTTGTCTGGGGTCTGAGCTGTCTCTGTGAGCTGAAGTGAGTCATGCTGCTTCCCTCTGAGTGTCTAACCTTTTTGTGTATGCTTTGATTTACTGTTAATGCCTGTATGGCTCACTTCTGTGAGAACTCTGTGAGAGAGCTGGCCTTTTGCATGCGGGCAGTCACCATGAAGTCCTAACTATTCATTGCTCCTAGTGCTGTTATGCTAAAGCAAGCTGGAGATGCTTCAAGCCCTGTTCCTGAACTACTGGTCTGTGCCCCTCTTAGATATGTGTCTACCTCTGCAAAGGATCACTAAACCACAGCACTTAAATGCTCTGCAATTAAAACTCCACGTTGTCATCCCTTCTTCCTCATAACTTTTTGATTTTTTAAGGTGGTGTTTTAAAGCTGGGTCGCTTACCTCATGTACTGAACAATATAAACTCAGAGAGCGCTAGGGAGGGAAAAAATGAGAAGTTGAGGGTGGCAACTGTTTCAATTTGTCTTGGACACTACTGTGGAACCCCCAGTTGGAGATGATTAAAAATAATAATAAAGTCTTCCAATTGTTGGAGTCTGCCCATGCTAACAGTTGAATTCATGCAACTGGGCGTGAGGTGATCCCAGTTGGGAAGGGGAGATGATGAGCTGCAGTAAGGGAGGAAGAAAAAAAGGTGGGATGTATGTTACTGGATCTGATGATGACTGGGAAGTGATGCAGAAATGACACTCAGTCCACCCAGTCATGACCCTTCTTTGACTTGGCCATTACACTTCCTTAACGTTTTGGTCAGTGCCTGAGACCCACTGCAGTGAAGTTGCAAAATCAATGTTGGTTGTCAGATGCTGTCAAAAAAAAAGAAAAAAGGTCCTGTTACTCTCCCTGACCTTTCAGCTTTTAACAGCCTTAGCAGTGAGGTTCTCACTAAGACTCCAAGGTGTAGGTGAGGAGGGAGCCCTGAAGGTCCAGCTGCCACTCACAACATCGAGGCCAGAGCTGACCCCCTTCCCTGTGGCTCCCAGGGCTCCTTGCTGGGCTGTCCTTGTGCTACGCTGTAGCTGAGGCTCCTTTCCAGACAGGTCCAGCTGCAACTTGCAGGAATGTTTTTTGGCTACTGTTGCTGCTCAGGAGTTCCACCTCATCTGGACATCTCATGCTAGTCCAGGACCATTTCTTGCTGTGACTCACCAGTTTAGTTGCCATCTTCCATAAGAAAACGACTCTGAAGCCAAGTCTGGACAAGCACTGAGTCCTGTTAAAGGAAGGCCTGACCCCGCTGTGTCTCTGACCTCCTTCCCTGTGTAAGGGGCTGAGGGAGCTGTGACTGGGGTGAATGGGCCTCCAATGCTTGGGAAAGGAAGCAGGTAAACAGCACCAGGGTGGTAGAGAAGGCAATGGAGGATGTTTTATATTGGCTCTAGATGCTGGTCAATATTCACAAGCTAAGTAATGAGCGGTAATTAGAGACAGCATTTACAGCAGCTTCCCTTTAGCACACAGCTCTCATGGCTGAGCTCACCCTGACTTGTTTCCCACTCTCAAAGGGCAGGATATGCTTATGATGGCAACACCATCTCCTTTAGCCTAAAGTGATATGGAAGATTTTGCATGAGATGCCCATGACTCACCACCCAGCAAGGGAACCTGAAATAGTATCAGTGCCTGAGTGGATGGACACCAGATGTCTGTGCCAGAATCATGCATATCCTTTGCTGGAGGTGGGGGCCTGAGGCAGAAGGATGAGGGCAGGGCATAGGGCCACCTGGGAATGGTACCCACCAGGATGTGGGAGCCTCAGCAGACTTTTACACAGAGCAGTTACCTCACTCAGTGCTAGGCTTTTGCAGAGGTGTTTTGTTGAGGTTTTTTTTTTTTTTTTTCCCCCCAGTAATCCTTCATTTTCACAAAATCTGCCAATTAGCAAGAAGAAAGGCACTAGTCCCTCCTGGGGACCTGCTCCCCAGCATCATTCCTCAAGGGATAAAGCACTTTTCTGGCAGGCTTGAAAGCAGGCGGCTCTGAACTCCTCTACAGTGCTTGCTTGCCCCTGACTCCATAGCCTTGAAAACAGGAGGAGGGTGAGACATCTCCCTCCAACCTATTAGGCCTCTGAACCAGCTGATTAGCCAAAGCAGAAAGCAGATTAACCCCAATTAGGTGAAAATGTATAAACAATTATATTCAGTAAAGCTCTGTGGATAGGCTTCCCAGGAGCCTGGCTTTGAACTTGCATCCCAGGGACCTTCCATAGCTTACAGTCACAGCTGTAGAGACTCCATCAGCTCCCAAATTGTACCAATGCTTGGAGCCCCTTCTGTGCTCTCCCACAGCTCACTGCTGCAGGCTTGCTCAGACCCTGCCTGCACTTGCTTCAGATGTTGCTTTGTTCCTCTGCCTCTCCTCTCCTCCAGTCTCTGCAGCCCTCCTTCTCTTTCCCCATCACCCCATGTGCCATCCCAAGGGCCTCTGGACTCCTGGGCTTTGCTGATGGAAAGTATGGAAGAAGGTCTGTATCTGTGGAAAGTTTTTACTCCCTATATGGAAAGATAGAAATCCCTCCCATCACTCTTATCTTTGCTCTCATGAGATCATCTATCTTCATCTTCTTTCATCTGGCTTTCCAAGCACAGTAACATCTTCACTTGCATGAACCTTTTAAGCTCTCTGACTCTTCAGAAGGCTGGAAAGAAAATATGGCTGATTTGCTCAGTTCTGATAACAGCAGCTGTGGAATCTTACATTTGTGTGCTTCCTTTCACTTTAGGAGGCCCCACATTTTCCTGCATGGTACACAAAACTTTCCCTCTGCCTCTGGGAGGCTTACGCTGCTGTCCGGCAAACAGCCAGTTCAAACAGCCCAGAGGGGAGATCTGATCAGGAGGGAAATACTGAAAAACCCTCCAGTGAAATGCCACCAGAACTTTCCAACTATAGCTGGAAAACAGCTGTGCTTCCTCAGCATGCCTGGGAAGGCTGGTGTCACCTCCCAGAGGCTCGTCTAGCCAGCACCCCCATGTCCTATGGGCTTGCTTAACTGGATCCCTGATGCGCTGAAATAAGCCAGAAAGTCAGGGATGGTTAGAAAATCGTCAGCCACGAGGAATGGGAAACCTCTCCACAGGCACAGCAGCTCAGCTTTTCCCTTTACTGTGGCAGAGGACATTGAACAGCCAGCAGAAGAAAACCCCACAGCTGTTTTTTAAATGTTAAAGGATAAAAAGAAGGGATTCTTGACAGCGTGTCACATTCATGGACTGGGACCCACAGCTGACAGGAATCAGGGCTAAAAATAGACATCAGTGCTAATGGGCTCGGAGCAGCCTTTGGTGAGCGAGTCCCAAGGTGAATTATGAAATCTAACACGTGTTCTGTCCCTAACAAGTGTGGTTTCTATTGAAGCTTATTTACTTTAGTCTTCATACCTGCTGGACATAGGATACGAGTGTCGGGTTTCACAACTAAATAGAGCTGGGCCTGATGGGAGGACAGCCAAGAAGTCAACAGGAGCACTGTTGTGGAGGATGCAGCTCCACACAACTCAGCAACAGCACTGGCCAGAGGAGTTCTGGTGGTGGCTCTTGCCCAGACAAACTGACCCAGCTCAGCTGTGACTCCCCTTGGTGTCTTGGCTTTCACATAACCTCCTGAAACCCTTCATTCATACACCACCTGACAGTCTGTCCACAGGTATCTTTGGTGATAGGTGTTCTGTGGTGACAATCTGATAGTTTCCATCCAACCAATGCTCTCCTGCACTACCCATCCTTATAAATCTGGTCTGGCTGAGGCACAGTGACAGGGCTCCTTTCTGTTGTGTGGTGCTCTTGACAGCTTTATCCTATGTGTGGGAGAATGAGCAGCACCTGATCCAGAGAAAAAACAGCAGCACAGGCATGAAGCTTGGCTGTGCAAGAACTATTGTCTCAAAAACTCAAAAAGTATTTCGAACCAGCAAGTTTATACTTATCTGCCCTGTGTATGGCATGGCTAGGGTGTGTTTGATTTGATGGCAGGAGGTTTACCACATTGTCAAGCTACAACCTGAAATGGCTGAGAATAGTCTTCCCACAGCTCTGTGCTGCCCCAGCAGACAAAGCTGGGCCCATGTGTAGAGGAGAAGAGAAAGGGAGTGCTCAGCAGACAGCTGGGCTATTTCTTTCAAGTTAGGGTATTTTCTGCTGGTTTTTTAAAAGTTGTATCTATAGCTAATTATCCAGGGACATTTTTCTGTTCCTTTTTAATGTTTTTTTTCCCCTTTTACCAAATACTTTCTAAAAGCAAATCTGTATAACAGCCAGTCTGAAACATGGTTGTCCCCAGCCTATCCTTATCACACGTGCTTGCCTGCATGCTCTTTCTTCTCTGCTCTTCCAGGGTTTTTTTTTAGGAGGCAATTAATCCCCCAGAGAGATTAAAATAGAAATGGAGGGAGTTTTTCCTTGGAGCGAACATTTCCGAGTGACCTTCCTTCTCCTCCACAGTGAAAATTGACCATCTTGGACAAATCACTCCCAAAGCAACAGATACCACTTGAAGGCTTCCAGCAAAGCCTTCTAATTACCCTAGGCCAGGGGTCAGGAACAGCTCAGCTGCACTGCTGGCAGTCAGAGCAAGCTACAGGGAACAGTGTGATCACCTGGAAATAATGAAGGCATGATAGGAAAGAAAACTTAATACTGAGATGACCACCCTCAGGATCTGCTGGGGAAGGTCTATTTTGATCACAAACAGAGCAGTCAGGGCAGAGCCCTCACGACCTCCTCTGGAAGCAGTCAAGTAGCTACAGTTTGCCTGAGCCTTCCTCTTTTTTATTCTGGATTTCAGTGTGTTTTTGTAATCAGCTGCCTGAACTCATACACATCTTTAAACCTCCATGTGTCATTATGGAAATCAAGGAAGTTGCACTGGTGTCAGCAGGGTCCCTTGTCATACCGTGGGTGAGATCCCTAAATTACAACCAAATTTGGAAGAAGCACCCCGCACCTCTTCCTGCTGTCAGTGCCTTATCCTTGAGTTACCCCCACCTGAAGCTCTCCACTCAGTGCTGCATGCACGTGGTTGCTGGATTCTCAGCCAACATCCACGAACCTCCCACCCCAGAACACGCACATATGAAGTGCAACAACCATGTCAGGGCTTTTCTGTTCCTGTTGCCCTTCAGGACTGTCCTGTATTCACCCCTATCAGAGGAATATTAACACCTGAACACTCAGGCAAGATCTAGCTGCTCAAATACATGCCCATAGATGTCTTACAGCTATAGCTGTATAAATACATCCACATAAATACTCTTTTGCCTGACCACCTTTCAGGCTTGAATAGGCTTGTCCTGCTGTCTAGGGAGAGCTCAACAATGCTATTTCTCCCAGGGTGTCACTGGGGCTTAAGCCCCAGCAGCTCAGCATCTCAGCTGTGCCCTAGGGGAGATCAGGGAGCTGGCTCTGGATACCCTCCAACAGCAGTCTGGGAAGGCTGCAGCAGTCCTCAGGGACAGGGATTGCATTATATGTCCAGCAACACAGGGAGAGACATGTATTCTACCCAGAGTTTCACAGAAATTAGCTGAATTGCCAGCAGATCTGAGCAACAGTTTAGGACATGCCTTGTTGGGCCATAAGTATGTGATGGTTCACAGGGGGTGGGGGAAGCAAAGCCTCCCAAGCCAGTCTTGAGAAAGACACCCTGCTACAAGTCAAGCTTGAGAAAGGAAGGAGTAAAGAAAAGCCTTTTCTTTCACAGCTTCATGCCTATCAAATCTTGAGCGGGAAAAGGGAAGTCAGTCCCTCTTTGAATTTCAGGCTAACATTATCTATTCCACCATAACAAGGCCTGTCCCACCTTACTGAGGAGCAGAAGTGTCTTCAGATGCCATGTGTGTGTTACTGTTAGAAAAACAGCTCTTCACACGTCTGTGGGATGAGCTGCTGTGCTGGTGACACAGTTCTACAGTCCCACAGAAGTGAGGGGTAGGCTTGATGGAAGGAGATGTGGCATGGGCAGGAGAAGAAAAGCCCTTGAACTTCTGTACGGTGTGACCCACCTCAGTCCATTGGTTCCCCTTGAAGCTGTTCCTCCCCCTGGTGCCTGCTCCTGACCTCTCCTGTGTACTCTGGACAGTCATGGTGTAGACTGAGGCTGTTCAGCATCCCACAGCTTGTATCCCCTTTCTTGCCAAAATAAGTGAGGAAGGGGATTTTTGCTTTGCTTTGCTGTGAAGCACTTGGGAGCAGATAGATTTTCCCATAAATGGCAACCTTTTTCTACTCTGTGGGGCAAGCTGTGTCACCCTTGGCACAGGAGTACAGAGCTGGTCAAATTAGAGGTACTCCTCTGTACTCACAACATTCCCAGCTCCCCAGACCTTCCATCACCAGCCAAGGCCATGTATTAGGGAACACAGGTCAGAGGGTGAGAGGCAGGAGGTGAAGGGTTCTTAGAAGAAGATCGAATCTCAAAACATCATATTTGCATTCATTAGGAGGCAGTAAAGAAGCTAGGCAAGCAGGGCAAATAAAGTTAAGGGTGAGCAACACAGTGTTCCCAGACCAATGTCCTGCCTGCTGGTAAAAGTGGGGGTGCAGTGCGATGCATTCTTGACATTTTGTTCTCCCAGCTGATGCCAGCTCAGTTCTTATCAGATATCTCCACGGCCAATGATTTTTCACAGTGGATAACACGACTGAGCTGCATAGAAAATAATCATAAACCTCTGTCCAGGCAGTTGAGCAGAATGTTCTCTTCCTGGCCTTTAAATATTTGTGGCTTTACCTTTTCCACTCTTCCTCACTTAATCTCTTTCCTGACCTGCACATTCAAGGCTCTGACCCACCCTAAGTTACATGAAGGTAATGAACTTCAGACCAGATCTTTCCTCCACTCCTTGGATCCAGTTTGACCTCTTCTCCCACAAAAAATACAGACATGTCTTTATCTTGAACACACTCTTTGGTGGTTCCCTGCTGGTCAAACAAACCTTAAATTGCAGGGAGAGTACAAGCAGCATGCAGACTTGGAGGTGGGGCAGAAGGGCACAGCCAGAGCAAGGCTGCCATCAGCAACCAGCAAAGCAACAGCAGAGGCCAAGTTTTCCTCCTGACTCCCCAACTCTCCACAGCAAAAGAATGCCCCCATCCACCTTCTCTACTGAGGAAAGCTATCTCCATACTCAGGGATGCTCCCAGCTTGATAGTTTCCATGAGAAAAATTTCCATGGTCTTGGCTGAGCTGGACGAGGTGGAGGTGCACCCGCTGCCCACCATCACCATTTCAGATGTGGAGACCATCTTGCAGCCAGCAGAGCTGCCTCTGAC
Organism: Pycnonotus jocosus; assembly: GCA_013400435.1. NCBI lineage: Eukaryota > Metazoa > Chordata > Aves > Passeriformes > Pycnonotidae > Pycnonotus > Pycnonotus jocosus. Next base: position 298,492 of record VWYP01022859.1, on the reverse strand, counting down.
AGGAATCTGAGCTTGAGCATGCTAGCCTGACCTCTCAGCAGAAGTGGCACCTGAAGTTCCCTCTCAGATGGATTTTGGCTGAGGCTCAAAGCTGCTTTTGCTGCTATTCTTCCTTTATTCTTCCTTTTGAACATCGTGAAGCTGGGCTTGGTGTCACCGCGCTGTGCAAGAGAGACACTCTCCTTGTTCTGCTCTGTGTCCAACTCTCTGCTAAAGCAATGGGGAGCTCAGTTATGTGTGCCAAAGCCAGGGGAGCTGAGGATGCAATCCTACTGCTTCCCTTTAGATTCTGCACTCCAGGATAAGGAAGCTTTCCAGTAAGCATTCACGCCCTGGTGATAACAGTGACAAAAGCACACTCCTGCCTAGGTTAACACGTGATGGTACTGTTAAGCAAGGTACTGCTCTGCCCTCCACATGTGCATACCACAACTCGAGACTTTTTCAGAACTGCCTGGGAAGAGTCCTACAGATTAGGCAACAAAGAGCATGTTAATTTTGGCCAGGCAGTGCTGGCTTCAATTTACCCTGGGCTGCTCTGCCCTTGGCTGTGCGCCCCAGGGGCTCCCCTTTTGCAGTGCCCTCACTCCCAGGGCACAGGGCACACCCCTCTGGGGCTGTCAGTGCTTCTGGGACTGTTCAGAGCCTCAGGCTCTTTGAAAGAGGTTTCTGTGTGCCATACATACACGCATACATTTGCAAACATACACATTCATGCAGACATACATAAATCTCTTAATCTGTGTCTGTGTTTATGCACACGACATTACACTGTCACATCATAATCGCCCTGCTCTGGAAAGTTTCTTGACACTGTGATAGCAGAGTTTCTGGGAGATGAGCTGAGTAACAAGTTTCTGAGCCAGTTTAGGCCCTTTTTGGGGTCTTTTTCAGAATAAGCAGGATAATTTCCCATTTTGTCCATTCCTCCATTTTACTGGCAAAGATAGGCATCAGCAGCCATCAAACTGAATCTCTTCTGTGCTGTGTGCTCCACCACAGCCCTGCTAAACTGGAGCCAGTCTCATGCACTATCATATTACAGCATCAGCTGTATCCAGCCACGTTCAGATTTTTGTGGCTTGCGTGGCTTGTGCCGGGCCCACAGGTCTGTGTGCAGTCACCCTTCATCCACACACTGCTCTGCAGGTCCTAGCTCCCTTTCTTGCAGTGCTGTGGATTCCCAGCTCTGCAAACAGTTTCAGGACACTATTCACCCCAGCACAGCCATGCTTTTTGGGGGAATGCACTGTGTTCCTTGGCACAGCCTGGGTTAGTTCTGGCTCTCCAGCAGTCCTTGTTTTCAGTTCCAGCCATGGGCTGGTCTCCTGTAAGGCAGCTGGCTATGGTCCTCTTTTCCTTTCTCCTCCCCTAAAACTACCAAACCTATCAAGCACATCAGAGCCAGCCAGTGTAAGATACAGGACTATTTCTTGAGGCCTTTTTATTTGCTGACACTTTGTGCAGGCACTGAGTGAAACAGTCTTTGACCTTCCTCTGCTGCTTCCCATAGCTGCAGAGCTCCTCTGGAGCTTTAAGACCTCCAGCCTTCTGCTCTGATGTTTTCTTGGTATGTCTGACCATCAGAGATTACTCAATATTTCAGTTATTAATTTGCAGGACAGAGGCCTGCCTGTGGTCAATAAGGGGGCACTTTTGTGTTTATTACATGCAAACTCTGCCCCTTCTCTGTCCCAAGAAGTCCTTTCCAGCACCTTTAACTGATGGGAACTTTTCCAAACACAAGCCTGTAAGCACAGGAGTGCCAGTTCCCAGCTCCTTGCAATAGCAGGACTATATCTGCCAGATGAAATGCTGGGCAACCAAGACACATTCCCACAATTCTTCCCTACCTGACCATAACAAAGATTTTTTTTTTTTTCCTGGCTTCAGTCTGGACACTGGTTTACCCTTGAATTCATGAACAAGAGAGATCTTTGAGAGGTTTCCCAGCTCAAGCTGTACACATCCCAGCTCTTCTCTCCACCTGTGGCCAATCTCTAGAACTTCAGAGTGTCAACTAGGACTGCCCTGATTTTACAGGAATCTACACCAATGGGAACCAGTTAAGCAAGTGGCTTGCAGACAGAGACAAAATCTAGGCCAACAGCTTGCCTTCCTCTGGACCATGCAGACAGTAGGCACATCTGTGATGGAGAGGAAACTTCAGAGAGTGATCCTCACACCTGGATAGCAGCTCAAGAGAAAAAGGAAGTTGCAGCTCAGCACCTGCAGCACCAAGCATGCTCTGCTACAGGTGCCACAAGGAAACTGGCAGTCACACAACCCTGTGACCTGTCCCCTCTCCCTCACTCCAGCAGCCCCTGGGGCCCTGCGAGTGGGAGCCACAGGATCAGGACTGGGTTTTTCAGCAGACAGGGGAAGCCATTGTTTTGGCCAGTGTGGATGGGTGTCAAGGGCAGGGACAGCTCCCCTCAGCTAGCTCCTGCACATGGAGCTCCTGGCTGGCTCTTGTTCCAGGGGTTATCTAATGGCAACACAAGGTCATCAGCCAGTAACCAAGCGTCACTCCGCAGCCTGGCTTCCTTGCTTGTGTTCCCTGCCAAGACCAGCCCCTGGCAGGGACTGGCTGTGGCCTCTCTCCCAACCCCAGAAGAAACTTAGTGGAAGACCCTGATCCAAGATCCTGGCAGCCTGAAGGAGCAAGGTGCACCGTCCCACTCATTTGGGTGGACAAGACACAGCTGATGCACACCAGTGGTGGTTTCAGTGGCTAATGTTGCTTGTTTCTCTGAGAGCTGTGTTGGCAAAAAAATTTGGTCTCTCTAGCAATATAAATATGCAGCTGTTTCCTGCAAAACAGGAGGTAAATGGAAGAGAGAGGAGTGAAAGTGTGTGTGTGCATTTGTGGTGCTTGTGCTACAGAGAAAAAGGGAGAGGAAATGATGCTTAGTGCAAAATACAGGAAGTGGAAGGAAAACAGCACAAAGCAAACGTTGCATCCATTGAACGGGACTTGAATTGGTATCTTGGCTGCTGTTTGACTAACTTATGGTATCACTAAATCCCATTCTCCTCACAGGGAAAGAAACCCTGCAACTGTGCATTGTCAGTGTGACGGAAGAAACAGCAGCAGCTGATGCTGGTTGGGTCAGGATTACTCTGGGGTTCACAGAGCAGCCTTTGTTCCCGGCGCGGTGACAAAGGGCTCCCTTCTTTCCCTCACCTCCCGCAAGCTGTTCATAGGAGAGCTGGAACAGTGCATGTTTTAAGACTATATCAGCTATGGCTGACACGCCTTGGCCAGCTCCCATCAGGACCTCGGCCACCCCTGCCCCATGGGAGGTGTCCCTCTCGTGCACTGGAGCCCTCCATGGAGGGTGCGGCCAAAGGGTCATTTCCTTATCCCTTGATGGAGCTGTGTGCTCCCAAGAGCCTGTTGGTACTAAACATGACCACAAGCCCTGAGCCAGCAGGTCCACAGGATACCAGGAGCACACAGAGTGCTCCCACCACTTTCTGGCTCACCCGTCCAGCCACCCTCAGCACCACTAGGCCTGTCCCTTGGGCACTCTGCTCCCCCATCTCTCATGGCAGATGAACACTGGGGAAAGGGAGCTGGTGTTGGTGAGTCTTAGCTGACGTTCATCAGGATGACCTCCTTCTCCCTCCATTTGGAAGAAGAGACTTTAGAAGGTTTGTCCAGTGCCTGAAAAGGTGCAAGTTCTGGCTGTTGGTGTAACTCCAGCCTGTGGTGCATGCTTTTTCTAGAAGAGGTGGCCTCCCAGCCAGTGATTTTTGGCTAGTGGCTGTGCCCAACATCTGGCAGAAGGAAGGATGCAAGGCATTGTGCTGGGTGGCAGAGCTCTCCCAGACAAGGAACTCACCTGGAAAACACATTTCCCACATTCAGCCACCCTCTGACTGGTGGGCTCTTTGCCACCCCACTGCCAGGGTGTGAAGGTCTCCACTCCCAGCATCTGCCTGTTGCAAAGGGAGAGCGTGCAAAGTGGTGCAAGATCTGAAGACCTGGGATGTGATCTTGCACTTGCAAGATCATTTGATGTGATCCCGGCATTCCTCATGTGTGCGCTCTGAACAGTCTGAGCTATTAGAGTGGCAGGATTACTCCAGTCACATTTCTAGTGCTCTTTAACTTGTCAGCATAAGGATTTCACCCTCATTATCTTTCCCATGTCCTTGGTACAGAGAGTTGAACCTGCACAGAGACACACAGAGAGACAAAATAGGACCCATGCCCTGATGCACACAGGTCCTGACATACAAAAAGACACGTTTAGAGGCAGATACACAGACACCCTCCTGCAAAGTGACTCTGTGATGTTGCATGGACAAGCAGACTAGTACATGGAAATAATGACACACTTCTAGTGCTCCACAAGAAATCTGAAGTGTCATTGTCCCCTAAGGGAACCTGGAAAAAGCAGTATAGTACATTAGTTTAGAAGCTGGTGTTTCAGTGTCTCCCTTTCAGAAAACAGGGAGATGATTTTCAGCTTCTGAGAGCATCAAACAGCAGTGTATGGAGAAGTCAACACATCAACCACTGCTTCAGCTGTAGTTTTGGTGCAAGAAAGGGCCACATGCTGGCCACCGTGCCTGCACATAGGTCACACCACTGGGAGATGCCTGCAGTCAAGTGATTCCAAATCTTTTTTTGGAAGTTGTGTTTCCAGGTCATGTTTATACAAGCTAGCACAACCACAAGGAGCAGCTCCTTGAACAAAAGAAGAACATGAACAGGTGGAGTTGACCACATCAGCCACAAAAAGGGGCTTGTGACCAATGTTCTCCTCTATCGTTATGCTTCCTGGGAGCTTATTTTTCCCCTTAGGGCTTTGTCTGATGCCAGGCAACAGAATTCTGTCATGAGGCCTCCACAGGCAGCCCAGAAACACATCTGAGACTCTCCTCTGGGGTTTGGATCCTGGAGTGTTGGTTTTCGGCAGTAGGGATGAGCCAGCTGACTCTCTACACAGGTAGTTTAAGTTCAGGAGAAAAATGAAAAAGGAAGATAAAAGATGTTTAGGGGTGCAAGGCGTCCTGCTTAACCCATATGTGTTTATTTCCCTTACCCATATAAAACTGTCTGGAAGAGCTGTGGTAACATCCCTACCTGTATCAGGAGTGCATAGTGGTGAAAGCTGTGCCAAATATGCACAATTTTGGGAAAGTCAGCACAGAAGCTTCTTCTGTATGCTAACAGGAGCCACCTATCCATTCAAAACCTGGGAGCAATGAGACCAGGGACTATACTTCATAGCTCATGTGAAGCTGGGCCAAAAACCACGACCTTGAATCCGTGATGTTTGGAGAGGAGGCAGGGATTGACCTGCAGCAGGAATTAGGAATTGCCTACAGCTTGGCTTAGCTTACATTTCCCACAACAGAGCAGAGGGAAGAGCTTAAGCTTGTTTGAGATTGTTCGAGGGAGAGAGAGAGAGAGAGCTTGTCTCCAGGGCTGTTTTTTATGGCAGATGTCTGGAAACAGTTTACGTGTGGCTAGAAGGAAGCTTCTTTGTTATTGTGGTTCAAATGACCCCTTAGTATCTAGCCTCTGTTTTAAGCAGGTGATGCTTATATGTTCTCATGCCAGTACTCTTCAGCCTTTTAGCTGAAATAGCAGTTCCCTTTCATTGGGATTTACCCATCTGATGTATTAATAGGCAGCAATTTTATGCCCTCTTAACATTCCTTTTGCTAGGCTAAAAAAAGCAAAGACCATCTAGACTTCTACCATCACTTCTTTTTGTGCAGATCACCCTAGTGCCATTCTTTCCAGTTGTTAGAAATTTCTCTCTCCTTTTCCAGCTCTTTTGGAAGGTATTTTTCCCTTTCTCTGTATCAGTGATGCTTCTTTGTTTTGTCTCTTCAGCTAACATTTACATTTTTTATCCAAGGTCATCAGTGAAGATATGAGATTAGCTGGTGCCAAAACCAGTCCCTAAGGAATTTCATTAGCAATTGCCTGCAACTTTATGTTTCAGGATCGCTTCATTAAGGAATTTGTTACCCTCTTTTGAGTTCAAGAGTGTATCCCTGCGCTCCTCTGCTTTCACAGCTTCCCAAACATCCTCTGTGAAACCCAGATATCTTTCATATACCACATAATCAGTGTTTTAAAAATTATTTATTCTCCTACCCAAATATAAAAATAATAGAAAAAATACTCTATCTTTCATACAGCCACATTGAATTTTGTTTCCTTGTCGGTGCACTTCCATGTCTTTAATTATTCCTCTTTTGTTCTAGGATAAAAAGAAAAGCTGTTCTAAGCTCTTGGGTCTGTAAGTAACTACCTCCCTTTTTCTGTTCCTTAATTAAATTTAGGTGAAATTGTCTGTACTAGGCTACTGTCTGATCCCCATCCAACCTCCATCTGCACAGGTTGATTGTATATCAGTGCTATTGGATTTGCTACTTGATCTGTCTCCAGGAACTTTCTGATCAGAACAAACCTTTCAAGTTTTGCCTTGACCTCTGATGAGATTGTTTGTGTTTCCAGAAACTTTTAACCATCAATTTATAATCCCCTTCTTCTGCACCATCTTTTCAGCAAAATGAAGCAAAACTTGTGGTTTCTGAAGCATGCCTTGATCTTATCTGCACTGCACAGAGGTCTAATGCCTTGCCTGTTCTTTTTACCTCTACAAAGAACTTCATTCAACAAGTCTGCCAGGTATATCTCACCTGGATTTCTGCTGACTGATGTGTCTTTTTCTCTAAACTTTGTGACCTCTGCAATGTAGATTTCTTTGCTGACCACTCCCATTTTTCACTGAGGAATTTTTTTCCCCAGTCAGCCACATTTTCTATACAGTCTCCTCCTGCTCTTTGTTTGGGAAAGAAAGTCAGCTATTACCATAGTGAGCCCGAATGCCTTCCACATACAAATACTTAACAATTTTTACTCAAATCGCTTCATCCCTTCAGTCTTATAACTTCTCTGAACAATAATGTTTGTGGAGGCTGAAAAATCTTAGCTGTGGCCCCATGATATTTACTCTTCCATTTCATTGAAACAGAATCAGCCTGGGCACAGTCAAGGTTAAAAGTTATCTTCTGCCACATTGTTCTGCAATGTCTCATTAGCTGTCAAGACTAGGTCAAACACAACAGCAGCTGTGGTTAATTTGCTGCCTCTTTGGTGAAGGAATGTCAGGCGGTGCATCCTAGAAATCCAAGGCTCAGCCTATGTTAGTAGCAATTTTTTCTCTATGTATAAAGTTAAAACTTGTAGCAATGGCAATCCCTGGTTCTGCATATCATTCTAAAAACGTAAGAGGCCATAATCAACATCCAGACACAACCTTGGATAACAGCAGCAGAACTACAGCTGTCTTTTCTCGAGGTGATTTGAACCCAAACAAAATCTGTTTTATCACCTCTGCTCCTGCTTTCACCTTCACATTCAACAATATCACGCACAGGCACGACTACCACATGCTTCACTGGTCTTTGCTCTTCTGAGCAGCACAAATCTTTCAGTCTCAGAGGTCCAGCCATGCCAGCTGTCCATCCAGCCCCCGAAAATCCTGGCATACACAGTCTGCATATTGCTCATGAGGTCCTTGTCTCAGCATTCAGGCACTTCCATTGTTTCTCCAAGTTTCCCATATACATTGGTTATATAACCTTGGATAGGGTATTGGTTTCCTGCTCAAATTAATATTACACTCGTGCTCTCATATGTTCCTTTAGTCATCATTGTATCTTAATATCTATGCTCTTCCTTCAACTAAACATCAAAAGCCACGATGGAAACCACACAATTCCCAACTAAAAAGCCCAGACAAAATCCCAAGCCCCTCCTCCTTATGTCTTAGTCTAAAGCCTGTCCTGGGTGTCTCGCTCCAGGTGGTCTGTGTTCTTCCATGTGCACACTCGAGCTGCCAAGGAGGATCCTCTTTCTCTAGAAAAAGAAAACACACTACTGGCAGGAGTTCCCAAAGAATCTGTAATGTCTCAGCCATGGATTTGCCCTTCTTCTCTTAGGACATGGTTCACTGAGGTATGTAAAGTGCCTTGAGCAGTATCTGCAGTCATCCTCCTTCCATTTCAGTGGGAACCTAACTCCCTCATTTGTCTCAACATGAAAGGAATCACTGGGTTATTCTCTTTTCCTGACAAATGCCTTTTCAATTCCTGATCCCCTTTGTAACAGGATTTGTCCTAAAGTATTCCCACTCACATAGACCTATTTTCCCTGGTGCTCCTGCTGGTCTCTATAGCTTCATTTTGTCTCTTCCCCTTGCCCTTTGCAGTGCTTCCTGCAGCCTCTTCTTCTTTCCAGGTTTATGGACTCAGGCTTCCTTGTCATCTGACCTCAAGCCACCCCTATCTCTTCTTTTCATTTTCCTCTAGGTTCATTTTTTCTCTCCTTCTTGTTGCTATTCCAGAAACTTTTTCTTGAACTGCAAATGAAGCAGTTGCAGGGAAGAACCTGCATGTGCCTGATAAACCCTGCTCTGTTTGCTCAGAAGGTATGGTAGGGATGACCTGAGTGCATTCCTCGCTACACTGAAAACTTGAAATCCCAAAAAGAGATCTGAGATTTCAGCAGCACAGAAGTTGTAATCCTAATTTATATTTACTCAGATCCCAGCTCTGAAGTAGCATGCTCATTTAAAGCAGAAAAGCTGTAGCAGCACTAGGCCGGAACATACAACAGCCTTTACTTCAAGGCAGCGATTACAAGTCTGAAGAATCTCAATTCTCCAGGAGGCAGGCAGCCACTACTTCTTGCATCGTACATCACAGGGACAGAGGTTAAATAACCTGCTTCTCCTTGTTGATAGAAGCCAGCTCCAGACACCTCTGTTGCCTGCCCCTTGGCACCACGTGAGAGCTGCCAGGAAGGTGGGGAGCTCAGTCAATGTGCCTCCCCTGTAGATATCTCAGCCTAACTGTACTGCCTTAGACAACACAGGTGGAGGCAGAAATGATGGACATATCTTCAGCACTGTCATCCAAGTGTTTGAGCTTCCCATCTGAACCACAGTCCTGCCCACAGCTTGGGTACAGCACTCTTTGGCACAGCACCATTGGGTAGCATTCCTTAGGTGGAAAATGTGAGTTTCCTCCACAAAGTTTCCATGCCAGATAGATAGGGTTGTGTTGTCTAAGGTGAGCGACTTGATGCTCCCTCTTGCTGGGCTGAGGCGCAAATTGTCACAGCACAGCAAAGGACATTGTTGTCATGGAACCATCTCCCCTCACCTCCCGTTGGCCTTGCTCAAGGTCATGCTGCATGGCAGCAACAGGAATAGAGCTTGTGAATTCCAGCTCCTTATCCCACTTGACCCAGAGCCAGGCTCAGCTGGGAAAGAGCAATATCCGTCCAAGCGCAGCGGCGGTGCCCGGGTGTTGTTGTGCAGCTCGGGAACAGGTTAACATTCGTGCTGAAACCCCCGCCGTGCACACAATAGGCAGTGAGAGGTGCCAGCTCTGGAAGCTGCAGACCTGGGGACACGCTGTGCTGGAAGCGCTGGGGCCCCATCCAGCTGCACCAGCACTCCCTCGCCCGTGGGACTGAGAGTTCCTCCCTGGGAAAGCAGCAACGCCCAGCTGACTGCACTCCAGCCCTGGCAGGAAAACGCCGATTTTACAGACAATGCCCAGATGGGGTGATTAAACCTCTTCAGCAACCGTGGTCCCCTGGGTGAGCGGTGTGCACACCTCGGATCAACACCTGCACTCCGGGATGCTTTTTGTGCCTCTTTTTCACTACACTCTATGCGCTAAGGATGCTTTTTCCTAGAGAGGCAAGGTAGTAGCAGAGTGTTCCCTCCATTACCCAGCGAGCAGCTTCAGCTCTGCCCCTGAGGCCTCCTGGAGAGATACCCTCCATGAGAGCTGTCAAATCTGTAAGTGTGGACCTCGGAGAGCCTGAAGGATTTGGGCACCCAACCACTAGGGAGTGTAATGTGCTGCTGTGACTTCGGTGGAAAAGGTCACGCATCGCAGGCTACTGCCAGCTAATGAGAAATGAGTCTGGACAATTAATCAATACACAATCTCCTCTGCTAATCATATTGATGGAAGATGAGCTCCATCCCCCAGGAAGGGCAAAGGCCATTGAGCTAAGCCATTTAGCAGCATTTATTTATATCCTTGGTGGTTCAATAATTTGAATCTTGTCCAATAGCATCAGGCCCCTGAGGGCTGGGTAGTATTGTCCAGCTGGAAAAAAAACCCAACACAACAGGTATTACTAGGCAGAAAAATAGCCTTTTAATGGAAATGAATACTTTTAAGGGAAAATACATTCCTTTTCTCTACATTTCAACCACACATGTGGTCTTCAGAAAAGAAATTCTGAAATATTCCATGTAAATGGTCATAAAAATATTTTCTATGGGGAATACTTAAAAGAGTTGTCAAAGTCTCAGAATATATATTACTCTCAGTTGCACCAGAATGCCTTTCTGTAGAAGCCTACCTATTCTATTAAGATAGAATTTGTCTCCACTCATTCATCCTGAAGCCATGCCTTTCCTCTGGCAGGCACAACCGATTTTGCAAGAATGCTGGCCCCGTAGGTAAGGTGAGTTCACACTTGTGTAATTAAAGCCTATGTCGAAACACATACACACCAAGGGACAAAGATGATGTCATGGCACAGCTGTTTCTGCGACACAGCTTCCTGATACAAATCCCGCTCTTTCTGAGCTGCAGCGAAGCGGGTGGTAAAACTGCCAATGGGAAGTTGCAGATTGTCCCTGCCCGGTGTGTGGTGCTTAGGCTGCCCCTGCAAAAGCTAACAGAGCCCTTCCGCTGCACTACGTAAACTGTGGAGAAAGGCACTGGTGCTCCCAAAGAAGCTGTTTACTTACACAGTTGCCTGCTGGTACTTATTTAGAGTCCTACTGACAGCCACCAAATCTGCTTGTATAGCTCTGGAGACAGTTCAAACTCTCTGTTCCCAGACAAGTGATTAATGGTGTATCGAGAGAAGCTGGGACTGAGGATAAAACCGAGCTTTCAAAACAAGAGCCTCTGATCTCAAACTGAACAAACATTTCCCCTTGCCTCTGTCAGCTAGTTTTATTTCCAACAAAAGAGCAGATTGCTTGGGAAACCACAGTCACGCCAATGAATTACTTTCCTACTAGCCAGAGAGAGCTCTCCCAAGCTCTCCCCGTCTGGTTCTCTCAAATCAGGTTGAAGGCAGAGCTCCCTCTGCAAGCCGCTAGTGCAAATGAAGCTCAGAGGTGGGTGTCCCAGCTCAGACCTCGTAAGGAACAAGACAAAACTCTTCAGAGCCCCACCTCCTTATTAGCCTTTACTTATAAATAGCCATGGGGCCACCTTTTGCTCAGAAGATGCACTCAATCCTGCCTGCAGCAGATCCAAACATGAAGGCATCAAGGGAACAGTTAACTCACCCTTTGAAAGGATGGCAGAAGCCAGAACAGTATTTTCTCACAGTTTGAAAGCATCTCTGAACAGGAAGGAATTACTGGCATTGGCAAGAAAGTGCTCCCTGCAAACAGGTCTGTTGTGGCAGCAACACAGAGATAGCAGCAGCCCAAGGCACGGTGTCTGGAGGGCACAGTCAGACAAGGCCAGCCTTCCCCAGCACCACATTCAAAGAACAGTGAAATTAAATGTGCTGGGTGATTGTTAATGGCTCTGAAAGCCCCTGGGTTTTAGCCTACATGTACAGAACACACGTTCAAGCACAGACTCATATATGTGCATGCACACACACACACACCATTGTTCACATACTCATGCTGAGGAAAGTGCATCCACCCCGAAGCCGTTGCCTCAGGCTCTGCCAATAGCTGATGGGATCTTGCTGAAAAGTGCTCTGAGCACAGGTTTAACTCTGTGTGAGCCTCCTCCAGCTGAGCCCACGGAGAACGCCGCTATTGTGAGGGCCAGAGCCTTCCTGCCATGCCAGCACACGCAGAGACTGACGTCTCATAAGCTGCCTGCCATGGGGAGGACAAAGTCCCGTTGAGCGGGCATTGGCTCTGCCTTCCCTCGCAGATAGCAAGGGATCAGCTGAACTCGAGTTTGGCAGCCTCCCACGGTATGGCACAAGGCTAGCCAAGCATGTGAGGGAGAGCCATTATCAGTGCCCTGTTCCTAACAAAGTGAAGACATTCTCTTTCATCTCAAACTAATATTTGTCCCTGTTCTTTCCAAGTAGAGGAAAAAAAGACGCATGCTGTGCCAGATCTCCTGCTGTGATGCATATCTCCTAATCTCTGGCTTGTATGGTTACAGGGAGGCTGCAGGCATGGGAAAACACTTAAACATCCGAATCCAGGGTAACATCCTGAAATCAAGGTGTAAAGTAGAAACAATAAATAAAGGTTCTTTGGGAAGGAGGGAAGACGAAATTACTTAGTTCCATGTGTTTTCCCACCACAATGGCTAAGGAAGCTAAGGTTTACAAAGGGAAAATAAAGAAGTCTGGTCCAGTCCCTTTTAGGAGAAAGAAGGTGCTGACTATCCAGATTCCATATCCTGTTATCTCCTCCATCTCCTCCTCCTCATTGCCTTTATCACCAGAGGCAGGAAAGATGAAGTTCCAGGGCTTTTCTCAGCACTTTAGTCCTGATTTAGGGCGCAGACAAGTCAGTCTCATGAGTTAGCCAAGATACTGAGCACTGAAGGAACTTCTTTCTGCAGAGAGTAATCCTAATTCTACATTACCTTTGTGTATTTTCTTTATAACTTGAACCTATCAATGAACTAGATTCACTTGCATTTCTACTTAAAAACAATCCACCTGTAAACACTGGCTCAGAGCTAAGCTGAACCTAAGTGATGTTACAAGTACTGGAGATACCCTGCTCCTGCTAGGATGCTGGATATTTTACACAGAGCTGTTCTGGGAAGCTGCTTGCATGTCTATTGGCCATGATGTAGTGGAGATGCTGAGTCCACAAAGCACTGAGCTGCAAAGGTTCTGGTTCTAGGCAGCCAAAACAGGATGCCTGGTTACAGAGGGGTGTCTGTTCCTCTGCAAAAGTTATACCAGGACTCTAACAAGCAGGGAGGCAGGGGAGAGACAGAGCTCAGGGGCTCACTGGGAACTGGTACAGAATGACCTGAGGACCACCAGATTGCCCTGATATCTTCAATCATGTGAGCTCTCAAGAAATCCCAGTGGAGAAGGCACTACAGAGGATTTTGCTGTGTGTGCTTGCAGCTTCCTGAGTCAGGTAATTTTGGAAATAGAGGAGTAACATTCATTTAACACACTTTGCAGTTAGCTCTTGTCCAGAACCAGTTGGTGACATGGCCTCCGAAAAGCTCAGAGAGACCGAAAGAAAAGAGAGGGAAGCTCCTGTACGACTCATGCCAGCAGTAAACATTCAGAAGTGGAAAGAGGCGGACTACAGATACCAAGAGGTAGGTTTCAAATCAGTCTCAGGTCTTTTGCAGCTATGTCTCCCCTGAACTGGAGCTATTCCACATCCAGCCAGCTCAGAGCACAGGCAAGGAGGTGGGCTTTCCCCCCCACTTCCTATGGAAGGACATGCCCTTGCTTGCTTCAGGAAGGAAGGAAAGAGTGCAGTGAGCCTGAAGCAGGCCAGACTTTCAGCTGTGCCTTTTATTCATGTCCAGGCTTTCCCCAGTCTTTACAGATATGGGCCTCTTCATACCATCTCCCTATGATGCTGTCTGGAAGAGGGGACAGGGAGCAGAGTGAAGGAGAGCTGGTGATAAAATGGACCACACAGCCCTGGAGTGCCAGGTGTCCTTTAGTCACCAGCTTTCCGTTCCCTGAGCAGCCTACAGACCTGTGACACAGCACATGCACCCCTGAAGCAAAGGCAGGGTTTGGCTGGGTGATCCTGGAGGTGTGAGCAGGTGCCTCGTCAAAGGGACAGGTCAGGAGTGCAGGGACACCCAGCAGCACACAGAGGACAAATCCCAACATCCCAGCCAAGAGGTCACAGGGCAGGCTGGGCAGCTGTGTGCACCCGTGGGGTCACGGGTGAGGGAGGTGACAACAGCACAGCACCACTGTGGTGTGTGATACATGACGGGGCTGGGACAGGCCCTCATCCTGTGCCTCACATCCAGCCATGGCTGGGCATCAGCAGCCCTGCAAAACACAGCTAGCCAGCCTTGCACATTTCTTGACTCCTCAGTCTATTCCAGGCACTCCTTCTGCATCCAGGGGACAAGGGTCACTGCGGTCCTTTCACAGGGTGCCAGTGAAGCAGCAGGGAGAGAGCCAAGGTAAACGCTTGAAGAAAAGCAAGAGCCACCACAAACACAACTGACTGAGCCCAGCAGGAGCAGGCGTGTGCTCTGTGTTGTCCCTTTAAAGAACATTCAGAGAAATACTATTACAAGCCAGTGCCTGCTTCCCAGGAGGCTGGAGTCCTGGCTGCCATGGCCAGCCCTGCCAGTGCCTTCTCTTTTTGGCTTTGCCTAGGCCACATGACCTCCGTGTTTCTCTTTCCCTGCTATTACAGCATGTGGCAAAGCAGAGGGACTCCTTCCAAAACCTGTGCCCTCTTTGAGAGGGCAGCAAAGGACCAACTCAGCTTGGCACTGGCCAGCGACCACAGGGACAGCAAACACCTGCGTCAAGTACACAGGCTGCCTGCAGGAGTGCTTGGAGCACAGATCCTCAGGAATTAAATCCCCAGGGAAACAGCCACTGTTGCTCATCTCTTTACTTCCAGCCACAGTGCTCTGCCTCCACAGGGCCACTATGCAGAGTGGTGAAAGGCAGAGGCTTGGGCATCTGTCTCTACGTGGTACCTGGACATTATGGACACAAGCCAAACATCTAAGATATACCTGAGTCCTATGGCCTGACCCATCCCCTGCCAGTATCTCAGCTCCTACCCCTCAGCCAGGGCCCTCCTGCAGCCAGTGGATCCCCATCTGCTCGGGTCTCAGTCCGTGCTCCCTTTTTACCACAGCACACATCCTTCATGGGCATCCCATGTCTGCCAGGCTGAGCAGCCACAGAGGGGAGACCCATTCCCCTCTGTGTGAGAGAAAAGGCTTCACAGCAGAAGGCTTCGCAGGACTGGCTCTTTTCTATCCCTTCCCAGAGCTGTCTGGCTGTTTCAGATAAGAGGACCCTTCCCTGGGTGGCTGGCATGTGGGAATCTCACCTGTAAGTCTTCCTTTTTTCCTTTGTGTCAGTCAAACTAATCACAGTGAAACTAATCACAGATGCTTTTTTAAGTACTCATGCTATCTCACCAGAAACTGTCTCCTTAATTGTCTTGCTGGCTGACAGCCTGCCAGGGCCTCTGCACCTCGTCCAGGAGTTAATATTTTATCTAGAAGTTCAAGGGAAACTCGGTGGAAATTGTGCTAGCCTTGAAATGCCAAAGGTAACTTGTAAATATTTCCTTCCGGACCCTGAAATGTTGCTTGCAGAAATGTATTTTCTGAAAGGAAATGGCTCCAGACCCAGGCTAACAGCTGGGGAGATTGTTCATGGAAATCAGTGCCCTGAGGCTCTGTATAATTTCATCTGTCTTTCCAAAGCCCCCCACCTTTATGGAGACCAAACGCATCACTCTTCCAGGGAGATGAAGTGAGAGCAGCTCTCCAGCAGAGGAAAATGTGCTCATCCTGAAAAGATTTCTTTGTTCTCATTGCACAGGATCATTTTTCTACTGTGCAGCAGATTTATGTGAGGAGCAGCAGTGGCACAGGGCATAATGACTCCATTTTGTTTAATAATTAACTCACATGGTCGCTGGGTGCCACGGGTTCCTGCAAGGCAAGCCAGGCTGTGCCAGGGAGAGAGCAAAGCAGGAGGTGGGCAATAAGGAAAAAAACATTTCTCCTCCTGCTCACTGATGTCGTGCCCTGAGCAGTTCTGGGGCCTTCTTACCTGAAGTGTGCTGCCCCAACAGCTCTTAGAACTCTGCAGGTTCAGAGGATTTCACCAAAACAATTGATACTGGTGTGAATTTTTTCAATGAGGAACACATAGCAACTACTTCAAAGAACAAAGCCAAACTACACAGCAAGAGTGAATGGAAGCCAAAATTCATCTCATTGCATTTTCCAGCTGCCATCAAGCAGCTCTGTCTTTCAACCCATCACTGCTCGGTTTGCAAATGGCCAGGGAATGCTTTACAGTGAAAAGATACATGCTTCAGGAGAATTTGCTGGAAACTTTCCACCAAACTTTTCTCAAATTTATTGCCGGTTCCTCAGAACCAGATAATTTTTGGAGAAAAGGCATTTTCAAAGAACTTGTCATCTTGAAATACTGCTGAGGGAATACCTTTTCTAGGTATTATAACATTTAGACATTTTTTTTTAAGTAAAAAATTTCACTACAGCTATACAATACTTAGTTGTTAAAAACCAGAAGGTTAGATACAGTAAAATGGTTCTGAAAAGACCATTTTAAGGTTACTGAAATAAATATTTCAAAAAGGGCTTCTTTTCCCCTAGAAAAATATTATTTGAAAGGTTAGAGATTTTAGATTTTTCTCCAAATATGAGATAGATATCTTTCCACAATATCTCAAACCTTTGGGAAAAGGGAAACCTATTTCCCGCTCAGCTCAGCTTTTAGAAAAGCAGAAAAACAATAAAGTAGAATGGAATTTGGCTGAAAAAAACCAAAAATCCTTTCCTTGAGGGAAAGCAACCCTAAGGTTATTAGAGATACTTGCAGTCAAGGCTGAGGCAGCTGTAGTTTTAGCAGCACTTCCCTTCCTGACCAAACGCCTGAGATGCCATCAAGTCCACATTGCCTGGGACCTGAATTCTGTTCCTATATCTCTGGCTATTTTAAGGCATATCCCATACATGGTCCTTTCAGCTCCTCACAGTCAGGAATGCGGCTCTTCCTGGAAACCACCTGCTCAGGGAGACAGCTGGGCTTTTACTGAGGGCTGGATCTGTGCCGCAGCCCCTCCTGGATGGGTCAAGGTGTCCTCCTCGCAGGGTTTCACCACCTCAGCACTGAGGCAGACCAGAAGTGTGGGAGGCACTCTGATTTACACAATTACAACTTATTATCAGCCCTCAGGCATCAGATCATGGTTCAGGTACAAGCCGACACCCACAATTTCCCCACCTGTCCAACACAAGTTTCCTTTGGAGGCTTCCTCTGCTCTCTGCACTCATCAGGCCTTGAGTCCTGCTGATAGCTGGTGCCAGGTGACTGCTGCTCCATGTCCTGTGGAGGCTGCCAGCCAAGCTTTGTCACCCTGCCTCTCCAGTGGTCTGAAATGACCTTCAAGAGCTTGGCTGCAAGGTGAAAGTACACTAGAAGATTGAAGCTGGTCACTCAACATCCAGGGATTAGAGCAAATGAGCAAACAAAGCTGGTTTGATTTGTCTGCAAGACATCCTTGTCTTAAAATCAGATCTGCAAGCCCCAAAGCAGAAGCTAAAAAGAGCCAAGGGCCAAGGTAACCCAAATTCAGAGGACTGGAGGACTCTCAACTGGGCTGCCTGGGACAAGGAGCTGGTGAGAAGTGGGAAAATATCATTGCAGACCATGTCTAACTGGTGCCAGTCAGTGCCCTATCTTCCCTCCTACAGTCAGTTCCATGGCAATTCTGTACGATGGCATCCTCCTTGGTTCAAAGAGAGAGAGAAAATTCCAAACCACTTTGGTAATGGACAGAAGAGGTCCTTAAAAATCCTCCCCCAGCTGAATGTCCTAGTAACATTCTAGTGGTTCCTGAGAGCCCTAATACAGATTTTATGCGCCCTGTGACTGCTGAATTGTATCATGTTCCTTTACTTACCCTCTGAGTACCTCAAGAACAGACTGGCTGGGGGGAAGCACAACTGCACATTGGCACCCCAAGATCATCAAGTGGTTGCTTAGTTCCTTCAGAGGAGAGTTGAGTTATCTGGGAAAAGAAAAGTTTGGAGGATCTCAACAGACCTCAACTCCCTGCTTTTTTGCTTTGCAGCACCACATGCCTCCTGCAATGCCAGGTCTGTGGTGGTGCCCAAGCTCAGGGCATAGTGAGGAATTATGGCTAAAGTTCTCCCTCTTCAGTCCTTGAACATGCAAAGGGTGGCTCCACAATTCCTCCCAGGGCCATCCAGCTCAATGATGTGTGACTAACTCTTTCATTGACCAAAGACCAACCACTTCCCTCATGTGACCTTACATAACTGTTCATCTATTCCGTTAATGAATGGAGCTTGAGAAAATTTCCATTGCCTAAGGCCCTTAGGGGAAAATGCGCGAGCACCGTCTCCACCTTTTGTGTGCCGGTGTGGGATTTTCCTATGGATTAACTGAGTACAGTAGAATCATTTTTTTGGTTGCTGTCATCGGTGACTGAAATGGTAAGCTAACTGTCAGGTGCCAAGGGGGTGGGAAAAAAAAAATAAAGAGAGTCTCTGCCCGAGCCAGAGGAAACAGGAGACTCCCCCTGCCAGGAGGAGCAACAGGGACGTCATTGCGTCACCAGTGTGGTCAGGGACTGCACCTATTCCCAGGCAAAAGCTGCTCTGTTTACTCAGCCCTGAGTGGAGCCAAAACACTTCCCAGCTTCTCCTCACTCCCTGCACAGATCCAGCAGTGCCAACCTCCTGGTATCCTGGGGGCCAGACCTAGTCCTGGGGCTGGCAAGCAGCTCTCTCTGGCCTGCCAGAGATGGTCAGGATGGAGCAGTCTGACACTGGGCAGCAGCAGAGAGGGGTGATATGCTCCTGCTGGGTATATTGGCATGTCAGAGGTACCCACCCCAGCATTTACAGCAGCTAGGAAATGGAAGGAAGATGAGAATACCCCAGTATTTCTAAAAGCCCTTACCAATGCTTCAGATTTTCTCATTTTTACCACTTCATTGTGGTGCTGCCTAAGATAGAAATTATTTCTATCATAAAAGTCCTTCTGGCAGTGGAACACTGGGTAAGGGAGAGCTCAACCTCTCCCCAAACAATAGCAGGCAAAGGTGCTTGCAAGTGCTAGAGACACACGATTTTCAGAAATGAGATTCATGTTGTTCACTGAGGATGTACTTTGGAAGCAAGGAGTATTTTGGATGTGCAATGTGGCCTCCCAATGGTGTGGGCTACATATCTCATGGTTTAGGAATGTTGCTGAAGCTAATAAGATGACTGGACTACCATGACCGATGGAAGTGGCACCACTGAAATAATGGAGGATGCTCCTTTCCCAGTTTATGGGGAGAAAATGCAAATGTTGCTCAGGCTTCTGTAATGCCTGGTCTGTGCACATTGATAAGTAAATATTTAACTGCATAAAGAACATTTTCTTCCAGAGACTGAAGCAGTCAAGTTAATCAGTTCCAGGCTATATTCGAGTCATGGGTGTCAAGAGGACAATACAAGTTCAAAAACCTTGAGGATGTTCAAAGTCTGCTATTACACCTCAGCAGTTGCCTTGTCTTCCCTGGGATGCTAAAAAGGAGGATATTTTCACCTGCTGAGAAAGCAGGATTATAAACTCACTCAAAGACATACTTCATAGGGTGGGAGAAGGGCTGAAGATGTAGCAAACAGGAGCTTGAAGTTCCTCTTCTTTTATCCAGATGGTGCTTCAGAAACTTGGGAGAGGAGGCTGCTGCAGCAGCTGGACTGGGAAAGCCCTCAGGCAGGTCTGGAGACATTCCCTGCCCTGGCAGCCCATGGGATGTTCACCATCCGGGTTGATGACAGAAGTTGCCACTGGTAGGAGTTCTCAAGCTTTGGAAAGTGCTCAGTTTTTGCCAGACCCTCCTCTTACACAACATATTTCCAGTTGTTCTTTCATCCAAGTATAGTTTGTCCTCATCTGTCTCTCCCTTACAAAGCCAGTCAGTTCCCTTCAGAGATTATGCAGGGAAGGTTGTTAGTACTCCTGTCTCCAATAAAACAAGTTCCTACAGATATGATGTGGTTCATATTTTCATATACTGTCTGTAGGGCTTGTGCTGCAGTCCTGGAGCATTGGAAAGAGGCTTGGCTTTCAGCACACTTTCTCCCACCAGTATGAGCAGTTGAGGAGCTGGAATCTTGGCTGCTCTTGGCTGCTAGTTCACCTCTGACTCCTGCTGCTGCTTTGGAGTTGAGACATCTCTCTGTGGAGAAAAAAAAACCAACAAAAACAAAAACAACAAAACACTCCAAGAATATATTTGTCTTTAGGTCCATCTGTCCTCTGATGTCTTCCCCACAAAACCCCCTGAGGTTCAAGGCACATATTTCCAGTTCCCTGCTCCACACACTATTCTCTAGAGCCCATTTTGCTTTTAAGGCCTCATTTAAAGCTGAGAGGAGAAAGAAGGGAAGGGATTCAGTGTCTTAGTCCATTTGGATGACTGAACATCTCTTAAGTACTTCAGCCAAAGCACTCAACATTTACTATTCGGGCTGCTTTTTTATTAACAGTCAAGAGTCAAGTATTTTATCATGAAATTGCCTTCTTGGTGTATTATTCAAAGCTCAACTCCTCCCAGAGAAATGACAGATCAGAATAATGGCAAACTGATTTCTGGTTACAAAATAAAAAAGCAAAAGTCTGTGTTGCTATTTCTCACTTTGGATTTAAATCCTCTGGACTGAACAGCCCTTACCAGGCACTGTGTAAAGTTTTTTCCTAAAATAAGATGACAGGGGTCAGGGGCCCAAGCTAAGCAGATTAGCACAGCTAAAGCTGTATCACATTGCTACAATGGAGTCATATGATTGATCACTGGGATAAATATTTAGGAAGCTTCCCAAGGGACAGGGAATAGATGGGACGGGCCATAGAAACCAGGCAAAATGGGCAACTGGATTGTAGCTAACAATGGGTCTGATACCATTCACCTGTCATAGCACAGACCAAAAAAGCAGGGGTAGCTCTGCAATGGGCATTACCTCTGCCTTCAGCTTCCCCTTTGAACACGTGTTCTGCTCCTCAGGACTCTGCACCACCTTCACTGACAGGCAGGATTTTCAGCAGGCAGGACAGAGAGATGTCCCTCTGCAGCCACACCTCCCATCCTGCCAGGCTTTGCTGGCTCAGCTGAGCTGTGCTCCCCTTTCCCCCTCCCAGGGACAGCACAGAGCCCACTGTGGAAGGGCAGTGGGCTCATCAGCAGGTCAAATGACCTTTCTGCTCATCAGCAGGCCAAATGGCCTCTCCGTGGGCTTTGACTTTTCCAGGACCCTCTGTGAAGGGCAGGTGGGCCAGGAAGGTTTAAAGGGGCTCTGAGAGCCCCCAGACCATGACAGTATGTGAGCAGTATGTGGGGGAGGGTGGCAGTCACCTCGACTCAGCCCCCAGGTCCTCCTCAGGGCCAGCTTGTACCCCTTGTTGTGCTGGGCCTCTGTTGGGAGGGTGCTGACTGGCCTCAGGGACAAGAGGAGCCTCTGGGCTCCCTCTTTCAATCCTAAATGGCTGGCAACCTCCTGGCCTGAGCCCAGGCCTTCGTAAGCACAGCCAGGACCTGGCTCAGCCATCAACTCCATGGAGCACTCAGAGCCCTGACATGGAGAGCTTCCCGAGCTCCCTGCATAACTCACAGCAACCAAAATGGTCACTGGCAGGGCTGAAAGGCACGAGGGAGGGAGGCACTGCCCCAGGGACCACCTTGGAGCCCTGCTGCAGCCCTCAGGGAGGCTCCTTCATCCTGCTGAGACCTGGGTACCTAAAAGACACAGGATCAAAGGCAAGGCATGGGAATTTAGAAGGATAAACATGAAGACAAGGAGGCTGTGGACAATGGAAAGTGAGCACACAGCCATGCTGGAGAACCTGTATTATTAAATAGGTGTGGATAGCAGCTGCCCTGGAGGGGATGGAGGGTATTAGTTTTCCACACATGTAGTGCTTTTACAAAACCTTTCTCCCACCAAACTTAAAAAAAAAAGAAGCCACCAGAAGTGATCCTTCTCCTCTAACCCCAGTTTTACCAGCCCTCATTTCTTCACTGTTTGCCTTTCCTGCCTTGTTGCAGACTGAGGTTGTTTGCCAGAAAATAAGACAAAGGCTCGTTGCTGCCAGAATCTGCCCTTCCAACAACGAGGAATAGCAGTAAGTGAGCAAGTAGGAACACACAGAGCTGTACAGAGAGCAGAAGAGAATGGCTCCTATTATTTTGGTAAGTTGCTGTTGACTTTGAGGCAGGACTCTCAGGGAAAGGTAACAGCTGGTGTTAGACAAATGATACAGCTAGAAAAAACAGAAGAGCTTTTAGACACACAAATCCTTCTTCTGAGCTGAGGCAAAAGGCTGTAAACGTCAGCCTGAGCACAGATTAGCAAAGTTTCCTCTAAGTGTCTCTCTCTGGGGAAAAAGGAGGCTTCACAGGGAAGGAACTTGCCTTTCTTCAGAGACCAAAATGGACTGGATCCTCGATCCCAGCTCTTTTGCATTGGGATGGTGTTTCCCCACCTGTAGAAACCATGGCTGTCGCTGAATCCACCGAATAAAACCTGTTATGCTACTGCACACAACCCCAGTACCTGTGAAGCATTGGCAGATGCTCTGCCCCACTGCATCGCTGCACATGAGCAGTTTGCAAGTGCCACTCAGACACAGACTTGTGAAGTTGAACTGTGATTTACACTGGTCCCAGAGATTTCAGGTCAGCTTATGCTATTGCTTAATTCAGTCTTTGGTGCAAACACTCATTGTCTTTTATCAAAAAAAAAAAAAAAAAAAAAAAAAAAAAAAAAAAAAAAGAGCAGTTTGTAGGGAGAAGCACCAGGGTTGAGCAGAGCTCAGGAACATTATCAGCACTAGAAGAAGCAGGTGAATTAGAGGAGGCACAGCGTGAAAATCCTTTTGAGCTGAGACACGATGATGGTCAGTGAAGCTGACCTATGCTGAACTATGCTCTGCCAGGTTGCAGGGTCAAGCAGCAGCAGTATATTGACTAACAGTGTCAACATGGCCAAAGGACTGGTCTCAGGTACAGCAGACAGTTCTGGGATCTGTACATCTGCTTGACTTGAACTGCAGCACCATTTGTGCCTGGGCACATGCCTTGGTTTTGATATAGCACAGTGGGGTTCACACAGGAGGCTGCACTCAAGTATAATCACACTGTGTGTCACAGGAGGAACCCCCCAGCCTGCGGGTGGCAAACTCTGTCCCTGGGACTTGTGCTGAGCCACACAATTCTCCTGTTGCACAGCACGGACACTTTCTGACTGGCTGTCTCAGACCTGCCTCACCCTCTGCCTTCCCTCTGTCGTGAAACTCTAGAGGTGCTTCTCCAGCGACAGCACTGTTTTGTTCAGGAGGGAAAAACCCAGGGCTGATCTGCCCTGCTATCAACAAGCAGATGTCCTGGCTGGTAACAAAAGAACCAACATCAATAATGGAGAGGGGAGAGAGAGATTGAGGTGCAATGAATTGGAGGGAGGGAAGCCAATCAACCTAATGAAATAAGGTACAAGGTTAGTGAAGGGCTATTTATAGACTCCAACTGGTTCAGCCTCGTGCACTTAGAGGCTGGTTCAAACTGGCTCCTTAACAGCAGTAATAATCATTACCGAAAAGAAAGAGAAAAAAAAAAAGTGAAAGCTCGGAAAATTCACTGCCGGAGGTAAAGCTTTAGAGCTGGGTCTGGCTGGAGTCAGAAGTAACTGCATTACTGAGAGATTGAAAGGTTAATAGGAAACCAGCTGACACTGAAAGGGAACAATTAGAGAGGTTAAGGGGCTTAATATTAGATTAATGGTTGCCTGGAGGAGCAAAAGCAGAGATTTCAGGAAAATGGGAGAATGGTGTGCAGAAGACTGTTTTTTTCACAGATGAAGAGCCCCAGGTCTGCTCCTGCCACTCCCTGGATAAACTGGAAGAAGGTGGCTCTGCCATTTCTTGCCTGTCTTGCTCAGTCTCCTGTTTTCATCATTCTTCCTCTTCTCCTATCTATTTGTCTCTTGAAGTCTCTTTGGGTTTGTTCTCCCCAACAGAAGCACTGTCTGTGTGGTCTTACTATAGTGTTTTCCTTGTGTTTCTCCTCCATCTTCCCACTGTCTCCATAATAAAATAAAGCTTATTATACCCATGGCCCTTCATTCCTCTCCAGTGTGCTGCTCTACAGAGGCAGGGGTGGTGGGAATGGACACTTTTATCTGCATTGCCTGTAACCAGGACTCAGCGCTTCATAAGAGAAAAAAG
This sequence comes from Pycnonotus jocosus, assembly GCA_013400435.1. Taxonomy (NCBI): domain Eukaryota; kingdom Metazoa; phylum Chordata; class Aves; order Passeriformes; family Pycnonotidae; genus Pycnonotus; species Pycnonotus jocosus. The sequence continues at coordinate 274,461 of VWYP01022859.1, read as the reverse complement.
AAAAAAGGAAAAAAAAGGGTTGACAAAGATAAGATGACATATCTGTTCCCCAGCATATTCTCCACAACTAGATGGACAATATTGACACTGGTGAGGTCCTTGACTACATAAGATGAGCTGTTCTTCCTTCCCCCACCTTATGAGATGAGTAGCAAAGGATTCGGGATGGACCCATAGCATCTGTTCAGTGCAGACTCTCCAGCATGTCCTGTCCCATTTTCCCACGATCACTGCAGGGACACAGTCAGTCCCCTGACAGTCCCTGTACCTTGGTGCCACGAGAGCCTTGTCACACAGCACCACCAGCTGCTGCTTAGGACCATGAACTTCCTGCACCATCCTGAGGGACTCCTGAGACTCAGGGAGAGATTCTTCCCTCCTGCACCTTTGGTGGCTGCTGCACTCAAGGACCTTCCCAAATGCATGTGCTCCTCTCACAGGATAGGGAAAGCTTTCCCCAAGTGCCTGGCCCTTGATGGCTGCTTCTGTAGTCAAACAAGTGTAAGCTGGCTGGATCCATTTTAATCTTACACAGCTTCCCACAGTACAGCCTCCCCTTTGAAAATCTCCGCTGCAAGATTAGAAAGCAATGTTCTCAGCACTTCCTTCTAGGGCTGTAAAAGCCAGGCTGGCACTCCAACACTTTGCAGGCACCCAACAGAAAATTTCCTCATTTGTGACAACAATAGAAAATGTCCCAGCCTAGAGAAGTTATATGGTCATTCATGGAATAGTAGCCCCAAAGACTTGAAATGCAGTGTTCTGGCTTAATGCAAACCTCTGAAGGTCACCCATGGGGTCCTGAGGAGAAAAGACCAAGGAAGCTCTAGCATCAGAAGGCAACTCAAGCTGTTTGCTTCTTCTGTCCATGACAGCTGAGCACTGACTTCTTACCAGCTGGGACACTGCTAATCAATAGAAATACCAGAAAGATGCCTAGAGAAGCATTTACTGGATATGTTTATCCTCTAGTCTCTCTTTCAAGCAGCTTCATCTGCTTAAAAGAAATGAGTCTGAAGGGACAGGTCCTCCCTGTCACCTTCCCATTCCACATAGGAGCATTTCCCAGATCTAAAATAAACTTCCCCTATGAGCCTGGCCAGCCACATCCCTGGAGCTGCATGTCTGCTTCAAAAGATCTGATATACTCTGAGTACTGGCCTCTGCCAGAGCCTGGGGGTACCCATCACCTGCAGCCTGAAATGCCCCAGAGTTCAAAGCAGATTTCAGCTAAGGATCTTGAAGTGCTGTACAAACAGCCATTAATCCTCAAACCACCCCTGGGAGCCAGGCCTGTAATTATTTAGCTCACCATTTATCTCTGGAACTCTCTGTGCCTGTTCCCCCAGCCTGGGGATGAAGAGAGGTAAAACAATAGCTACCATTTCATAACAAACTGTAAATTAAATCGACTGCAGCTCAGCCGTTAAGGGAAATGTTACCTTTTCCATAATCACCTCCTGCAGGCAAGTGCAACAGCTATTCTTTAACAGCTAGGTAAACTTTGACAAAAAAAAAAAAAAAAAAGACAAGCTCTGAGTGAGACAGCCAACAAGTGGCAAAAGATTTCCAAGAGCAGAAATCAGGAATCCTATATCTTGGTTTCTTCATTTACAAATTGAATTGTCTTTGCTCCACCCCTCACTCCTCTTAAAGATGACGGCCAAAGAAAAAGCAATGCCGCCTATGCCCTTTATGTGACTTTGTAATAGATTAAGGAGCCTGTAGGGTTTCAGTCCAATGGAAAAAGATTAAGCGTTTTTCCACTTGTTTTCTTACAGTAGAAATGCAGGTCTTCTGGAGCCTAGAAGTCTCCAGTCTGTCTAGATCATGACAAAAACTAGGACCAAAGAAAGACAAGAGGGCAAGTATGGAGTGGAGGAGAGGAGAGGGGAGACGAGATCGAGCCAAACTCACAACGTGCTGTTTGCAAGCAACAACTGCATAAACACAGTAACAAAATGACGCACAAAATATCAGTAAGAAATTATGTGCTATTCAAGAGTTGATTTTCCTGCAGCTCCAGCCAGGGTGTGAGAATCCACAGAGGTCAAATTCTGAGTACCCCAGGAGATTTGCAGAGCAAGAAGAAGAGGAAAAAAGAAAGAAATCCTCATACATTTTCCCCCCTCTTTTCAAACAGAAGCCTTAAGTGGCCTGAGATATCAAAGAAGATAGACCCAACATACAGGAAAGAGGAGAACTGGGTAATAAAAGCAGAGCAATGGCTATCCTTTCTCTGCTTCCTGTGTTGGCCAGATTCATGCAGAGGAATCCCTGGAGAGGAGATGTTGAAGGGAAGGAGCATGGGGATGGGTGGAGCAAAGCAGTAAAACAAAAGGCAATTACAAAGTAAAGCGGAGATGAAGAAAGCGACAGAAGGACAGGGCTGGAGCAAATGTCAGCACACAGAGGAAATGGTCCTACTTTGGTCCAGAAAGCAGAAAGGTCACTCAGATGGTGACAAAGCTGACCCTTCTCTGCCCTCTTCCTACAGCTCCCTCCCCTACCTGTTCCAGGAAGGCAGCAGGATCCCTGCTCTGTCTAAGCCCAGAAGGCAGTAAAGGAAAAATTCAGTCAGTTCCAGCTGTACCTGTTTAAACTACCTCTGTGGCTGGGAGGTTTAATTAGAGCTAGTCTGCAATATTCAGGCTTTGCACTGCTTCAATAGCCTGGGATCAAAATCTGAACGATGAGGTTAGGAGATGGGCAGTGAGGGACAGGAGCGGGTACAGGAGGGCAGGGGGTGTTGCAGCTGTATTGAGAGAAGTGCAGTGGAACAGATCCTGTCTAGATGTGGCTGAGGAGCACACAGACCATGCCTGCACAAGGACATTTGGTTGCAAGTCACTGAATACTTTAAGGGCTAAAATCCAATTCAGTTATCAAAAGCCTTTCCTCAGGAAATCTGTTTTTGCAGTTCTTTTCAGGTAGCTCCTCTAGAAACCTCCAAGCACAGAGCATTAAATAATCATCTGTTAAAATTACCTCCCTCCTGTCCAACTACCTGGCAGCAATGCTTCATTGCTATCTCTGTGTATCCTTCATTGCTATCTCTGTGTATCCTGAAAGCCAGGAGAATTCCAAGAACTGCCTGCAGTAACCAAGTGTAAATCTTGTGGCAACCCCTTTCCTGTGCAGGTATATACACTCCAAACTGGTGCCTTCAGCTATAAGGACACCACTCCCCCATAAAAGGAAACTTGGACTGTGATGAGCTCTTTGTTAAAAGCTTGCCACAGCAGCTATGCAATTGCTGATCTTAGAGCGGTGCCTGCTGGCCAGTCATATCAGAAGCACTTGCAAGTATTTCCACAGTGGACAGAGTTGCAGTCAAGTGCAGGAAAATATTTCTAGGGAAGAGGTGTGTCCAGCTCTGCTCTGCTTCTGCCAGAATTATGCCATCCAAAGTTCCCACTTGCTGCAAACAAGCTGTCCTAATTTTGTGAATCAGTCTGGTATTTACTTCTATCAGACCCCCAGCCCTACAGTTTCTTGTCTTTACTCATTAAAGTTTTATGATTTTCAAGCCAATCACAAGGTAATTGATGACTTTATTATTTTGGTATAACTGGTGTTGTCTTGATAATACAATTCCCTGTAAAAGTTCAGCTTCTCAACAGTGTCATCCCAACAAGATCCTTAAACTGTTTGATGTTGGATGCCAAGAACACTTTGGGCTTTTGAAAAGTCTCACATTTTACATACCTTTGCCATATAGAAACATGCTCAAAACAGCAACAATGCCGCTTGTGCAGGCTGGGTGAAACAGCTGCCAAAGCCACTGCTCTTTTACTGTCCTTACTACATGCTGGGGAAAAAAAAAATGATGTTATGGGTGAAACAGCTCTGATCACAGAGACAGTGTCTTGCATCTTGCATGCTTACAAATAGAAAAATACAAAAAAGATGAAATTACAAAGTAATTATCTCCAGAGATATGTAGCACTCATGACACCATCACACCTAAACTTGTTATTCATCAAGGTATTAAACTTGAATTCATCCTCTGCCTGAGGATCTGGAGACAATTTAGATATGAATAAAAGAAAATAGGTAGTGTATCTTGTAATTCCTGAACTTAAATCATGAGGGAAAATAGAGTTCTATCAGCAGGTTGGAATTATGTCCCCCCAAGCCCACAGTTCTTCTAGGTAATGACACACACTTCTCCATACACAAACACACACAGACACAGAGCTCTACTCCTGAGGCAGGAATTTAAAATGGCTAAGACTGGTAATGGCAGAGGGTTGCATCCATCCTCATTGGTCTTCCAGGGACTGAGACAGTACAGCAAGCTCTCTCTTGGACCCATGTTTCCTCACTGATGGCAGGTGGGGCAGCCTCAGGTAGAGATTTCCCATTACTCACATTTGTTTGCTGTTTTGTTGCACTTGAACTATCAGTTTGACATTTTACATCCTCAACATGAGCAGGGCAGATGTAGGTGGGAGGTGGGCAGACAAAAACAACGAGGCTGCTAAATGCCTTTCTGAAGAACTGGACATTATCTGTACATCTGTTTGAGCTCCCCCGTGCTGTACATAAACCAGAACATTCAGCTGAGTATGTATTTAAGGTAAACACCATCCAAATGTCTCTGTTGAACTGCCAACTGCACAGATTTCAGCTATCCTACTGTCTCAGAAGATGAAAAGATCCTCTCCCCACATCCACTCCAGCTTGGGAAATGGTCAGATGCTATGATTTGAACATTATAACTCAAAAACATCTGAAAGAAAGTGAATTACCTAAAAGTGCATCTTGGGCTATGCACAAAAGCCTATACACAAAGTTAATGCAAAAAAACCCCAAAAACAAATGAAATGTTGAAGCAGATAATTTTTCCACCAACAACAGGAATCTGCTGAAAATAAAAGTCTATTTTCAGGACCGGGGGAATGAGAAAAGTCCGCAGAAAACACTGAATTCAGCAATCTCTAGTCTTTCAGTGTTTGACTTTGCTGCTGCAATGAACTTATTTCCTAATTTATTTAGCCTCAGAAAGACAGAACTCAAAAATAACCAGACGATAAATAATTATTAATGTGGAACATGTTACTAGTGATTACAAAGTTCCAAATCACCATATGCATGTTACCACTGTGATACCATAGTGGTTAGAAAAAACATGTTATGAGTTCTGGTTCATATACTCCAGGGTTGACCAGAGGACTTCCATATTTAATCAGTGCTGTTGAGAGCCATGATGGAACCTGGGAACTGTAGCCAGGCTGCATCCATACAGTTATTTATTGGAGATCATGTAACAATGATCCCAAATTAGGTATTGTTTCCCATGACTTTTTTGCCTGCTGGGTTGGCCATAGGAACCAACCAGGTCAAACCACTGGGGGCCAGCGTAACTTTTGTCAGGACCCTGGCACACTTCAGAGTAGAGGTAAAGGAAGATGTGATCTGCAGCATCTCTGAGCTCAATCACAAAGCCCTTCAACCTCAAAGTCCCACAGCCAGTTCCTTGTAGTTTTCTTATTAAATCCAAGCTTTGGCCCATCCTGCCTGCTGGCTTTGCCTTACCCTAAATCCTAATGATATTGGTGAGATCATTTCCCCAAGGGCCCAGGCCCCTCTTTCAGATGTCCTGAAAATAAGTTAAATCATCAGTTTCTAATTTCTCTAGGAAAAAAACAACTATACTGGCCCTTAAAAACATCTACAACAAACCATCCCACATGGCAAATCACCCCCACACTCACCACATGCCCATTAAGTGGGCAAGAACCTGCCTCCTACAGCTCTTAATGCAAAGCAGCTAATCCATAGGTGATTAATCTCAAGGGGCCTTTTTCTCTCCCTCTAAATCAATGGCCTTCCTTGGGAAGCTTCACACTCCACAGAGCAGAGGGAGGCTGGGAATAATTTCCTACACTGCTGGGTCTGAGTCCTGACACACAGAGCTTCAGGCTGCCGTTCTGACACTTAAAGCTTCTTGCCTCTTTGTCAAGTGCTCTCTGGCTTAAACGAGACACCACCACCATCAAGGGGATTAGTTTAGTTAAATTAGTTGTTTTGTTTAGCTTAACATTTACTTAAAACTGAGAATTTGAAACTGGAAGTGAAACGTCTGGAAATGCAATTCTCAACCAGACCCAGAGGAAAACGCTGGTATCAGTGGAAAGGCATGGCTCCTCTCTTGTCAGGACCACAAGACACAGCTTACTACAGTATAAGGCCAGCATTTCAAAAGGTTATTCTGGGATTAATTTATCTTTGTAGCCCTAAAATAGTCTGTTTTGCAGTACTCTGCACAGAATTTCTGGACCTTCTCTGCACTTACCCCCACCAGTCACTGATTGTTCTGTTCCCTTGTGTTCCATCTTCCTGGTCCAACTCTACACTCTCTTCTCCCCTCTTCCCCGGGAAGCAAAAAAGGATCCAAACTGCATACTTGAAGTACACCCAGTGAAAAGGAATGGTAAACAAATATAACTGGATACGATAGAAGAGGAAAACACGTTCTAAATTGGAAAGAAACTTGCAATTTATAAGGTTAGGAATTACTTTTTGTTTCTAGGTAGAGAGGCACAGCTGCTAGAAAAAATTGATAAGCTTTGTAACTCTCAAGCCTATCCTCAGATATCCAACTGGGATGAGGAAGCAGCTGCATTTTACCCAAGTTTTATGTTGGGTCATATAAAACTTCAGAGATAGAAACTTCAATGTGCCCTTGAGCACAGGATACACTGATTTCTCCCATGACTGCACTTGTTCAGCCACACAGGCCAACATGATGCCCCACAATCAACCCTACTTACCATCATTTAAGGAGGAAAATTCCCTTGAAGGCAAAGTTCCTCAGGCAAATCCCTTAAGAAAGGAAAAGTTCCTCAGGGTGTTGCTACATGCTTATTAGGATCCCTAGAAATGTTTGATGTCCTTGTACCTCCCCCACAGTTCAAACTGCACACAGAGATGGTCGGGGAGACAGGCTCACCTCACCCTTTTGCTTTGGGTGTCCCTAAATTACACTGCTACTGCTTGAAGAGGATTGCAAACCTGTGTTCCAGCAGCAGGATGCCACACAGAGGGTGTGTGTCACCTCCTTGCAGTCTGCCAGGCATGATCAGACCATTCTTAAGGCACAGATACAAATCTGCTCATGAGGCAACCATGCTGCCTGCTGGTATTCCCACTGTCCCAAGCTTTTGCTGCTGTCTTGCTCCTGGAAGCCAATCCTCTCACCTCTCCTTGTGTAACTCCATATGAGGGTAACTCTTAGGCACTGAGGAAGGCTGTCTCAACTCACTGGACTGCTTTCACACTGGAATCTGCTAGAGATTGTTCCCAACATCTGCCCAGCCAACGCTAATGTGTGGAATATGCAACTCTTCAACCAGCACAGGGACATCCAGCACAGTGTGTTTGCAAACAACTGAAAGCTGGACATGTCAGCACAACACAAGCTGCCTGCACAACTGTGGGCTGAGTTTCGTGACCAAAATTCACACTTTTAGCTCTACAACAAATATCAAGTTCTTATATTTATTCTGGGATTAATTAGGAGCAACACCTCCTGTAGGCACTGCTTTCATAGGTTAAAGCTAGTATAAAGCAAGGAGAGTCAGGACCAAGGAATCAACCAGGCTGTGTCTTGTGAGCACAAGTACTTAGCAGCAGCTTCTACTCACTGTGAGTTTGCTTATTAGCAAAACCAGGTCTTGCCACCAGCATCAGGGCTGTCGGGGGGCAGGCTCACTTCCTGGAATACAGTCAGCATTTCCTGGATTCAAGTTGCTCACAAGTCAAAAATAACTGCATTTCGAGTGAGCTTCTACTCTCTGCTATTGAAAACTGCCTATTTTTCTATTCAATGCAAAGGAAGATTGGACATAAGCTTTTCACAGAAAAAAAGCCAGTTTACTTTTCTTTAGTTACTGAGGAGACATTTGAAGAGGACATAGGCAATGGCACTGCAAATACTGTCACCAAAACAGGCAGCAAGTCACGTGAATTTATTCTCCCAAATGTCTGACTTCACATCCTTATAGGAAAAAAAACCGAAAACCAACCCTTATAAAATCCAAAGAAGCAACAATATCAATTTTTAAAAAGCTTCACTGTTGTTTTGAAAACTGTTGTTTGCACTTCTACCAGAAATTTCTCATGCACAGAAGAAACTGCAAAGTAAAAGGGTGAAAGCTGGCAGTGAGAAACTGTAGAGCCTGTAGTTCTTGCTCTTATGTCAGCCTGCTGTGTAAATGGGTTTTTCTACTTCTGATCAAGCTCCAAAATTCCACAAACTATTCTGAAGACTTCCAGAAGCTATGGTGAATTAACCACAACTGCTTACTATTTTTGAAGGCTGTTGTTTCTTGCTTTAGAAACAATGTCAGTTATACCAGCTGTCAAAGAATTTTCAAAACCACACTACATGAGACCTCTCTGTGTTGTTTAGTATTAAACTGCATGGGATGAATGGAGACCATTACACAAAGTGGTATTGTTTCTGAGAGCAATTTCAGCCAGTTCCATCAATATTTTTTTTTACTATTATTTCTCACATTAATAACAGAAAATAAGACTTTGTCCAAGCAGGTAAACAAGCTACATGTTTACTTTTACCACAATAACCATGACAAAGAATATCTTTGTGTAGAGACTTGTTAAAAAGTTATTAAGAAGCAGGCAGCACTATCCTGATAATTTCATTGAAGGTGGAATGAAGAAGGACACTTGGGTCAGAATACTGACCCCCCCGCAAACAACAAACAAACAAACAAAAACAAACAAATAAACTCACATATAAAATACATCATTTTGGGTTAAGATTATTTGGGGATCAGTTAGTAACTTTCAAGGTTAAATAAAAATTGCATAATATATATTACAAAAAGACATGACAAAGTTTTTTACATCTTGGGCATTTTTTTAATAAATTAAAAGTATTTACAGACAGCAGTAGAGGTAAAAGGTCTACTGCTACCAAAAGTGACTTTGGAGTGTACAGTGTGCAAGCTGTGCACTCATGCAGTACAGCTGCAAAGAGCAGAAGAAATTGTGGGAGTAGAAATGGCATAAATTAAAACAAGGGGAAAGCTGAAGTTTCTTATCTTTTGTTATCAGTGTAAAACTTTCATGATTCTTTACACATTACAAGTTCAAAATGAACTAAATTGGCTTTCAAGTTTCACAAACAACCAGCATGTAAACATAATGAGAAACACTCCACAGCTTGATGTTCTGAAAATATTAATGCACAGTGTTTTTCTTTTTGATTATTTTTGAGCTTCATTAAATACACGACCTCAGTTTTCAAGTTTTTGTTCTAGTCTCAAGCAACTTCAAAACATACGATTATTTCCTATGAAATGAGCTGACATTCTTAGAAAAATGCAAAGAGCTAAGGCGTAAAAAGAAAAATCCTAAAAGTTAAAAAAATATAAAAAGCTTTAGGAAAAGCCCAAACCTGCTGCTAATAGCAGATTTGTTCCAGTGCAACAACAAGCTGAAACGAAGTTTTATCACAGAATGAACCACTGTCAGGAGATGATCAGTGTGCCACCACTAGGACACAGCATTGTCTAGAACCAAGACTAGAAAATGCAAACTTCCACCCATCTGGGCCTGCTGAAGGATGAAGCTTTCTTCTTACTGTAAAAAGGCACTGATAAAAAAGTGCATAGAACAGTGATTAGTTTTTGATTAGTTCACATTCATGCAAATATATAAAACTCTGTAAATCTCTAAATATCAACTACAAAGAAGTTTTGGTGTGTTAGTAAGGCACCATTTGTTAAAACCACATACAAAACAATTCAAAATATTTTGTCCATGATTTGGCCCATTTGTCTTGACACAGTAGCACTAGAAAAGGAGGCTGTCTTTCCTGAGAAAAGAAAAATAGGCACCAGAAACAGTTCAGCCTCTGTTCAAAGTTCTTCTTGATGAATCTCTGACAACTTCATTGCTTGTGGAAGCCCTTCAAGAGAAAAGGTAGCACCTCCTTTATCACTGAATTCTATTGCTTCTCTTTCATATTTGTTTGGGCAACAAATCAATTATTTGCTTGTGTTTTAAGATCTGAAACAAAAGAATAAGAAAAACACACAGGAAAATTACTGTCTTTTCTTCTGGAAATTGAACTAGCTACATGAGAATATTGCAAGTTTTAAATACTCATGAGGTGTTGGGAAGATGCATCAAGACACTGTCACACAACTCATAACAATCCAGTTAGAGCAGGTACATGACCAATGGCATCTGATAGCCACTAAACATTTTATCCAAATTACCTGTTTATGATTGGGCACATTACTCTGCAACTGGACCACATTTAGAACATTTATTACTTACTGCCAGCCACCTGCTAAGCAGCTGGTAATCTGTGAAGTTGTTCTGACTCCATGACTTTGGATCACATAATCAGGCAATTAAGACACCACATCTATTCAAATGTTTTATGTCTATAATCTCAGCATCAGCTGTGCATCACACAGGCATGTGTTACTTCCACACAATAATGCCAGGTGCATTTGGAGTTTTCTGTTTTGAGGACTGAAAATACAGCTCTTATTTAACAAGCAAGGAAATGAGGGAAAAGGGAAGAGTGCAGGAAGTTCAAGACTACATGCCTAGCCTAACTCATCACATGCAACATGCAAGAGCCTCTAACCAGGCTGATTTCCAACAAAGCACAGACAAGCTCACTTACATTGGTGTTTCCATCTTGTTGCACACATAGCAACTCCATAAGGGGAGCCACCTGGACGTGCCAAGGCACCACGCTCTTTGGTCTTTGCTCCTATTTTGATAGCACTACCCAACCCTTCCACTAATCTCTAACTCAGCACCACTCCAACCTAGGATAAGATGTCAGGGGAGAGTCTAGGAGAGCAGCATATGGTGATATATGGTACTCAACTCTGTAGACAATGAGAAAAAGAAAGTTGTCCCTAGTCTGGCTCTCACAAGGTCCCTGGATAGGCCTGACGTATTTTTATGATTTGTGTGTTTAAAATCCAAGCAGGTTTACTGCTTTACCTTAGTCATGATATTAAAGAGCACCATCAAAAAGCCAGTCGTGTGTGTATTTGTGTGCTATTTTCCTCATGCCTGTGCAGTGAGAGGGTCTGAATATGAAAAAGGGTTCTGTCACTTTGCAGCTTCAGGGACAAGCATCAGGTTTCATAGCCACCCCCAAAACACATGAAATGTTCTGTTCTCACATGGTTTGCAAACAGCACCAAAGCAAGCACTGCTGCATCTGGTGCCTCAGCATGACATAACAACAGACCAGGTTCAGATGCTAAACCTTTAAGGCTGACATAGGAGTACAGTTCAGCCCAGCAAAGCAGCACGTCACGTGGATCAGGAATAAATAATACACTGAGCTACTTCATTTGGCTTTCAGTATTACTCATTGTTAGCTAACAGGATCTGACTCAGTTATTATGACACACCACAGCTTCCTCTGCAGCTATACAGCCTGTTCTGTTTCCTGGTTTCATGACAGGTTCATCTGTAGTTTTCTCTCTATCACAGAATCAGGTTTTTTATACTCAGTCCTAACTCTCTTCCACCCTCCTATTCATCCATGTTTCCTCACATTCTGAGATTTTTTCACTCTTCTTTTCAACATTGTCTTCAGCAAATACCATAATTTATAGATGTGATTGCTTGGCTGGTAATTCAACAAAAGTATCAAATTTGAGAGAACAAAAAACTCTACAGCAGTAAGGTGGCACTCGCTTTCATATTGCCGTGCATTTTGAGAATGTTTAAATGGATTATCTGCACCAGCAGACTCCAAAGTGGGTGTGCACAAGGCAATCTATTGTGGTGCAGGAAAAAAGTATTTTTGCACCAGTAATGAAACTTAAAAAATAAAAATATTATTTACTATGTCATTATAATATTTTAATTTATATTTTGTGCATGTTTTACTTCAGTATGGCAATAATTGTATATAACTTATAAATGTACATAAATTGGGTGTGCATGTTCAAAGTTTTTTACTGATGTGGTAGACAATCACAAGAAGTTTGGTGACCACTCACTCACGAAACAAAAGGCAGAAACTACTATGAGATGCCCACAGTTACACCACTCAAATAAGGACTGTATGACAGACAAAATTACATTTTTCCTTTTTTCCCAAGAAAGGAAAATTATTCACAGTCAACTTCTGTGTCAGCCAGTACACTCTCCCAAGACAGAGAGCTTCACCCTCACATACCTTCTTTACTGCAACTGGAAGAGTTGTTTAGGTGCTCCTCATTTCCATCTTCTGCATCCTCGAACACTTCTGCAAGGACAAAGGCAATACTCAGACAATCCTGGACCTCATAACACTCTGCCTCTGTGCCCCAGATGGACCAAGAACAATCTGACTGAGATTTGGGCCATTTCTTTGGCAGCAATGCCTCATTCCCATGAGATCACCATCCAACATCTCCCTTCTCTCCCCCATTCCTGACTCTGCACTGTCTTCACAATCCCTCACACACCCTCACACATCACCAATCCCCAGGAAAGTGGTCACAGCACCAAGGCTGACAGAGTTCAAGCAGCATTTGAACAACACTCTCAGGGATATGGTGTGATACTTGGGGTGTCATGTGCAGGGCCAGGGGTTGGAGTCGATCCTGATGTGCCCCTTCCAATTCACCAGATTCTGTGAAGGAATCATGGCCAGTTTACCTAGTGGGTCAGTAGCACTGACTGCTCCACAGAACAGGCACTTACCTTCCTGATTTACACCATTCTCAACTATCTGCTTGTCTTTCAGGGCACTGCCATCCTCATTCAATGGTCTGTCTGAAAAAAGATCAGAGAACACGTGCAGTCCCTCAGGAGCACACTCCATTGCTCCTGCCCCTCCCCAGCACAGGCACTGCTCCCTGCAGCCCAGGGCTCAGAGCACACCTTCTCCTCTGCAAGCACTGCTGTGCTAGCAGCAAAAGCCCCACCTGAAATTGCTTTGTACACACATTTCAGAGAACATCAGAGCCTTGCCTACTGTTTCCCATCCACAGAGCAGTGACTGCCTGTTCCCCAGGGCCTGCTGGGTGTACTGCACAGAGGTGCACTGACTCCCCTTCCTGATGTTCCCATTCTAATCCGCAACAAAATAAAGGATTTTATTTTCTGCATCTCATGTCCAAATTGACAAGTTTCATCTATGGACCTGACTTCTCTCTTTCCTGAACTCTGTGTTTTCCCTCCTTTCTACTTTAAGACAGACATAAAATAAGCCTCCTCTTCCTGTACCCTATGTATATGGAAATTGCTACACAAGTGATAACACAATCCCACAGTGCACCACATCTTCACCATCAGCTACACAATCCCTATTTCTGCAGATGAAACAAGCTGTTCTACACCCATTGCAATACATGCAGGAAGAATAAGCAGCAAACCCCAGGGTTTTCTGAATGTTTCTGAGTTTCCTTTTCCTTATTGTCATAATTGATGACTTTTTACTTTATAAGAAAGACTTCTGCCTTTTCCGACCCTTTATTATCAGCCACTTGTGGTAAATGGTGGAAGAGTTAGTGAGTGAATGAATCCCTAGTGCAACAGACTGCAAAAAACTGACATTTTTTCTCGAGTTGAACAACAATGTTCAATTTCACTACCTCTTTGGAGTTAAAAGAACTTCTAGAACAAATACAAGTCCCAGAACTCCCTTGAAACTTACGCTGACTAAGAAAACAAAACTGGAGCTTTGTTTTAAGTGCCTGATGAATGCAGGCAAAAGACTTTCTTAAAGCATAAAGCAAGGCTTCATTCCCTAGAGAAGCACATTTCTAAGGATTAAGTATCTCCCAAATATGAATTTTGCATGCTGGTAAGCATCTCATCTCTAAATTGGTGTGTGCTGAGGCTCTTAGCTTTCCTCCATGCTTAGTTCTTTCCTCACAGATGGTAAAATGGTTTGCAAACCCACCAAAAGCAGCATTATCTCATCATATCAAGAGGGAAGGTGAAGCCCCAAGAAGGTCTTTGCTCTGTGCTGTTTACCAAACACAGCCCCCAGGTCTTTCTGATTTCTCTTCTAGTGATCTACCCATCAACATTTACTGTTCCTAGGGCAACAGGTTCCTCCAGGCCAACAGGGGAATGGTAAACTCTGTACTGAAAATACACTAATACGGCTTGGACTATAAAAGGCCATGTGCAAAATTACTTTCCCCCTCCGTGTTCCTCTGTTTTAGGGCTCCATCTCACTTGTTACCTGCTTCAGGCATTTCATCCTCACTATGAACAGCACAGGAAAATGCAGCTGCAAGAAAACAGAAATCCTTTTCCAGAAACGTGTATGGATGTAGCCTAATAGTCTGCAAAATTTGCAACTCAGCCTTATAGTGACAACTTCAGCGTAACACTTTTAACATATATTCCTGAGAACCACTATAATATGCCACTCCAAGGACTCATAATTAATTTCAACTTCAACTTCCCTCCAGCAACCACTTAAGGTCCCAGACCATGACTAACATTGTTTATATTTATGCCTGTAACTTTACAAAAGTCTTGCTGATGTAGATCTATTGGTAAAGCTGCACGGATCTGTCATAAAAAGCCAGAGATAGCTGAGAAGAGAATCTGCATCTACTTTTTTTTACTTCATCTTTGTGTTGCACTAACACTGTAACTTTAAACCCTTCCTGTTTGCAGACCTTAAAGAATCTTTAATAGAAACATCCTAAAGCAGATTTAAGTGCAGTACAAAAATGAGGTGTTTGGGGGGGGTTACTGAGGTTTTTTCCTACGCATCCTTCTCGTTTTGTCACTTTCAGATTCATCCATAGTCTCGACTTCAGCAGTCTCTGAATCATGTGCTGGAGCCACAGCTTTAACAAACGTAAGGTACCAGACTGAGCACCCCACATGAAGGCAGTGTGAGCTCAACATCAGAACACTCCATGAGGGCACTGAGCCTGCCACCTGATGGCAGGAGCTTTGGCCATTCCCCACTGAAACATGGTTTGGTCTGGTAACAGAACATTTTTTATGAATCTTCCCTTGCTCTCCCCAGTCTGCTTGACCACCTTGGGGGTTAATTTTGTTTGGTTCCTAAAAACAGATCACAATCCTGGCAACAAAACCCACATGTGTTAAAGCTAGAACACAATAGCCTTATTCAACCTTATAAAAGGGACACAGACTAAAGCAGTTGTCCCCTTCCTTAGCTGCTCACTATATAGAGCAATTTCCACACACCAACACACAAGAAGCCAGAAAACAGCACAATCTTACTGCAAATTAAGGAAGTAAAAAACCCAAAACCACTCCAACTAAACACTAAGAAAAAACAAAACAAAAAATCCACAACCAAAGAAACAAAAACAACAACAAAAAAATAACCAACCCAAAATAAATTAATGCATATTAGAATGGACAGCAGAAGCCCAGGCAGGGTTCTGGACAGAAAGGGAGGAATGACAGATTGTCCTACAGTGTGCACTTTTCCAGCCCTCATCCTGAGGCCAGCCCCAGTTCTCCATTGTTAGAAAGGTAATTCACCTCCAAAGACAGCTGTTGACCAGGAAAATCTCAGGCCATTCACTGTTAGTAACTTTGCCAGCCCCACTAACACATTCACTAGGTGCAGGTCCCTATAATCATCCAATATTGCACCTCAGCTGAGATTTTGAGTCTGCATGTGCACACTTTGAAAACCAATTCAAAAGCTCAGACCCTGCAAAAAAGGAAAAAGGAAATCAGCCTCCCTGCTCCAACCAAGAGCAGGTGTTTAGAAACATCAATATCTCAATACAGGTTTCTTACCTCCCTCTGAGTTAGGCTGTTGTTGGCTGTTCCCATGGAAAAGTTGCTCATGCTCTCCTATAAAGAAATTTTTTGTTTTAAAAAGTATGTATTAATGAGCTGGAAAAAATAGTTACACTCAAAAAAAACCTTACTCCTTTACCTCTCCAATGAAAGACTACACTGACACAGAATAAAAACTGACAAGCCCAGACCAAGCACCAGCCTGATTTCCATGCATTTGTGACATTATCTTACCTGAGCCATTCACTGGACTGTTATTCTGAGCAGCACTTCCTGCTCCACACTTAATTATACCTGCACAAAAACAAATAGAATACATGGAGAAATTACTCAGAAATAAAGTTTTGTGCCTTTGGAAACTTGTTGACAGCCTCCCTCCATTCCATCTCCCTCTTCAAATCCCAAACCAAAAAAAATACACTTCACTGAGAACATGCAACTGAATACTTGATTTGGAGGAAGAACAAAAAATGAAATACTGTTTTGAGGGAAAAACAGTCAGTGAGAGACCAACAGAATGGGTCTCCTGTGACAGCAAGTCAGAACACATCTAATCAAATCTAAGATGGAGCTTAGCAATTTCTGATTATATGACTTGTACTTAAAACAGAAAACTTCTGCTGTTTGATTATACCCATGCAATGCTTATCCTACCAAGGTATAACAGGTTTATTTTCTTGAATGTTCAAACCCTCATTGTTTCAAGGGAAGTAACTGAACTGTTTTGATTCTAACTGATGGTCAGTTTTGAGTGACATTCTTTGTGTGTTAGCAGCAAGAGCAGTGTTGTTTAACATCACCAATATGAACAAGGACACAGAAGGCACTTTCAGAAAGTCTGCAGATGACATCAAACTGGGGAGAGTAGGGGACATGCTGGAAAGCAGGGTTGCCACTCAAACTGACTTCAACAACCTGGAGAAACATGCTGGCAGAAAAGAGATGATATTCAAAGGCAAACAAAGTCCTGAATCTCTTAAGTAACCATATTGACCACTACAGCCTGGGCCCTGCCTGGCTAGGAAACAGCTCTGCAGGAAAGAACCTGAAAGCATGAACAAGCTCAACATTACACAGAAAAATGCTGCCCCTGTAGTAGAAGGCTTCCAAATACTGGGCTGTGTCAGCAGAAGTGAAGTCAGCCCATCAACACAAATAATTCCTCCTTTCTATTCAATATTTGGGACACCACATGTGGAGTACCCTTGTGTTTGTGACAGCAGGAATGGGATGGGACTGCTGGGGTAGCTGTTCTCAATCTTTAATGAAGCATCAGTCTCATTACAGGGGTAAAGACAATTAAGCAAAAACAACAGCTCAGCAGCCTTCCAGCAGCAGCAAGTTTCTTCATTACAGAGCACCTTAAAAACTTTTCAGCCAATAGTATATTGCTAAAGCTTACAGACAGTTGTTTTAGCCAATCAATTATAGCACACTACACCTGCTTCAAACAATGCTCACTTGTATGCTTTTCTATTAACAATACACAATACCCTTATTAAGCTTAAGACCTTCTACTATCTTGTCAGGAATATATTTTCTGCAGAGTTAAGGTTTATTCAAGCCAAACCTAGAAACTCAGCCTTTGTTTCCCATGTCCTTGTTTGCTAAACTACTGTATCTTTTCTAGTTTCAAACTTCTCCATTATAATAGATTCTGAGTTCTCAGTTTTTTCTGTTTGAGGCCTACTTTTTCAGCTCCTAAAGATCCTTTTTGCGTTTAGTGTTTCCCACATACTCTCTCTGGCTTTAGTCTCCCAGTTAATGTAAAAACACCATCATTCTGAAATTAGTCCAACAGATGTTCACCAAGATGTCTAGAGGCAGGAGCTGTGCAAGGAGGAGCTGAGAGAATTGGGTTTGTTCAGCCTGAAGAAGAAGGACAAGAGGATGATGGCTAACTGCAGTCTACATCTAACTACAGAAAACAAAGGAAACCCCTCTCAGAAGTACACAACAAAAAACCAGCAGGCAATGGCTACCAGTTGCCAAAGGGCAATCCCTAACAGAAATAAGGAGAATATCCTTGCCTACAAGAGTGATTCAGCACTTAAACACGTGCTGAAAGAGGCTGGGAAATTCCCACCCTTGGAACTATTCAAAGTTTGACTAGACAAGACCTTAAGCAACCTGATCTAGCTTTGAAGTTGGTCATGCTTTGAGCAGCAAGTTGGATGAAACTTCCAGACATGCCTTCTCACTTAGTTTACTTCATGATTCCATGCCAACAAAAACTAAATGGACAATGAACGGGAAAGCAAAAGGTCCACATGCAATATATGTCTATTTATGTCCTGATCAGAATATCATCAATTAGTCCTTCCCAGATGGGAGATGCATCCAGTAGCCTTTACCCTGCAGCCACCTCTAAGTGGTGGCCCCATCTGAAAGTCAACATGACTCTTCCATGCAGAGCATGCATAGGATGAAGAAATGTCCCTGTTTGGAACCCTCTCCAACACAAAGAGAAAAGATGGCATGCCCATCTTTTTCAAATCAGAAGACAATTTAACACAGAAATCAAAAAATGTGGCAGGAAAAGATACAGTGATAACCTATAATTACTATTTCTAATTAAACTGTCACATTTACAAAAAAGATACTTGAATTCAGAATAGGGACGGATCTAAAAGCAAATACAGAACTCCAAGATGATGGCAATACAGGCTGCCAGGAGGCACAGAAGGTCCCATTTATCAGCTGACCACACTGAGTTGCCAGATTAGACTCAGCATATGATATTCAGATCTGGTGTAAGCCTATCCCACAGTAAATGTGATCCTCAGGGCAGCTTTATAATGTGCTCAAAAAAGGCTGTGAAAACACACTCAGGTAGGAACAGGAGAGGCTACAAATACTTGGTAAATAGAAACACACTGTAAATCAAACACCCAGTCTGAAGGAGAACTATGCAAATGCAAACTGCAGTGTTTCCTAGGACTCAGAGCTCAGTGATAGAATACAAGAAAGTTTAGTGCATTATTTCCTTCAAATCTATTAACTTTTGCCTAAATTGGACTTGTTTCTTCTACTGTCCTTACAAAACACTTGACGGTCAGAATTTTCCATACATTCTACAGAACCTTAGATGAGTCTAATCTTATAAAGCACATAAAGCTCAGTTAGGAAGTGTTATACATGCCTTTCCGGTGCAGGAATACTAGGATTCCTAGTACGATAATAGTTGCAATAATGAGTCCAATAAGAATACCTCTGTTTCGTTTGGAAGAACTGTTTCCTAAAAAAAAAAAAAAAAAAAAGAAAGACTGGTTAGTTAAAGAGCAGCTGTATGACACACTAGTTCAGTAGAGATACAGCTCCAAATACGTTTTATAGCTATTTTTTAAAAAGTAACTTCAATAAATTAATGCACCAGAGTCAGTTATCAGCAAAACCCTAAGCCATCTCCAGCACAGTTACATGTTAAGTACCTAATTTCAATGAAGGCACATCACCACTTGAAAGGCAATGGCTATTCCAGTTCTTGGCCTAAGAAAGGCTGAGCCAGATTTCAAACAAATGAAATTTCAGCGAGTATCCTGTATCGGGTTTGCACAGCAAGGTTTTGACCCTTCTGTGAGAAGATGCCAGAAGCTGCCTCCATGTCAGCAGAGCCCGTCAGTGACTGTGGTAGTGTCTCTGGGATAACACTTCTAAGAAAGGGGAAAAACTGCTGGACAACAGCAGCAAGGGTGAGAAGGGAGTGACAATATGTGAGAGAATCTGCCCAACAGACACCAAGGCCAGTGCAGAAGGAGGTGCAGCTGCTGGAGCAGAGATTCCCCTGCAGCCCATGGAGGGTCCCACATCAGAACAGGTGGATGCCCAAAGGAGGCTGTGACCCCATGGGAAGCCCACACTGGAGCAGAGTGGCAGCACTGGAGCTGTGGCCCCTGGAGAGAGGAGCCCACGCTGGAGCAGATTTGCTGGCAGGGCTTGAGACCCTGAGAGGAACCTGCACTGGAGCAGTTCATGAAGAACTGTGGCCTGTGGGAAGGACTCACGTTGGAGAAGTTCATGGAGGCTGTCTCCTGTGGGAGGGACCCTACACTGGAGCAGGGGAGAGTGTGAGAGTCCTGCCCTGAGGAGGAAGGACAGTGCGCAATGAGCTGACTGCTGACTGCAAGCCCCATTCCCCATCCCCCTGCACTGCCCAGGGATACCAGGTAATGACATCGAGAGCAAAGGTGAGTCTGGGAAGAAAGGAGGGGTTTCAGAGAGGTGTTTTAGATTTGGTCTTGTTTCTCATTATCCTGCTCTGATTTTGATTTGCAATAAATTAAACTCATTTCCCCATAATCAAGTCTGTTTTGCCTCTGACAGTAATGGCTGAATGACCTCTCTCTGTCCTTACCTCAGCTCATGAAGGTTTTCTCCTATTTTCTCTTTCCTGCCCCACAGAGGGAGTGACAGATCAGCCTGAAGGACACCTGGCAGGCAGCCAAGGTCAACTCACCACATACCTCATTTCTAACAAGTTTCTCCAGTACAGGAAGAAGTCTATACTAGTAAACCATTACAATTACTTTCGCACAGAAATGAAAAATGTTGTCAGTTAGGGATACCTTATGCACCCTACAAACCAGATGGTTCCAAACATATTCTCACTGTGTTTAAAAAAAAAGCTAAAAATGCAAGCCTCAAGCTGAAGGCTGTCCCAAAGCAATAAGCAACAGGAGGAAAACTACCTTTTCTATTTTATACCTCACTATGAAGGAGGAGGGAACTATGGTCATTGACTCATGCACATGCTAGATGAGAAATTATTTTATCTTATGGCTGCTAGATGACTCACTTGGAATGGCTGAATAGTTTCACTCCAATGCATGGAGAGCAGTACAAAGAGGACAAGTTGTTAGCATTAAATACATAAGGCCAGAAGGTTCAGAAGAGATCTGCTAAGACCTTCTAAGCTTTATTATTACTCAACCAAGTCACAGCTAAAGGTTTTATTCTGTGGAGATCCCTGCAAGAAGTATCTTTTCAGGGGAATCAAACTGTCATCCTCACAATTTTCAGAAACTTTATACACACTTTTAGCAGACAAATCACTTCTGATGCTTTTTACTCTTTAAATTCAACTTCCTGGGAAGTCGGGAGAAATTTTACAAAGGCCATGCTGCTTCCCAAACAAGCCTCTCAGACCTGTGTTTGCAACATGACATATTTATTACCTGTTTCTTCTGGACGGCATTGATTCAAAGAGATTTCAGAGCTCCTTTCTGTTTGTGAAAATTTGATGATACATGTAGCTTTGGTGGTAGCATCAACATTCTTCCAAGGAATGGAAAGCTCCTGGTTTGCATAACTGTGTGGATCGTTACTCAGCTTCCAAGCATAATTCAGAGACCCCTGGAAATCTGCTATACAGTTTAATACAAGTTCACTATCGCTGGTGTTGCAACTTATTTTAGGTTCTGGAGGGGGATCTAGAAGGAGAGAAAACATTTTGTATTACTTTAGTTATAAACTATATAGAATTTCAGCACAGGACAAGGGCTGGAGCAACAAAAGCAGCAGGAGAGTGCACAGACAAAAGTGTGGGGACACGTGCATGAGAGAGAAATGTGTTTCTGAAGGTGACCTGTAAACCACCTGTTTGTGTTGCACTATTGTGCAGCATTCGTTGCTGGAGTTTGGAAAGGAGGAGGCAGACAGGTCCGGGGTCAGCACACAAGAATTCTCTTTATTCAAATTTCTGACTCCATCTTATATACACTGTACAAAGTGACCAATTATTGGTCAGAGGAATGTCACCCCATTACTCTGGTTGGTGACTTCCCCATCACTCAAATGCTTTTCTCATAGCAAAAGAATGCAAACATTTTTTTATTTACATGAGAAGTGTGAGAACTCTCTCTGAGTTCTAAAAACATCATAATGCTTTAGCTAAAATTTCAGAAGGCAAGTTTTAACATGCAAAAGCAGAGTGACATGTTCTCCCTAGGAGAACCTCTAGCCTAGGAGTCCTCATGGGTCACCATCCATAGGACTAATAGACACACTGGTCATATATATTTCCCAAAGACTACTAGTGAGGTTGAGTAGATCTGCACAGGATGATGCCACACATATTCAGGCATGTATAATATGCCTTCAGGGAGATCTTTAATAGATACATAATGCTGGGATGACCTAGTCAGCTTGCTCAAAAAGTTTGGTTTTCTCCCTGAAAGCGTAGTGTGCCATCTACACACGTTCTCAAAGTCACCCCAAGGTGAGTAATGATGGGCACACAAATCAGATGCCACCTTTGAAAATTTGTTCAAAGTGCCTAAGCAACTTAAAAATAGAGACAAAGAACAACCCCTTTGTTTCTGTTTGCTTCCCTGACAAATATAAAATGCCCTTTCTAGACATTTTAAAGTGAATAGTGGTTCACATTCTTTATGCAGTTCTTCCAGTACTTACCTAACACAGAAAGTACGAAGTTTAATTTGTGAACTGTCACAGAATCCCAGTACTCTAACTCATACGTGCCAGAGTCATTCTTCTGCAGGTTAACTATAGTCAAGGATCCATCCTCCATAAGTACACTCCTGCCGTAGAGAGAATCAAAATATGTCTGTTTGTTTTGCCCTTCCCATTCAGCCACTTTATGCTTGTTTCTCTTCCAGACAGTTTCCACTATTTTTTCATCTATTTGTACTGGAAAAGTAAAATTTTCTCCCACGATGCCAGATATGTTCTCACAGCAGATGCGTGCTATAGGGGGAAGAAAAAATGTTAATTTAACAATTGTTTTATAAAACACTGTTTGAGTAATGCCTTATGCATTATCATATACATTCAAATTTAGGTTAGAAGCACATCACAAAGTTGCAAACTAAGGTACACATCAGTCAAGAATTACCCAAACCCAGGCTGTCAGCACAGTTCTATGACAGGTACAGCAAAGGAATCCAGTTTCCACATTCTGGTCCTAAGCAGAATAATTGCCCTGATGATCTTCCCTATCCTAAGCCCCTCTATCCTCAGTACTTTCCCTCTGTTCACTTGAATTAGGCCTCCTGCCCATGATCTGATGAAAAATATTAAATGAAGAATTGCCACCACCAAAATCTGTTTTAGCATCTTGTTGCAGAATGCCCAGACTGAAGTTCCTGCTGATCAAATAAACTGCAATTTTTCCAGTATGAATATTCACAGTTAGTAAAAAGCACACTTCTGATGCAAAACTGCTACTGAGTTCAAAGCACCTGCTCTGAAGTCATGGGGGTATTAGGGATTTCCCTTGAAATGTCACTCAAGCAAGTTTATTTCACAGCCAACATATGTGAAACAGCATCCCATCCTCTGAGATCTAGCAGAGTTGTCAGCAAGAATGAAGCTGTTCAGAAACCTTTACTGCTCTCAGTTTTGAGTCAATTACATTCTGCTAAAAATGTCAGGCATTCAGTATAAATAAATAAACCACAGTAGAAGAGAGAGAAGAGATTTTCTCTAATTTTCATTGAAAACAGCTATATTTGTGAGGAAAAGAAAAAGCAAAAAAAAAAACCCAAAAAACCAACCAAACAAAAAAAACGTACTGATCTAACAGACAAAATCCTGCTATGGGGAACAGACCACAAACTTTAAACCATCAGCATCTCTGTGTCTCTGCTTCAGTCCTCAGCAATCACCTTCCACTTCCAAATAGCTCCAAATAGCTCTAAAACAATTGCAAGATCATTGCCACGGCAGACAGGAACATAGACAAAACCACTTTGGTATCAAGTTCAAGTGACACTTGCTTTTAGGAATCGATTTTGGTCCACAGTAGCTGGTAACTTTTTACTTGTACATTGAAGGAAGGGCATCCTTAAGATATAAATGAGGTCTCATATTAAGGCAGGATTCCCAATCTGCACCATGTAAAACTTCCCTTTGAACAGTAGCTATGCATGGTGAAACAAACGTTTGAGATGTCTGCTCCTCAAGCCAACTGGTTCCAAGTGACAGCTGGTATTCTGGGTATTATCTTTTTTTATTTATTCCTAAATGGTATCAGTTTAAGGACCCACCAATTCCTATATCCTGACAAACAGATGGTCAGCTGGCCTTCCTTTCCCACTTGCAAAAGACAGTGCTTGTCAGCTGTTGTGCCACACCACAGAAACACAGACTTTCTCAGACAGGACAGTAAACACAAGCAACAAAAACACATTTCCGTGTGCTTGGCTAGAGAACTGCACACACACTTTTCCATGCCTTATTTTTATGGAATATCCAATCTGTTTGCAATTTACCCATGAAAGCACTCTTCTCGTGCCACTGGAGTTGCAGCTTCCTGTTGTCTGCACTTACACAGTTGCCTTTTCCAGGCACAGGAATTGTGGAAGTATTCAGGTTAAGCTGTCAACTCCCACATCTTGTCAACACTACCTACCTGCTTCCTTTGTATTCTACTCTGTTCAGGCAGATTTAAACATTTCACTTGAGCACCTCTTTCCACCTATCTCAATTAATGTTTTCCAGGAGAAAAAAGAACTCAGAAACTCCAGACTTTGTGTCTGGACACCACACAATTGCACGATCCTGGGTAGGGTGGAACGCTATTTTGATTTGACGAAGCCTGGAGTCTTGTTAGAGACCTTTCTTTCATAAATGCAGTTTTCAGGAATTCTTATTCCTCAAGACATCATCCCTCACTACCTAAGAACCTATGGTATTCCTAGCATGGAGAAAAACTCCCTGCGCTTCCCACTGTGAAATTCTACCCCTCTGTGAGTTTTGGCTCATAGACGCCACCAGGCTGTGGTGGCTTGACATCAGCATAAGCCAAACCACAGTGGCTGCTGACAAGAACCTCGAGCAAGGACAGCAGCTGTTTGCTGGGCACTAAGAACATGAGCAAGGACAGCCACCACTGCTCAGCCAACCACTCATAACTTCCTACATTTGGGTGTTGATCCAGGTAAATGTTCCATGTCTTTACGCTCTTTCAGTTAGTCATAAGTGCTAGGCTGGAGTTATGAGAGCAAAATTGCTGCCTCTTCAAGCCCAGCAGTGAGACTGAAGGAAAGCAGAGCTGAGAAAAACCTACATTTTCTCTCCAGGGGTTCTACATGGCACAGGGAGGCACTGTAGTCTTCAGCACACTCTCTTCTTGCTGGCAGGTCCAGCAGTAGGACAAGGAAAAGGTTATTCCTTAAGGATAACAATGATCTCTTCCCACCTTAAAACATGCAATCTCTGGTTTTATTTCCCTGCTTCACTGGTCTAGTGAAAATGTGAAGAAGTCTCCCAATCAGTGTCATCAGCTTCCTTTTTTCAAAGAAATACAGAAATGTTGCATAAGGTCATAACCACACATCTTAGAGCTTCTGGAGAAAGCATGTGTCATCATGTTTTCTAAATTCCTAAGAAACCCTTCCCCATCTCTTCTACTTCATTTTACATGGAAATGTATTTCCTGTTCCACAGTGGTGAGCAAAGAGGGAGAAGTGACAACCAAACACTCTCTCACACTCTTTTTGGAAAGCTGGAAGTGCCTTTTCTTCCATTTCTCTGCTTTCTCCCTCTCTTCTTATTGTAGTCTATTATTCCAAGATGAAGTTCACACAACAAAATAGTGCTGTGCTAAGGCCTCCAGAAGCCTCTAGAGAAACCATCAGACTACCTGCTCCTGTACCTCCTGAAATCCACTCCAAATTCCTTCTTATGCCAAGTCTTTGTGTTCTTTCCTTCCAGTCAAATCACAAGCTCAAAGTGGCACAGGTAAAGAGGAGCTAACATTGTGTGGGCAAAACCTCCTCTGCAAACCTCACCTTGTCTACATCATCT
Organism: Pycnonotus jocosus; assembly: GCA_013400435.1. Lineage (NCBI taxonomy): Eukaryota > Metazoa > Chordata > Aves > Passeriformes > Pycnonotidae > Pycnonotus > Pycnonotus jocosus. The sequence continues at coordinate 248,934 of VWYP01022859.1, read as the reverse complement.
TCTGCTCCCATTCTCCAGCAGCCAGCCCCACACAGCTCAGTGCTGTACTCGGGTTTTAATACTCTCCAGACTAATTCTGGCTCTTTCAGCATTTTAGCAGGCTAAAGGTATACATATTCCATAAGACTAAGTAGAACTTAATACCTCATTTACCAGCAATAACATGATAATAAATAAATTATGCAATGCTTCAATTATGCGATAAATGCTTCATTACTGTATTTGTCTACCTGGTTTGACTTTCTTCACTATTTTTCTTGGAGATGACATAAAGCCTAGTTATTTTGGAGAACACCTGTAAGCTAAGCCCTTTGTATTTTTAATGCTATCATTAATATTTTTGGTCTCAAATACCTATTTGAAATGCATATAGGTATATATTAGGTCTATACAGGCAGCAGCTAGGTTCTCCTAGTACCATTAAGATGTTAACATTTCACCTGCTGAAACTGGGTGGAAATGTCCTTACTAATTAGTTTATGGCAAGGAACTATTTGCTCCAGGAGTACGGCTTTCTAAAGAGTAGATTTTTCTTTTATTTGTTATAACTTTCCAACTGCCTCTCTCTTCAGCTTTTTAAAAATTTTGAATTCCCCAGCAACCGTAACCAGCAGACAATTATGTTCCCTACTAACTCTCAAAACCACCAGGTACAGAAAAACCTGAAATAAATGTTCAGTCCAGAAGGACTATGAGAATATTCACCAACTATTGTCCTCTTAATTCCCCCACAGCCCACAAACACAACCCACTTCCTAAACTCCAGTAAGAAAGCACTGAGACCCATGGTTTAAAAGCACAAAGGCTACAGCTTTTGAGAGAGAGAGACAACACAGATGACAATAAGGATATAGCAGCAGCCCAGGCTGTTGCAAGATAAAACTGGATTTGTGCAGGAATGAATGCAAATCCTACGTGTAACATCCAAAGCAGAGGTGTTCTCCTGCATGCTGCAGCACCTTCACAGACGTGTGTGTTGGTCCCCTGGACAAAATGGGGCTGCAGCTACAGAGCCCTACACATCAGCGAAGGCAGGACCCAAGGGTGGCACCTACCAACAGGCCTGGGTCCCTCCTCAAAATCCATACCTTCAGTCATATCCCTCAGCAAGGGCCCAGTAAGAGGCAGCATTCCCATTTACCCAGTCATTTTTAAACTATGCTGGTGACCAAAAGCATGGGGATGACTTATCTACTCCTCCTTCTCCCTTTTTTGGTCTGCCATTCCTGCAGTGAAATAGGCATGTAGATAGTGCAATCTGCTGACAGATTGTACTTGACACACACCCCCACTCCAACTAAAGAAGCAACCAAAAAAAAAACAAACAAAAAAAACCAACCAAAACCACAGAAGGACTGTAATTCCCAGATGTGACTCACTGTGGGAACACCAGTGTTCATGCACAGAATGGAGCAGAAGTGAGGGAAAAGCAGAAGAACGAGGGTAAGATCATAGAGGAGGAGCAGGCACTGATCTCTTCACTCTGGTGAGCAGTGACAGGACCCAAGGGAATGGCCTGAAGTTGTGTCAGGGGAGGTTTAGGTTGGATATTAGAAAAAGGTTCTTCACCCAGAGAGTGGCTGGGCACTGGAACAGGCCAGGGAGGGAGAGGACTGGGAATCACCACTTTTAGCAGTGGTAAACTATTATGGAGGAGCATTGTGTCCTGCAGATTATTGATTGTTTACAGTCTCTAGGCTTTGCTTAGGGACAGAACTGACTTGCACTTAAGCCTGCCTATGAAAAAAAGCAGCAGTTCGGAAGCAGTCCAGAGACACTGGGACAGTTGCCCAGCAAACGGATGCCCCAACCCTGGCTGTGTTCAAGGCCAGTCTGGATGGGGCTCTGAGCAATCTGGTCTAGTGGAAGGTGTCCCTGCCCATGGCAGAGGGTTGGAAATGGATGATCACTAAGGTCTCCTCCAACTCAAACCATTCTATGATTCCAAATCCTCTGGTCACTTATTCCAAGCATCCAGACAGCAGCACTTCCTATGCTGTACAAGCACAGTCTTCATGTAAGGCTCCCTGATCAACAGCACTGAGAAAATAATCTGTCTTGGTAACTCTTTCCTTCAACTGGGTTCGTTTTCAGCCAGATCACCTTTGCAGTTCTACTTACAAAGGATGGCACAAACTGATGATGCCATAGACAGGAACTGTCTGACCTGTGGCAACACCAGCTTAAACAGACTCCAAATTACAACCTCTGTCTCTCACAAACCCTGTATCACCCAGCCAGCCCACAATCACACTACCTTCAACATGGCCAACTGGCTCTCTTGAGGCTGCAAACAGAGAGGAGGACCAGTAAGAAAAAAAAAAAAAATAAACAAACCTAAACCCACCTTTTTTTTTTTTTTCTTTTTTAAATGAAGACCTTTAACACACTCAGCATCAAAGGAGTGTGTGAATGAAATCCAGAGATAATCTTGGCATTCTAAAGTCTAAGACCATTAATTATATTAAGGCAAGAAACTATTAGAAATTTTTTTCACTGTGTTCATCCTGTAGTGTTAAATAGCAATGGCAAAAATGTTGTTTAATTTTGGTTTTAATATGACATAACAACCTCAGCTCTTATCAAGAGTTTTTAACCAGAGGACAGAGGTTTGGTTTGACTTTTTTTTCTCTGTGAGGAATTTATTACTTCCTCTGTTTATTCAGGAAGATTCAAGAGTAAGTGGACAGGACAACACAATCAGGTGTCAGCTTCACAACACTGATAACTGATTTTTCCATTTATACTATTTGAAATTGTGTTTGACATTTCTATTAGCAACACACAAAATAACCACATTCCACGAACAACCTGAATTTGTTAAGAGTCCAGGTTTTCCCACATTCATCACAATGCCTTATAAGGTAGTTCCTATGACACCTCTCAAGGAGTGGAAAGACACAGAAGAAACATTGAGCAACTCCAGTGTGGTTTTGAACAATAAAAATGTAGAAAGGAGCATATATTTGTGTGTACAGAGCAGAAAAAAAGACAGGAAATTCTAATATAATAATAATTTAAAAAAAATAAGCCAGCCCAAACTTGTTGAACTGTCTAATGACACAGACACAAGACACCACATTGAGGGAAGTTTGGTTTCTATGCTGGTCGCTCTCAGAATAAGTCTGAAAGAAAAATCATTTTTCTCAGCTTTCAGGTTGTCAGTCTCAGTACTGGAGATGGCAACTTCTGCTTTTAGGTGAACCAGGTTTTCTCAGTTTAACTCAATTTTTATAAAGAAGTTAAATTGAGAAACAAAGCAACCATTAATGCAAACATGAATGAAAGATGGCATTAAGGAATCCATCTAAATATGCAAGAACTAGAAGGCAATAACCCTGCATTAAAAAAAAGAGCTGATGCTCAGAACAGTGAAAGAGTTCTGTGGCTTTCAGATGAGCCTTAATACAGATGCAGAATGTTTCTAGGTGCTCTAGTTCACATATCCAGCTTACTTCCCACATCCCCTCTGCTTTTGGGGCAGGATCCTGATGCAGCAGCTAAAGCAAGCAGACATTTGGCTGCCACCTGCAGTGCAGCAGAACTGCATCCCCACAGGTGTGGCTTGCACTGCGATCCTCCTGTTGGTGTGGTATTCTTTATTCACCTCCGCCACAGGGAGGATGCAAAGATCTCTCTGTGGGCTCCTCCACCAAACTAGGCCACAGAGACCACATTGACTTTCTTTCCACCCACCTACAACATCCAGGATCCCAAATCTGAACAGAGTTTTGTCTTGAACTTCCAACTGAAGGAGCAAGCTCTTGGTAGGTCTAAAATCAAAATCCTTCCATAGCCTTGAGGTGTGCCTTTGTGCTGTAACTGACAAGTCTGAGGTTCCATCAGATAAAAAACTGACTTGGCCTGGCACTGTGAAAAGCAGAAATCCCTATGTGATCAGTAGGAATTCTGAAGACAGCAGAGCTACACTTCAACTTCTGGCTTCCACAGGGAAATGAAGAAGGACGTCTTCTCCCCCACTCCAGACATTCAGCAATTTGACTGGGATAAATGCAGTTGTTTGGATTTGGATGGAGAAACTATTCTGGAGGGAAAGGTTGACAAAGGATGGGGATCTACCAACAGCATCCTGGTGTTTAGAACAGGTGTTTGCAAGGCTAGAAACTTGCATGCCAAGTTGAACTGCTACTGATTTACTTCATGCACTTGGGCAGATCAGTCTGACTTTCAGGGTCTTCATTTTTACATAGAGAAATGATGGATTATTTTACCTTGTTAAAATTAGCATGAAACTTTTACATGTAGCCAACACACACATAACAGCAATAATGCAAGCATACTAACAAAAACATGGTGTGAAACCATGCCTATTTAGTTCAGTGAACAACAGCCAAACGTTTGCATTCCCTATCTCCTGCCCCAATCAACCACTTTAGAATCAAAGTTTTACACAGAAGACAACAGAACTAGCTAAGTTTTTCACTGAAGGAGGACATTACGATACTTGCAGCCACAATTACTCTCTCCAGTTGTCCAAGCACCACCATCTCTTCCTTTCAATTGTTGCTCTTTGGAACCTGGAATCTTTCTTTTCTAGGTAAGTCTGTAGCAGGTGGACTGAGATGTGCAGAATAGCAGCACATGCCAGCTTACTCAATGCAAGGTAACACAGTGCATTGACTTGCAGAAAAAGTCACAAGATACTCAGTTAATCATACATTACTCGCACTCATTTAGAACTCTGCAAAGCACTGCAGGTGAGATAAGAACTGCAGCTAAGGCTTAAGGTGGGCAGACTCATGCAGGTGTGCAGTGTCCTGGCTTCTCCTCTGGTCCTCCCCCCACACCTGGACCCCCAATGCTCTCTTATGGAACAGGATCTCTCCATAGCAATTAAATAAAGCAAGTTGAAGACCTCTGGAATAGTATGAGGAGGAAATCACAGGGAGCTGCTCTGAATGCTCAGCAGCAGAGAAGTTCCTTTTTTCAACAGGGGGATACAATAGCTCCTATTTTAGGCACATTCAGAAAACTCCCAAAGGAAAAAAAACCACCCAAAACAAAAACAAACAAACAAAAAACAACAACAACAACAACAACAAACAAACAAAAAAAACCCCCAAAAAAACAAAAAAAAACCCACCCCAAACCCAAAACCCAAAGTCAGAAGGAATCCCTAAGGCTAGAGGAATGATAATGTTTTCATAGATAAAATCATGCTTTTTGGTCCATCTAGCAATAGCAGCTCGCTCTGATGACAAGAAGAAAGTTTGTACACCCATCATCAATTCCAAAAATGAACAAATTTTGTTTATACTTCTCACGTTCACAGCCCAGTGCAAAGGCTATGTGTGTAATGATTATGCTCCTAAGGCACAGCGGTGGCATTTGGACTAAGAAAGCATTTGATTATTATTTCAACAGTAGTTATATAGTAATAGTTTACTTCTACAAAACAAAGCAAAACAAAACAAACAACAACAACAAAAACCAACCAAACTTAACTGCTAAAAAAAATCCCAAACCATCACAAAACTATTGAGAATTCGATGTTCTGTCCATGAGCAAGAACAAATACAGAACACATAATAAACACCATTTTCACCTTTAGGGATGACCAGAATACCTCTACAACAGAAGTTGGTTTCCTGACTTTCTTAACACCTCAAGACGCGGAAGGAAAAGGCGCATACCGGTACCACAGGGAGGCGGCTGCCCTTGGGCTGCGGTGCTGGTTCCTGCGCAGGGCGGGCTAACCTCGGGGCCGAAATCACCACCCCCTGCGCGGGTACCCCAAAATCGCGCACATTCCCACCCCAAGTTTCCCGTTAGTACAAGTTTGAAAGAAACGGGGCACAGGAACCTGCCGGGAATAGGGTGGGGAGCTCCTGAACGGGCTGATGGCTCATATTAACTCTAGTTTGAGGCGCGGGAGGGAGGCGGCCGCCCGACTGTGCCCGCCGGCCCCGGGCAGGGCAGTGAGCGGCCGGGGACGCCCGTCCCGGGCAGGGAGCCACTGTCGCAGGGCTCCTGAGGGGGTGGCGGCGGCTGGAGCAGCTCCCCGGGCACCTCGGAACCCCCCGCAGCTCCCAAATGCCTGCCGCGCCCGCCACCCCGCTCCGAATGCCCGGGGAAGGGCAGCCGAGGGTGCCCCGCTCCCGCTGTCCCGGGCGGCACGGAGAGAGGGAGGGAGAAAAGCGAAGGAGTCGGGAAGGGTCCCCACCGCCCTCACACAACTTACCCAGGAGGGGCGTAAGGCACAGGAGCGAAGCCAGAAGCCACATGGCTGCACAAGCGATCTCCTCTCTCTCAGAAACCTCTCTCAAAATTCTATGACAGCCGCGCCCTGCTGCACGGCCCCGCCCCATTCGGCCACACTTGCCCGCCTCTCCTTCCGCTGGGAAGTCCCCGTGGGTGCTTTTTCCTGGGACTCCGGAAAGGTGGAGAAAAGGGGTTTCAGCCGCGGAGGCCGCCTCCTGTGCCCTGTGCGGTGTCGGATGCCATGCGGGGCCTTGGGGTGCCGGGTGGTGCCGTGAAGGGGGTTTGTGTTTCGTGGGGCGCAGCTCCAGCAAGGGCTGGCGACAGAAGTTGTCGAGTTGCTCTTACGTCAGGGAGGTTCAGCTGTGATAATTGAAAATGTGAAAGTGAATCGGCGTAGTGTGGCGTGGCAGCCGCGCAGGTTAGGTGAAGAACGAATTTCAGCAGGCATCACGCAGCTCGCCACCTCAGAAAATGATCACAGAATAGGTTGGGTCAGTTCCGACCCCTCTGCCGTGGGACACCTCCAGCTCCTAATACTCCCTGGAGCCTGGTGTTTGACATTCGTGCTCCCAAAAATGTCCATTGTTCTCTTCAAGGACACCTGGAAATATTTCCTTTTGAGGGCTGGGCTCAAGGCTAAGCCTGGCCATGCTCTCCTGTTCCACCCAAGGCAAGGTTGGTCTCTGGGGGTAGTGAGTGGAGGAAAAGAAATAGAACAGAAACCAACTCTGACTTCTAGGGGTTTTCTTTGACACCAGCTGCTCAGTAGCCCATTCACAAAACTCAAACACACTTAGATTCTGTTTCATGAATGACTGGCCTCTTGACAATACTGAGTGTTTCTGAGGAAGAAAGGGAAATTACCACAACAGTTTGGAACATAAGTACTCAGCAGCTATTGAAAAATTGCTACTCTGACAAATATTCCAGTAGCAGCTGTGATTCAGTTTTCTTCTCATGGCAGTGAGTTGCTGTGAGTGGATGCTTCAACCTCCTTTGCCTGCATCCCACTCCCAGTGCAATACTCTGGCTGAGAGGAGTCCGGGTGCAGACCTTACAGCCTCAAAGCACGCTCAGCACCCAGCAGTTTGTCTGTCTGTCCTGGGGAACACCAGCACAGCACAGTGCTGTGAGGGAGGCTCTCACCACAGGTTTATCTCTCAGTCAGATCTCTCCCAGTACTCTTGGGCCCCCCCACTCCCTGACAAGCAGCTGTGTCGGGCTATTCACCACCCCTCTGAGAGACCTCAGCTTTGCACTTCACACGACAGAATCAGAAAAGAAATCGGCAGCCATGGATATCTCTAAGCAGAGGTCCTTCCAGAGTAAACACTGAAGCTATTCCAACTCTGAAGAATCTTTTTCCTCCTCCTTATAGGAGTTACTGTAAGCTCCTTTGACTCATTGCTGAAGGCTGCAGCATGAGCTGGAATGACGCTGCATCTTGAGCTGAGTGATGCTGTCTCATTCAGTTTTTACAAAAACAGAATAACACTGATCCTTTCTCCCTAGCTGTGTTGGAATGTCATGACATGTAACTCATTTACAAATGGAAACAGGCCCATCCCATAAATTCCTTTTGCTCAGTGGCAGAAACCCACATGGAGCCTTTCTGGCCCTCGGTTACCTTTTCTGTTCTTAATCTCTGACAAGTATCAAAGGGAGCTCCCTTCTCTGTATAGGCTCCAAGTCACAGCCAGAAATGTAACATGACTATCTTCTTGCAGCACTCTCATGGCAGGAGCAGATGTTCTCTGCTGCTGACTCATCCTCTTGTCAGGCAAAATGTCCTCCCAAGGTGTCAGAGGCTTTGGATTGAATCTTGTTGCTGGGAGGAGGCTTGTACACTACAACCTTCCTGTAGGTCATGAAATATTTGAGAGAGAAGTCTGAAGCAGGTAGTTTCACTTTGAAACAGGTTATTTTAGGGTGGAAGAAACCACAGGAGATCACACACATGCACTTAAGGCAGACCTTACGTGTTCTTCTTACTGACCTTCTCCACATTGTAGAAGATAATTAGGGCTTCACAGGGCAGAGAAACTGAAAGAGAAACTTGAACCTGGAGGCTGGTGCTGTTCTAGGCTCTTGTACTTTGGAATAGAATATGATAAGGATGCATTCTGCCTTATGCATACTTATAAAGGCATACCAGAGATGGAAGATCCATAAAATACTCAAAAAATGCCCAGATGGCTGATTTTCCTCCTTTCCTGACAGACTACACAAGCAGAGTTGCCCATGTTTTCCCTTCTTCAGTTGCCACAACAATCTTTAATGTTTACTTTCTGCTCTGTCATTGCTGGGACACACTTCTGACCCCCAGGAGTTCAAATAGCTTCTTGTTGAGATGAGGACTAATCCCAGTTCTGTTGTCAGTCCTGGGAACAACGCACAGGAGTCTACATGCTTAACACAGAGCCATGGTTTCTGCTTTGCAGGCAAATGACAGAAAATACAGGAGCTCTGAGACCAAGCATTCCGGCACTAGCGGGAATCCAGAACTTAATGAACAGTGAGCTAAGCTCTGGGTATATTTCATGCCCTTCTTTGAGTGCAAAGGCCACAGGAAGAAGCTTTAAATAGTCATCGTTTGCTTAGCTTGCACTTGGCTTCCCCCAAGGTCTGGTGCTGCTACCCCCAAATGCATTGTTTCCAGTATCAAAAATTAGTTTTCCAGGCTAAGTGAATTTTCCTGTGATCAGATTTCCATTTGACCATTGGGTATTTGCCATGATTATATGCCTCTGCCAGCTGTTGCTTTGTGGGTGGGGACTTGACACTTTCAGCTGAGTTGGGCAATTTCAGCATTTGCTTGAATGTGCAGACAGCACATTTTTTAAATTTTCTTTTTAATTAAAAGAATTTGTGCATGAAATCAAGTTTGTTTGCTTTCACTACCCCTGACATTCTCAAGCAAATCACACTGTGCTTCATGATTGTGCGCTGTAAGGGACTGTTAAAAGAAATATAAAGTGGTTTGAAAGTCTTTGCAACAGTGCTCCCATTGCCATTCTAATCACTCCCATTGGGAAGCAAAATAAGTGGCATTAAGTTTCTGAATTAATATAACTGCAATTACTCTGTAATTAAGTTCACAAGCAATAAAAAGACAACTTGTCATACCAAAACAGTTTTACTAGTAAGAGCATTTTAAGCACAGAGTAACTTGAGTGGCTTTTGCTGTTTGCATAAAAAATTGCCACAGTGTGTTGCTATAATAAAAAATCCAGGAATTACTGAATCTGAGAATTCAGAAAAAAATATTGCTCAGGAAACAGAATTTTCAATTTCATTAAGACATTTATTTTTTAAAAAACACCAGTTTTGTGCATTTGCAGAATTGTTAAACACCAGGATGTTGTTTAACAGCTCTGCAAATACACAAAATAAAGCCAGATCTGCCCATCTTGGCCAAAGATTTGTTTAATCTAAGGCTGTAATACTGGTGCCTGCTTTATATTACAGGGCACTTCAAAATTTCCATAAGTCTTGGAAAAGAAGGAATAGACCCATTGGAGTGCACAGGCTTTATCTTACAATCTGAGAAATGTAAGATAAAGTAGGATTAATCTGGTGCTGGGGATGGAAAGATGAAGAGTGGGCTGGAAGCCAGGAGCTGGCTATTGGCATTGCAGTTTTCAGTCCTGGAAAATTGATTGAGTTGACAAACTCAATCACATATTTGTGACACTGAGGACCTGCTTCTCTGACAATAAGCCAGCTTGATCCTGGAGGTCAGAAGGTATCTCTGTGTGTATCTCTGGGAAGATGCAGTTGCGGTGGGGCTTCAATAGTCTTCCAGGCCAGGCAGCTGAGGCTGCCTAACTTTCAATGAAAACTGGACAAATTTACCTCAGAAGACTTGGAAATAAGATGATCTTCTGCCTAAAACAGCCCCAAAGCCTTCAGCTGGAACCATCTGGGGTAAGGAAATTACTGCTGTCACCAATAGTTCTAAAGAAAAGTAATGTCTGATGCTTTTTGAAGTGTCTTTGGTCATCTTCATGATCAGACTGAAGAAATTTCTTCATTTTGTTGTTCAGCTAAGCCACTGTAGATTAGTACCTGGACAGGGAACTTTACTTTGGTCATTTCCCTTCCTGCTATTTAGCACAGCCAAGGGCAAAGCTGCCTTGTCCAGCACAATGGACCAACACAGAGGATACAGGTGTGTCCTTACCTGAGAGTCCATCTCAGCCAGGGAAATGGCACCTCCACATCAAGAATGTCATGTTACACATTTGGGTGTGCACTTATTCTTCTCCATCTGTATACATTAAAGTGGTAAAGTTTTTTTTATTCAAAAGTGTTTTTAAAGTATTTCCATGCTTATGATGCTGGTGCATTACTGAAGGGTGCCCCCCACCCTAAAAATGCAGTGTGAGCATGTTATGGTGATGTGACCACCAGTTACATTTTAGCCTGCCTTTCCCCTCACTTTTCAGATGTAATCCACTGTTTTTCCTTATTTAGGCTGTTATGGGCATCTGACCAAAAGTAGAAATACAAGAAAGACAGCAATGCAGTAGGAAAATAAGATGCAAGGCTGATATGAATCTTCCTGGCAGGGACTTACTGTGAAGCCTTGCGATAAACCAGCATCCCTAGTCAGAATTTGGCAGAAAGATCTAGGTAGCAAGGATAAAGCACTGTAACTCTATCGCTTGCTGGGACTGGTTTCACTGGCTGATTTCTGAAGTGAGAAGCTTCCCTTGAGGAAAGAGAGGTAGGGAGGAGAGAAAGGTCAATATCTCCTTTAACCAAAAAGTCAGTGAAGCCTCTGCTTCAAATTTTGATTAATGGTTAAATAAGAGTAGAGGAAATTGCTCAAAATCCAAATTTGGTTGTTTTACCAAAAGTGCACAGGCTGATTGATCATTACAGAGTCAAGCTGATCATTAACCACAGCTGGTTTTCCCCTGTACAATCCTTATACTTGAACCGGACGAACAGGAAGATGGTTGAAAATCCGAAGAGAAAACTTCTCATTGTTCTTACTGTCCTCTTGCTGCCCAGCTCAGCACAAACAGGTAAGAAAAACACGGGTACCTGGCAAGGGATTGAAGGTTTTACAGAGAAGGATCTGAATTAAATTCTCCTAAACAAGCTGTATGTCAAGATGTCCTTGCAGTAATCTTAGGTGCCAGGGAGAAAAAGTAGTGCAAGAATGGTCCTTTCTTCTCTCAGTGATTTAATTCTGTTAACCTGATTTACGAGAATGATCCAGGTTTACCTGGAAGTGTAAGGATGCAGAAAAGGGATCACTTGGCTCTGGCAGTGGCATCTCCTGCTTCAAAAGCTCGGCAAGTATGATCTGCAGTAGCTGAGAGAAAATAAACAAATGTCACAGTTCTATTTCTTTCTTTAATTGTACTGTCAATGAGACTGCCTTAGTGATCATATCTAAGTCCCACATCACTTGCAGCTTCACTGCAGGGCACCTTCTGCCTTGCCATTACTCATGATCCCCCTCATCTTCTGCCATTTCTGACACTCACCATGCTGGCACTGGACCTACTTTCACTACTTAGACTGCCTCATGACCTACTTTTTTCCAAGCTGATCTCTAAAAATATCTCTTTCTTCCTTGTCAGTGCACAGAAGACTGAAATAAACAGCAGTAAGAGATAGTCAGATCATTCTAGAGGAATCTGAATATTGAATCTCACCCCTTTGTGCTGACCCATAGGCCATGTTTTGTCTAAGTGGTGTAAAGTATCTTCTGAGGGAAATTGGGAAGCTGGTTGTTTGATTTAAAAATACATGAATGAATGATTATTTTATGGTATGTCAGATTCAAGGTGGTTTCACTTCCTCCAGTCCAGAAAGGGAAGGTGCATGTATTGTCATTGCAGCAGGATGTCACTCTGCCAACTCTTAAAGTAACACTGCTAGTGACACATACTGCTGAACTTTTGTGCTTGCTTTCTAGCCTAAATTTGCTTAGGTGTTTTACTAGCTACAGGTCAGATGTTTATTTTTTTCTGTCTAGGTCAAAGTGCCTTCCAGCAGCAACTTTTTCCTTCCCATAAAGCAGTTTCATCCAGTAAATGAATCAATTGTGAAATTATCATTGACATACTTTTCAATCAGCATTCTCATATTTCATCATCAGCATTCTCATACTTACTTCTGGATTTTTGATGCAACTGTCAGTTAGACTTGTACCTTCTACTAAACCTACCAGAATTTGAGTAGAAATATAGCCATTCAGTGGTGACTACCTGTCAGCAACCATTTTTTTAAAGATCTAATAGCCACCTCATAAATGTACTTAGTAGCTGGTGTAGGTGTCCAATTTGCTAAAAAAACCCAGCAAAATATCACTCATGGTAAAACAACTCTCAGAAGTCAAACCCGGTATGACATCCATGGTTATTTTCCCAGACAGGGTTGGAATTCCATCATAGGACAGAAACTTTATCAGTTAGGTAAAGTTTCCAGAATTGTCTCAATTTAATTTATGCTCTATACTTTTAATCTTTATCAATAGAAGTGAATTCCTAGTGAATTAGAATGAGGGGTGAGGGGTTTTTTTTCCCTTGCACTTGCACAGACTAAATGTGCCTCTCCTTCCCTCCTGTGCAGGGAATACAGACAGACTCTCCAGGCATCACTGCGCTGACTTCCAGACAGCCAATTTCCTACGGGGCAGCAAACTTAAGGTCCAATTTCTTCTGTTCACCTCCTTGAGCCCCAGCTGTGGAGAGCTGATTTCAGCTGATGATGGCATCAAGAATTGCAGCTTCAACAGCAGCCTGGAAACCAAAATCATCATCCATGGCTTCAGGTGAGAGAAAGAAGAGCACTGTGACTATGTTTTCACTGGTAATTTAAACTCTGCTGGGGCAGTCCCAAGCACTGGCTGGGCTGGTACACAACTCTCCTGCTTATCTCCCCAGCAGAGTGGCTCCATGCAAAACAGACTGTTCTGCTAAGAACACACTGGGATTCTCATCACCAAACTGGACCCAGGAATTTTCTGGGAGGCCATTGGTGGAAAATGCTGCTCCCTTTATTACAGCACAGCTTGAAGTCCTTCAGTTTGTGACCAGTTGCCTTTTCTTGTGTGTGCTTCACACCCTTTGGAGCCTAAAAAAGTTAGAAATTAGAACCTTCCTTCCTTCCTTCCTTCCTTCCTGTTCGTTCTTTCTCTCTCTCTCTCTCTCATCCTTCACACCTTTCTATTTCTTTCCTTTTTTCAACATTTTTAGTTAAGAAGCCTTTTAAGATTCTTGTCCCATTAAATTGTCTTCTTGGATTTCATGCCCAATACCCTGGATTAATGAGCCATTTAGAATTCCAAGCAGACAGATTATCCTTTGATTCTTGAAAGTGTTGGGATTGGAGCTGGCTTTGTTTTGTTGGGGTTTTTTTGGTTTTTTTTTTTTTGTTTTTTTTTTTTAATTGCCGTCATTCTTCAAGCTTCTGTGCCATTTTTCAGTCAGGTGTGACCATATAATATTATTTGTTTTGAAGTGCAAAAGCCTGAATAGAAAGTGCATAGAAAACCAGGATGAGACCACAGCAAATGTTGCAGGGTGTTCTCAGAAAACCAGCTGCTGCCTTCAAGTGAGATACCACACTCTTCACCAGATGGCATTAGGGAAACTGGGTAGAACAGAGCCTCCCCAGTTTTCCTGCAATTCTTTGGTATAGATTCTTTTTTCTGATTGTCTAGAGATGACGAAATGAGAGATGAGAAAAGGTAGAGGTGAAAGACCAGGTGATCTGGCCAAGGCCTGCCGGTGGCAGCAGAGGATCCAGGTGTTCCCAGTCACCTCACTTATTCCAGGTGGCCTCTGTGGTGGCTAAATGAATCACCACAGGAAGAGTTGAGATCTCAGCCTGAGCCTTGCAGATGTTACCTCATTCAGTGAAACATCTGGTTCCCTCCTGAATGAGAGCATTCTGGAAAGTGTTATTACACTTCTGCAAAAAAAAAAAAAAAAATTCCAGGTGTGGGTGTCTGGCACCAAAAATAACTTTCAGCCACTGTCTGGCACCCTCCTCTGAGCCATGTGAAGCTCCAGCACCAGTAAACAATACAGTGGCACATGCTCTGCTTGGGGAACACCTAACATCCTTGTCTCTGGTGACTCCACAGGGCTTTGGGTACCAAACCTTCCTGGATTGAAGGGCTTGTCCAAGCCATACTGCACATCAGCCAGGTGAATGTGATCGCAGTGGATTGGGTTTATGGGTCTACAGGAGACTATCCTTCTGCAGTGGAAAATGTCACACAGCTGGCCCTCGCCATCTCACAGTTCATCAGCAAGCTCCTGGTAAGCTACTGTGCATTTCCAGTGCAGGGAGCATGGCCAGGGAGCTGCTCCCAGCCTGCTGTGTCCAGGAGTTGGACAACTGGATCTTTTATTCCAGTTTTGTCCTTTTTCTTGCTTTCAATCTAGGCTTGAGCGTGCTACCATTTTTCTTCTTCCTTTTGAGTTTTGACATTTTCTGGAAAAAATCTCAGTTGTCAGCTGCCTCTCCAGTTCAGAACAAACCTAAAGCCTGCCTTGGATTTTCTCAGATCCATATTCACTGGACAGTCTTCTTCGGATGTTGAGAAATTTTGTCCAGGAAACTGGAGGGTGTGAGATTTGAGGCTATGTTATATTTGCTCTTGGCTTCAGATATACTTCCCAGTATGTAGAAGTCCCCAGATTTGTCCCATTCTGTTCGTGCAAAGCACAGCTGAACAAGACTTCTGCAAACAGGGTGATGAATCCCTGTGTTAACCAGCTACATGTAAACTCTCCATGAAATGTTTGTAGTGCTGACCAACCTCTTTAGGGCTGGGTTTGCATCTGTGGACCTGAAGAAAGGCTCTGAAAAGCAGAAAGGGCAATATCCATAATTTCCTTAAGTATTTGGTTTTTCACCGTAATCCCACAAAAGCCATCCCATATTAGGAGAGTTATAGAGCTGCTGTGTGGTCTGGGACAGGGTATTTCACCTTTCTGCTACAATAGAAACAATAATTTGTATTATTGTCACCCTGCAGGCCCTGGGAGTCCCAGGGACATCTATCCACATCATTGGGGTAAGCCTTGGAGCACACGTCGGGGGCCTGGTGGGGCACTTCCACGGCGGTCGCCTGGGACGGATAACAGGTATCACCAAGCTGAGGCTGGGCTCCTCACCTGGCCTTCCACAGAGAGAATGAAAGAGCAAGAAAGGGGAGTCATTCAGAGTGGCCTGTGAAATTTCATAAGGGTTCACTAGATCCAAGCTTATGAGCTTTTCCCTAGATTCTGACAGCGCCTTTCCAACATCAGTCCTCTCCATGCTCCCAAAAGAGCACAAGTATTTGCAAAAAGGTCCTTCCACCTCTGCTACACTCTTCAAATTGGTGCCAGCTTAGCAAAGTACGAGCCCTCATGACTAGTGAAAGTCCACAACACCCAGAAGCTTTGCTTCCAAATTAGCATGTACATGTGGTTCTTAGAATTAAAGCCCACCATGCAATTGCAGGGGGAGCAGCAGGAGTGAGCTGCTCTGTAGGAAAACGTGAGCTGAGAGCCAAGGGGACAGTAGGGTGGGCAGTGGCCTCACAGACAAGGGGTACAATCCTACTGTGTCTGGGCAAGAAGAACAGAGCAGGTCCAGTGACAGGAACCAGGGTCATCCACAGTCCAGTGATCACCAGGCAAGTTTACAATGATAAGGCAAGCCCAAGACCAAGCTGGGAAGTCAAAGCAGGACCAACAAGGCATAGCATGGGCATGGCATCCCTACCATACAGCTCAGGCAAGGAACAAAGGCAAGAGCCTGAACCAGTGTTGGAGGGACCCAGCTGAGGCTCCTTGCTGCTCTCCTCCACGAGCTGGCTGTTTTCAGAGCAGGCTGGTCTAATGCCACCCAACTGTACCAAATCAGAGCTGACCTTAAACACAAACAGACTCCTGGGTGTGAGGAAGAGGCTCCACCAGGGGAATTGCAGAGCGAAATGGTTACAGGCTGATCCTGTCCTTTAGAGTTTCTGGTATACTCAGACCTGTTCAGCCTTTAGGTGTGGAGCATGAATAAAGTCACAGAATCATTTAGGTAAGAAGAAACTTTGGAAGGTCTCTAGTCCACATCACCACCATTACCCCTCCTCAAAGTAGGGCTGCACTGAATGCCATATCAGATTGTCAAGGGTTTTACTAAATTCTGGGAATCCCCAGTGACAGAGGTTCATTTTGATAGGAGGGGAATGCCACAAAAAAGGAACAGACATAAAGTCTCCAGTTCCCAGTCTGCCTCAGCCCATACTGGTCTGTCTCACAGAGGTATCCTCAGGAAAGGTCTCACTGCACTCTTGGCAGGGCAGTCCAGAGAAATGTTGGTTCAGTTTTCATGGCTGTATGAAATACAGGCATTTCTTAACAGGAAGTGAATTTCATGTTGAGACCTTGTTAAAGCTGTGAGTCAAAGTTTACATTAGGAGAAAATTGGAGTAGCCTCTGTCCTGCACAGAATTTAATGATCAGTGATGCCTTCAGATGAGCAGAAGCAGACATATTTCCATGAAACCACAGTAATTAACTTCAGAGTTAAACACTCTTCCCCTTTATGTTGCCCAGAAGTAATAGAAGCTATTTATTTATTTATTTATTTAAAAGAAGATTTATTTATTCCATTTTTAACTCTGCTGGAATACAACCCCTTTTCCACATCCCTGTTTATCCTATGATTTTATAGGCACACTGGGTATTGCAGATTCCAGTTCAGATTTAGGAGCCTGAAGACAGGTTGGGTCAGACCCAAGATATGCCTGATCTCATCTCCTGCCTCCTCACACACATGCATACACTCACACAGGAATTTGATCCCAGAGCCACAATTTGCTGAAGTGTTTTCAGTCACCTAAGAAGAGCTGTGTGGGGCAAAACCAGAGGCAGTGTTGGAGGTCAGAGCACAGACTTTACTTTTCCAAAGTGAGTTTCTTAATCCAAGCCTGTTCCAGTGGATATCACCCTGTGCAGGGAAGAAACTGGAATGAACAGCACTTATCGAACTCAGAAAAGAACACTTTGTTTCAATACTTGCAGAGGAAATGAAAAAGCTTGAAGGAATTAATTTGCATGTAGCGCTCCAGTGAAGTTTCCTTAGCAAAGATGTACATCTCAATGGAGTTTATGCAGCTTGTGCTTGGAGAAGGAAGGGATAGAGAAAAGAGGATAGAAACGTGCTTGCCTTGGAGCTGTGCTAGAATTGACTGCTGTTCATATTAGGTTTCTGCCTCTTCACTAAGAGCTTTAAGCAACACTAAATAACAACTTTCAGTATCTTTTAAAGTTTTTAACTACAACTTGATCTGTAGAAGTGGGTGAGGAACCTCTCAGCTTTTTGTGCATATCAAGGTTAAAGTCTTATTTTTAGCTTTTATTTACAGAAAGAACAGCAAAGAAGGGGGTTTTTTCTTCTTTTCCTTTTCCTCCTTCCCTTTCCCCTCAGAAATGCCCATTGGTATATTGTTGATATTGCCTTCTCTACAGAGAATTAATGAGACTGAGTCCAAAGCTGTGGAACCAGCCTGCTCCAGGGTTAAGTAGCATATGGAGCAGACCTGCTTCCTAAGTTATTGTTGCCTGGGGAGTGAAAAAAAGTCTTGTGAGGTTACTTTTCTATAAAATGAGAACAGGATAAACCTCAGAAAAAAAATAATCTGCTTCTTGGTATTGCCAAGGATACTTTTCTGTGTTCTTTGTGTCCACAGAAACTGCTCTATGAGCAAGTTTTAGGCAAAAATGTAGATGATTGCTAAAGAATCAATTTTACTTGTGGGGAAAGGGCTCAGAAGCCTCTGGTTTAAAATTGTTTGGTAGTATGAAACTTCTGTAATTCCTGAGTTGGTTAACACCTGGGGTGCTGAATTCAGCACCTAACTGCTGATCTTCAGTGACATTTCTCAGACTGTAGTGCTAATACACACGACAGTACAATTTGGGAAGGCATTAAAAAGTTTGACTCTCTTTCACCAAAACTCTAAGAGACACTATGCACCCACTCTGTCAGAGCTATTTAAAGCTCAGTCATGGCTTTAAAGCCTGGAACCTTGAGTTAAAACACTGCTCAAAGGGTGTGGAACAGTGAGGACAATGCAAGGAAGCTGTGGTGGAAGTTGGCTCTGGCAGAAACTATTCTGGAGCTTAATCGCTGAGATCTGGGAATAATTTATTATTTCTGCCTAGCACTAAAGTTTTAGATAAAATAACTAGTCCAGAAATAAGAAAGAGAGGGGCTGGAGAGTACTTGTTGTTGAGGTGTCTGATTTCGTTACAGCCCTGGATCCTGCAGGCCCTAAGTACACCAGAGCCAGCCCCGAGGAACGCCTGGATCCTGGGGATGCTCTCTTCGTGGAAGCCATTCACACTGATGCTGACAGTAAGCTGGCTTCCCTCTTCCTCAGCCTGGACTTCTGTTCCTCCTGACAGCATTATTGCTAAGGGGTCTGGGCTTTTGTTGATCCTGACATCATTATTGCTAAGGGGTCTGTGGGTCATTGTCCCTTTTTGCCACACTGCCATGAGTTTGAGTTCACTCTGAGGAAGTTTCTTGTTAAGAAAGGCTTTGATGAAGAATTCATACCCCAGAGCACTTCAAACAACAGACAGGCAGAGATTGCTACAGCAGAGTGAGTTTATGCAGAACCAGCTCAGCACAACATTTACTGCCTGAGGGGAATTTGTAGGTCTAGTCTCACTTTGTTTTTTCCCACCTGATGTAAGAACGGTGCCACTAAAGTGCTGTCGGAAAGTAACAGAGTCAAACCAACAGCTGGTGCAACAACAGAGTAACTTCTCTACAGCACTGAGGATCTGCATAGGCAGAACATGTGCTAAAGAATAATGTGATGTCACACCTTCTGCCTGGAGACCATGGAAACCTCTACCAACACAACTCTATTATCCTTCATAATCCCACATTAAGGCTGTGGTCAGTTTAGTTCTCCTTTACATAGAATCAAGAACTAGAGTCACTGAGGTGGTGATTGAGACATGGTTTCCAGATATTTTGATGGCAGAGCCCAGAGCATTTCTGCTCCATGCATCAAACCTGCACATGTAAAAGCAGGAAATCTGGCCTTGATGTCCCCAGCATTAGGGTTGGCTCCAGTACTACGAATGCTCAACCAATTATTGGCGCCTGTCATCAACATGTAGGGTAAAGCCGACAGAAGAGCCAAGCCTGAGAATGAAGTGGCATTTCATCTCCTTTCAGATTTCGGGATCCGGATTCCTGTAGGCCACATCGATTATTTTGTCAATGGAGGCAAAGACCAACCAGGGTGCCCCACATTCATCTCTTCAGGTAAGAACATTCTCTGGCCAAGCAGAGAGCTTTCATGGCCATTTGGCAGACTGTGAAAATGCTGCTTGGCAAGCAGCTCTTGTTACAGCCAGGGCAGTCAGCAAAGCGAGATAAACATCTTCACAGGCCACATCTCTCCTCAGCAGTACAAGAAGCAGGTGAAATTAAAATCACATACAGATCAAGTGTCTTGGCAGCACCACTGTCAAGAGATGCGATTTTAGTGATGGTTCTCTGTGACACAAAACCCTAGCTTCAGTAGAGATGACACTTTGCTAGAAAGGCTCGTAGGTTGCACTAGCAAAAGCTGCTTTCTGTTTTCATGCTGGAAGTTGTGTCTACTTAGAGAGACAGTTCATACAATTACTGTCCTTTTGTTCTAGAGAAGAGGACTTTCCACAGCAAACAGTGTGAACTCATTAACATTCAAGTATGTTCTGTATGAATCAGCTGCATTGAGGGTCAGCTTACCTGGGATACCTATGGTGTCTCATTTCCTATAGCTGAGGTTTCAGTGCAGGTAGGAGTCAAAGCTGATGCACCCCCTTACAGAGAGCTTGATTGGTGGCCTGACTGATGGGACACTGACAAATATGACAGCCCTGTGGTCCCTCTCTTCTAAGGGACTCAGTCTGAGAGATAGATACACTTCTAACTTCCTGCAGAACTTTTCTTGCAGTGGGATCTGGGCTTGTAGCCACAGAAATGTCCTGCAAAATGCTATTAATGGGAAGGTGATCACTGCAGTAAGAGTGTTCCTTCACTCCCAGTTCCTTGGGAATGAGCAAAAAGCCTGAAGCTGACAAGAAGGCTCATGGCTGCTTTTGTCTGGTTGATTTTTTTCCTTGCAGGCTATAACTACCTGATCTGTGATCACATGCGGGCAGTACATCTCTACATCAGTGCCTTGAACCATCCCTGCCCCATCGTGGGGTTCCCCTGTGCAAGTCATCAAGATTTCCTAAATGGTCATTGCCTGGACTGTGCAGAACCCTTCCTGTCCTCCTGTCCCAGAATAGGTACAGTGCCAGCAGGAGACCTTCCTGGAGCAGATGACAATACATTCCTGATGGTGCCAGTACAGAGCACAGGATGCACTCCAGATTGCTCCGAGCAGGATTTGCTTTGGATCTAGTTTTGGGAAGAGTGAGAAGCTGTTTCATTTTCAGGCTTCTATAGATACATTATAAAAGTTCATATATTGCCCAAGGTAGAACAGCAAAATCTTGTACATTTCTGATCTTTAAAAATTTCCTAGGGCCCAGATATGTGTTGAGAGTTTCAAGAATCACCTGCCAGAATCAGTAAGCAATCTGCTAAAAAAAATATCCTGTTGACAGTAGCAGCTGGAAATTTTAGCTCAAGCCTGAAGTCCCATTCTTCTACATCACTCAGTGTTGCTGAGTCACTTCATTTTCATAAATTTCTGCCATGGTCACCCCAAAGATGAACTCTTTGGACTGGGAGAAGGTAATAGATGCCTCTTTTAGGCTTCTGAAACTGGGCTGTGGCACGAGGAAAGGAAGTGTCCTCTGCTGCTATTTGCAGTATGGTACCAGAGGAACAAAAAGAGAAGCCTTTTTTGGTATAGGTTCTCTCAGATTAGCCACCTCTTCCCCATCTCACCAAACCATTTTGCCAGCTATTCAATGATGCAGGCCATGCGTTATGGTGGTTTCCCCATTTGACCAAGGAATTCAATTTCCCTTGTGTTTGCACTGTCATTTACATTGTACTAAGTTTCCTTACTTGGTAGTCTTTAGTCTTGCTCATTTTGCACAGATGCAACTGACAGCACAGTTTGTTAGCAGAGGAATGAAAAGAAAGCCAGAAAAAGAAAGAACAAGAGGTTCTCTGGTGATAGCTACCTGGGGTAACCAGAGGAGGTTTCCTGAGGAAATGTTAACCTGTCAAACAGACACCACAAACTTGTACTTGCTTTGATTTGCACTGGTATCAGAAAGGGACCTGCTCTCCAAGACAGGGGAGTCAGGCAGGGGGAAAGGAGGTGACTGATTATATTTCTGCTCTGTCATTCATGGCCTTCCCTGCACTGACTTAATTTTCTCCCACAGGCCTGTTTGAGCAGGCAGGGGTCAACATGAGCAGGGTGCCGCAGGAAGTGAAAGTTTTTTTAATGACCAGCCCTTCAGCCCCATTCTGTGGTAAGTAGCATGAGAGAAAAAGCAGCCAGAAGAGTGCTGGCCAGTGAGGCACATCCTCTGAGGAGCCCAGGTAATTACAGCACACTGCCCCAACAGAGTCAGCTGCTGTGGGCCATGGGGTCTGAGACACACCACTGAAGAGCAATAACCCTGCACATCTCCAACAAAAGCCCTTCCCAACAGATTTGTTAGTGTGGGCACAGCCCTGAACTAACACAGCCACATGGTTTCAGGGCTGAGGTAAAAGAGATTGAAAACGCCTGTCTGTTTTCACACTGGGCTGTACAGACATGCCCCCTCTGCCTCATATAACACAGAGACTTGATTCTTTCTTATGTCTGTTTGATCTTTTCTACTGGTGGGGCCAGAGAATGAGTGCCAGAGCCCCTCTTTTGTCATGGGTATGTCCTACAGATAGCACATGTCCTCACTCCCACATTCTTTGCTTCTTTCTCAGTCCACCACAGCCTGGTTGAGTTCCACTTGCAGAAGAAAAGAAACAAAGTCACCAGCATTGAGATCAGTTTCAGCAGCAACAGCACCAAGGACACAGCAAAGATCACCATGTAAGTGACAGTGCATGCTTCTGGCCTGTTTTTTCCCAGCTCCATGAGTTTATCCTAGTCCAGGAAAAGCACAACAGTCTATTTCCCTGAGTGATGAACCACAACCTTATTTATTGAGTCCCTCCACATTTTCCTTAAATGCCCTCAAGAATCAGGCATGTGTTACCATTAGTCAGTAATCCTGACTGGGTCCATGTCTTTCCAAAGTGCACATAGCAGTAGGAGCATCCTGGGAGCCCCAGATTTGGGCCCCCAGATCCTTTTGTGTGACTGGTTCTTTTTCCACACCATACCCTGACCTGGCACCACTTCAAACTGCAATCACTGTCAGATTAGCCCTGCTCCGGCAGACAGGGGTGGCTTTCAGCAAGATCCCAATCCACCAGAGGCTCCAGACAGATGGACTTGGTGGCTTAGACATTTCTCTTGATGCCCAAAGGGACAGCAGTTGCAAAGAGGAGACAAGTGCACCTCGGCATAGTCAGAAATGTGTTAGTAGCTTGTTGCAGTAATGCTCTCACTCCCATTGCAGGCAAAAGCAAGGGGCTGGGGACCAAGACCCACTGTGTAGACAGAAAGATGCCTCTAGAAAGCACCCTCCACCAGACTGTGTCTGAATCAAAAGATCAGACTCCACAGCTTCCACAGCTCTTGCCACCAGGGGATCTCCCCACCACAAGTTCCCCAGAGTCTTCCTCACTTCTTCCTACTCCTCACCCTGGACTGGGAACCACAATGCAGCTAGCACATGCTGCTGGCTTCCTCAGGAAGCAGGAAAGCTGCCTGCTAAAGAGTCCCAGCCAGCTCTCCTGGGATCACAGGTGTTCCAGTGCTGGCTCCCTCACAATCCTTACTGCTAAGCCAAAATATTGTGACCTGGAGCTACTTGTGTTGCTGATTCAGCCGTGGGCACCAGGAGGTAGGGCAGAGAAATGGGGAAGGGGAAGCCACACTCTAGGGTACTCTCCAGGGTGACACAGATGCTTGGTCACAGATTTCCAGCCAGGCACCACAATTTGGGTTTGTACTCCAGCCTGGTGGACTCAGTCTGTTCAACTCCTCCTGGTTTGGAAGCCAAATCTGCCTTTTCCACAGATGCAGGAGGGAAGAAATAGTAATACCCGGGTCAGACCAGGACCCGCGTGGCCCTTCCATCGGCAGTTGTCGGACACCAGGTTGGTTTGGTGGGAGCCCAGCAGGAGGCATGTGACCGCTGGAGGGAAAGGCTGCTCGGGGAAGTGAGCCAGGCAGGCAATCCCGAGGCTTTGCTGTACCCTCCGGTTTTAATGAGACAGTGGAGTTAGAGCAGGGTAACCTATCCAGAGATGCCCGGCGGGGGAGAGCAGCAGCTGGGTTTCTTTTAAATGCCTTTCTTAGAAGCACAAGGCCAAACTGAAAAATTTGCTTACAGCAAGAAACCTACAGATTTGAGAGTATAAAATTGAAGAGATCCCTTTTATTTCCCACTAGTAGCAAAGGACAAATTTCCCTGCTGTAGGCAAAGCTCAGCTTTCCAGTGCAGTCAAGCTCAGAGTATCAAATGGGCATCTAAACATAGATCCTCACATCACAGCTCAGACACTGATCGATCAGTGACTTATCTCAGTTGATCTGTCATGTATATCATCCTGCAGTTTCCCAGAAGTGCAGAGGCACTTACTTGGGAGTGTTCAGCTAGTCTCAGACCTCCAGCAAAGGACTCACATGGTTGTGTCTTGTCTCACACTGCCCTTCTTGTCTCCTCTCCCAAATACCCATTCCAATCTCACTCCTCCCCACATGTTGCTCAGAATGCCCCAAGAGACACGTCCCCAAGCTTCAGTAGCTGACATGGGCCTGATGAGTGAGGAGTTTGTTACACAGGACACTTCCCAGCTGCACTGCTGTGTGCTTACACATCACTTGACATCACCCCCCATATCCAAGAAAAACATACCTCTGAAGCCAGCCAAGTCTTCTAAATCCATCCAAAGGTTGTGCAGGATTGGACCAAGTGTCAGTCCCAGGAGTGGCTCTTTCAACATGGTTAACTGTACTGCATTCCTCTGTCCATGGACAATATGGCTAGAGAGATGGCCTCCATTTGCTATCCATTATTCACTTTTATAACCACAATTTTGCCATCCTTCTTATTTTTAGCAGCTTCAAGCCAGAGACACACAAAACCCAGCACCTACAGCTGCAGTCTAAGGGAGGGGCTGGGTGTGCTGCTGTGGGTTGGCTGCTGTGAGTGCTGCTGCCAGCCCATGCCTGAGAGTTACTTTGATTAGCAGAATTGTAGGCCCTTCCTGACACTTTTGTCACCTCTCCCCTGTCTCTGCCATTGTGTTTCTGATCAGACAGTCACCCAGGTGGTTCTGGGACCGTGCCAAGCCATCTGCATGAATATCATCCTTCATGAGCACAAGGAAATCCATGGTCTCCATGCTCTAGGAGGTGCCAAGTAGATTGAGTGTAAGGCCCACGGGATGGACTCCATAGAAGGGACTTAAAATACCTGGGCAGTACAGATTTGTGGCACACAACACACTGGGCTCTGGTCATTGGCTCTTTACCAAACCTCTGTCATTTCTCAGTTCACCCAGTTGCCTGGGTAAGGGCATAGGGACAGGGTGCTCTATCAAAGAATCCCACCTTCAACACGATCAAAAGCAAGTAGCTAGAGAAGAGTAAAAAAAATCTCTGTGTAAGCATGTAGCAATACTTCCCCAAAGAGCTTCCCTGTGTCTAGTTACAGCTCAGGGACTTTCAGAGCCAAAGATGAGATCTTTATCCTTACTAGCTTTTGTGTTCCACAAACCTGCCCAGTCGCCCTCCCTTGACTCATACAGTCATGTAAACTTCCTGGTATTCACAACATCTCAAAGCAAGGATTTTAACAGCTTGAAAGGATGGTACTCTGTGCAGTGTGCATTCTTTTTGAGCCTGCCACCTCTTAGCTTTCTTTGAGGACCCCAGTTTGTGTACTGGAAGAAATGACGAACAACTGATTCCCACCCATGCCATTCACCATTTCATAGATGTTGACTTATCTACTACTTACCTTTCTGTGGCAAGCTGAGCAGCATTTCAATCAATATGCAACAGTAAGAAGAGCTGGTGACGGAAGGAAGGATATTTATACAGAAATATTCCTGAATACAGAGATAAAACATGGAAAGACAGCCTGTAAGATGCTCATGTGATGCCTTATTTTGACAGATGAGTCTTCTCACTCAATTTTAGCAGGGCTTCATGATAATACTGCAGATTCTTCCAGTGTTTCCATGGATCTGCACATGGACTGTATCTGCAGGTTGACTGAACACATCCCTCACATCTCTCATCCTACCTTGCAGACCTAAGGATGAGGAGACAGGCAAACATCTGCTGGTCCACCAAGTTCCCCTCTGCCAGATAAACAGTGTGACCCTGAAGTATATCCCCAAGAATCGTTTTTGGAGCAAGGATGAGCCATCTGTTGTTGGCAAGCTCTGTGTGGCGCCACTGCCTCTCAGTAGCAGGTAAGCCTCAGGAATGTCATACAGGGATGCACTGAGCCTATGGATGCAGCCTGTGGTTTGAAGCAATGTATTTTTCCTCCTGTTTAGGGAAACATGTAAAGAGGTCTTTCCCATCACCTCAGTGTCCCTATGTAACTCATTTTGTATTTGTGAAAGAGAAAAGCTACAAAGGTAGTTTTCTAGTTTTCCAAATTTTTTCCCCCAGGATAAACGTGTTGTGCCATGGAAGGAATAGGGCTGCAACTCACATCACCTTGAAGATACTTAAGTCACAAACCATGGCAAAAGCTTGTACTAACTAGAATTTATTCCTTTGTCCTTGCTTGCCCTCTCAATCTTCCCTGTCCACAACGGGCCCCCATCTAAAACATGACAGGTGAACGTTTTTCAGGATGAGACAACAGAAGACAAATAATATATTTCTGTGTCTTATACAGCAAGGTTTATAAAGCACTAAGGCTATAGATGACCATTTTTGGCATTTTCTAGGTCAGACATGGTAGAGTCTATACCTTCAGCCATAGTTACCTTTCCCGGAGTAAAAGCAACCAAGTCCTTCTCATCCTGAGAGAGATAATTGTCTTCTCCATAATACAATGTTCTTGACAGGAGTTTTGCAGATCCAAAGCTCTTGCAGGCAGGATAAAACAGCTGGGTCTATACTGGCACATTAAACTGTCCATCCACATTGCTTCTGAAATGCTGGCTCAATGCTGAAGCAAGCCAGTGGATACTTCAAAGCAGGTTCAAATTGTGTTTTGATGGACAGTAAGGAGGCTGAAGTTCTAGGCAGTAAAAATATATCCAGTAAGCCTAGATAGGGTAAGAAAAAAAGGCATTCCTCTATAAATACCAAGTACTCCCTTGAGTACAAGGGCTGTTTCTTACTAGCATGTTTTGCATTCCAGAGCTGGGATGGATGTGTTTATGTCACTTATGAATGGGACAGCAAGGCACATTGCCTTGAAAGAGTTGCTAACCTGCACCCCTGGAAGCACGGGACTTGGTTTTGATACAGATAGAAAGCTGTAGAGTTGCACAGGCCCACACCAGTGCTCCTGTCACTGTGCTGGGAACACTCAGAACAAGAATTGTGCTGCTGAGATCAAGGGAAAGGTGAAGGACACAAGCCCACACATGCCCTTCCAGCCAGTTCATCCCAGCCAGGACACAGCACCCCTTTCACTATCCCTTGCAAAGCAGAGTAAGGTCCAGCACTTTGCTTGCTTCTGTGTTAGGATCTCCACCTGCCAATGCCCAGCCTGACTTCTCTGTGCTCTTCCCACAGCAGGACAATGTCATGTCTGCCCTGGAGCCTCACCCTCCCCAGCAAAACAGACATCTCCTATGACCTGTCTACTGCTTGTGCCTAGCTCTGCCTTCAGGATACACACAACCAGAAAGGAGTCCTAAACCTGTTGCTGCTCTCTGCTCTCAGATGATACTTTCACCATAAAACTGGATGGGTTTTTCACTCCCTGCATTAGGGGGAAGATGTCAAGGAAAAGTAGTGTGTGGTAGATTGACAAATACAAGGTTAACTGATTACAGCAAAATCCTCCAGTTATAAGACTGGATTGACACTTTGGTCCCACAGGTTCTGTACCCAGCTCTTAAAGTGAGACAGGAAAGTCATTCAGTCTCATGGTTTGGATCTGTGTGAAAGAAGGAGTAGATAATATCACTGTTTTTATAGCGGGAGTATTAGTGTAATTCATTAGTGTTTTATATTAAACTGTCCTGAAATCTTCATATTAAAGGTGAGAGGTATTATTTTTCCACAGCAAGGACAAATGGTGTGGTACAAGTTTGGCACAGGAAGGAGTCATTCTTAGCCAGAGCTCCAATGGGAAACTCACTAGTCCCATCTACAAGATGCTTTCAGAGGGAGACCCTATGATTTCACAGCATATAATTCTCTCTGAAGCTCACATAAAGTGAAGCAGACACCAGGAACAACACACTGCTCTCACATCCAATTTTGCACTGCTTTCACCATCTACCCAGAATAGAAGGTAGATGGAGCATTGCAGCCACAGGGCCACCTAACACAAATTAGTCCCAGGAACTCCGCACAGCGAAGTCTGGGGATAACTGGTGAAAGATTACAGTGGGATGCATGACAACAGAAACAACACACCCACACCTTTTCCACACCATGTAAATTAAAGAGGTGACAAGTCTTTCATCATTTCTACTCACAAATCACATCTTCTGTTGACCATTTTCTCTGGTTCCCTGTACCAGATTCACTGAGCAACAGAAAACTGCACCAGGAATTCCATGATCAGGAGTGAGGGACATGCCATGAAAAATTGTCTCAAATCATTTGCCACGAGCTGTCACTCCTGCTTCCAGTAGACAGTGTCACAGCAGGATTAGCTCCTGCTTTCAGTTCACATCCAAGATTTTGGGCCTTATGGCTGTTTGGAAGGACAGCTAACAAACACCATCTCCAACACACACTTGGGAGGAGGATGGAGCTCGACTCTGACAACCTGAGAGAGATCCATGTTAGCTGGCATCATGATTGAAGAGTTTCTCCAGAGCTTCTTGTTGAAGTGTGGAATATAAGCTCAGCAGACACCTGGGAAGGGCAGTGTGTAATTCAGCCCAGCCTGGTCCACTGCTCCAGGGTGTATAAAGCACCTCAGCAGATGGACCCACTGCCACTGCACATTTCGGTTCCTTTGCAGAAGAGACCCCAGCAGCTCTCATGTCAATCTGCTGCAGACATTTCTGAAAGGCAGTGGGCTCAGGCTGAATCACCAGTGTATTGACAGAGCATGGTAACAACCATGAGCAGGATGATTCCCAAGCTTGGGGCAGCCTCATTCTCCTGCCCTGGTGTGGGAGCAAAGGTGAGCAGTGCAAGGAGCTGTGTACATCACAGATCCCACATACCCACCGCTCCAGAGGCCCTCGGCGAGAGTGCCAGATCCCAAGGGCACAGGTTTTGCCCAGCTGAGACTTGCAAGACAGGCCAAACTAGACACTGGGCCACAGCCCCTGTGTGAGCAGGGCAGGGCAGGGCAGGTGGGACTGCCTCCACCAGCCCAGGGCTGACACAAAGCCAGCCCCACAGGCAGAATGGCTGTGCCCCAGCATGTCTGTGCCAAGAGGCACTGAAGGACACCCTTCCCTGTGCTGACAGAAGGACCAACATTCTTTGCTCTTTCCCTAAATACCTGCCCTGGAGAGGCTCCTACTCCCATTGCTCAACTTGATTGCACCAGGCTCTGTGAGACATAGGATTCCTCCACAGATACTTCCAATTCCCTGACTGAGGAAATGGCTGGGGAAGCTCATGAGACAAATCCTGTTACAGCTGAACTTGGAAGAGGCCTTCCATCTCTACACTATTTTCATTAAGGCATTGTCCTTCCTACCAATGGCTGCTCTCTTCACAGATGTTTTTTATCCACTCCTTTCTTCATTTGATGTTTGTGCACCCTGAGGTCACACTCCCTTGAATACACACACACACACGAAAAAAGTGTTCTTGACTACACCTGTTCTCAATCTCAATTCCTTTTCTTTCTTATTTTAAGAATCAACGTGAACAAACAACCAGAAGTCTTTTTTCACCAGCTTCTTTGAGAAGTTACGATCTTCATAAATGAGAAATCCCAACTCCTGGAAAAGTAATTTCTGGTCTTACTAGAGTGGATGCCCAGTGAGATGCATATCATCAAACTCTCCATTGCAAGCCCTTTACCAAAGCTGTCAGGTGGCCCATTTCCCCTTGCCCTATCCACTCTGTGCCTTGAGATTACCTCAAGTGATCTCCCTCTTCAAACCCTCCCTCCCTCCCTCCCTCCCTCCAGCTGTTTTCTCCCTCTTCAAATCCTTGAACACCAGTAGTTTCATCTCTGACTTTAATGGGAATCATTGAACCAAAGGGAACACAGATTCTGCAAGCAGGCCGGTATTGCTTGCAGGATATTGGTGCACTTTGGTGACAGAGCTGCTGACAACCTCAGAGAGGCAGGACTAGAAAACAAACAGTGGAAGCACGCTGGGGAAGACAGCTCTGGTGAACAGCCATGGGGTGGGAGGGGCTGGAGTGTAACACTGCAGTCTAAAGCATGTGCTTCATGTGCTCCTGAGTGTAGATATCTGCTGGCAGACGTCTCTGCATGCTAAAGAGTGTCTCTGGTCAAAAACCCGTGTGAGCATCTGCTCCCTTGGAGGGGCTTCAGGATCAAAACAGCCTGTTGTTCCCTAGAGTTCGGGGGTCTGAGTGGGAGCCAAAGGGGCTCGTCCTTTGCAGAGAGGGTGAGAACTCTGGAGATGGTTTTCAGAGGCTGCAGAAGGAACATAGTGGAGAAGGGAGGAAAAGGGGGCCAGGGAAAAGAGGGGGTGGGGGAGAGAGAGAGAGAGAGAGAAAGAGAGCACACAATTACTATCACACTCTCAAACTTTCCCAAGACACAAACCTCATGGAACCCACCATTACCTGTTCTTCTCCCCTCCTAAATGAACATGCAAAACTATGTAATTCTTCAACAACTAATAAATCAGGAAACAGGGTTATGCACCCATTCTGAGTTGGCAAAAACAAACCTTTCCAAAGTGCCTTCTGTGATATTGGTTAAACAAAGCCCACAGCTCCTTTGCTTTTGCTCTCAAAGCAGGTACAAAATGCTAACTACTAACTTAGATACCAAGTTGCAGACCATTAAGCATCCATCCACCTATCTCACCCACCAAATAGAAAGGCAGCTCCAACATGTAACTAAGAAAACAGGTAGCAACAGCTACACATCCTCCAAGTACTTGAGAGCAACAAACTCGGACAAATGCAATATGAACAGGATAAATTTCCATGCAAGGAATAAAGCTTAGTTTCCTCTGGAGCACAAAGCTGTACAGCAGTACACTGCTAAAGCAAGTACTGAACAGAACCTTTGAACCTGCCTCCTTCGAACAGGCAGCATCCTCCTTAGAGAAAGGATGTGCTCATCAGCGGGATATCACAGCCCATCTTACTCATAAGCAGACTGGAAATGCTTTCAAAGAACTAGATGACATGAATAGTAGGCTAATATATTTTCCATTAATATTTTCTTGTGTATGACCTTTGTAGCACTTTGAGCATTTCAGAATTGCCCTCCTGAACAGTAGTGTTGCAAGGTAGCTGTTGTAGCGACAGAAAAGGAGAAGGAACGTGACCCACAGAAGCATTTCAGCACAGGGAATTTAGAGCACTGCAAGGTTATTACCCACATTGGGAATTACCTGGGGAAGGAGATGAGAGCACAGACCAGGGGAAATCCCCAGGGGAGCTGTGACCTCAGGGACTTACTTTGAACAATGACACTGCAGGGGATTTCCCTGTTTACTACAGATGTAAGAAAAAGTTATGAAAGTGAGCCATGAGTTATGAACCTGAGCCATGGCAGACCTGCTCGGATTATTTGCTGAGCTGTGACAAGGACTTGGATGGAGGGAGAACCTGCAGCCCCTCTGTATCACTAGTTTTTGTGGTGAGGCACTCAAGTAACTATTCAGTGTTGTCCAGATGTGACAACTGCTGTTGTGCTGCTGGGATGTGATGTGGGATGTGATGGGATGTGCTGGGATGTGATGTGGTTAGGACACACAAGTGCCAAGTAGGGTAACAGGGAAGCTCTCATTCCACCATTATGAACACACTATCAAACAGAGGTTTTGATTCCTTGTCTAGTTACCTTAAAAATTAAAATACCACACTGTCTCTTGTCTCTAGACTGACAGACAAGGAAGATCATCTTCTTCTACCACCTCAAATACAAGCCCCGAAACATCTCTGCTTTTATTGCAGGTCTCTACTGCCAGTAGCAGCACTCCTTGATACTGTCTCAGTCACAAGATCTAGAAAGACAAAAGCTTCCAGCTCACAGCAGGACTTTGTGAAGAAAGAAAGAAAGGAAGGAAGAATAGCTTTTTGCTGTGTAGCAAAGTTTTGCCCAACACACACATACACCTCCTGTGTATGTTCACAGTACTGCCTCACTGCCAAAAATGGGAGGAAATTTTTCAAAAAAATCTACAATGTTACTTGCATTTTTAAATTGCATTTCTTTTTAAATTGTATTTGAAATTCTGGTTCTATTGAGCTTGATCAACTAGAAGAATTCCACCAGTGATCTGAGAATGGAATATCCTCCTTCTGAGAAGGCAAAATAGAATCAAAGCCCAGGCAAAGTGACTTTGCCATGTTCACAACACTACTTGCATTCACTTGTGATTGCATGTTTTCACAGACACTCCAACAGCTAGGAGGATGGATGTCTCAGAAGTGATTCAGTGTTCCTGCCTCTCCAAGTAAGGACTGAAAAAGCTGCAAATTCTTATCTCCAGCAGCCTACCAGCAAAACCAGGGGCTTCACCTTCCTAGGACAAAAGTGGATTTACTTTTTTTTTTTCCTCCCTGTGCCTCCTTAAAAAAGAAAACAACAACCAACTACATTAAGCCAAACAAACAACCCCAACAACAAAACCCTCATCAAAGCTCCTGGTAACTCTTTATCTGATTCAGCCAAAACCAAATACACTTCTTCTTTCCCTGGCCACATTCTTCATATCCCAGACAATATGAAGAATACTGCAGACTTGTCAGGGCTCATGCCAGGAGCCAATGCTCCCTGCCACTGAGTCCACAGCACAGGTAGAAGCAGACCCAAGCAGGCACTGAGAAGAGCAGGGTGTTCAAGGCTGCCTGATGGGAGACAGCCATCCCAGCTGCAGCCCAGCCCTGCAACTGCCTCCCTGCTGTGCAGACCCAACGAGACACATGCAGGGATCACTTCTAGGATAGAAATCCCAGTCCTAAGCTTGGTGCCTAGCAGCTGGATTATTGTGGGTGGCAGCAGGAATGCACATTTTGGGGTCTGCAGCTGGTGCATAGCAGCTGACATGCAGTGGCTAGCTAAAAGTAGCTCAGGGTGGAATTTCTTTCTTGGCCACTTGGATTTGAATTTCAAGCACAAGCCACTCTCCCATCTATTCCTTTTTGCCTGCATTGTCCCTCTGCCCCAACAGCCAAAGAATGTTTTCCCTTGTGGAGTAAGGAGCTGGCATTTTAGAAGAGAGCATCTCGTTCCCACTCACTGGAAAGCAGGGTTTGGGGCATCTTAAAACAAAGATTAGCCTGTCAGTCCACCCAGGGTGACTGGAAGCAAGACCTATACCACCCAGGGCAGACTTTTCAATCCTTACTGATCTGGGAGAGATGAATCTCAGCAGAAACAAGGAGGACAGATCAAATGCTGGGATGAGCTATGGTGGGCAGGGAAAGGAAGGACTCTGAGCTTTGTCCCCCTGCCCAGACTGAACACTTGCAGGGTCTAGAGCAACTCCTTACTACAATCTGCTATAAACCCTGGAGGTTTTCTAGTCCTGTTGGCATCTCCTGGGATGTGGGCTCTCTCACCTGCAGAGCTCCTGCTCAGCTCAATACTGGAGTATCTCCTGACATAACTCTACCTCACGGTCTCCATGACCATTTGTGTACCACCTGCCAGCCTGGACACCATTTCAGTGTTTCTGCCTCTCTTCAGGGATGGGGAGAGAACTGGGCAGGGAAGAGCTTTCCATGGCCAGGTTACTGGCCCTTCTACCCCGCAGTACAGCTGGTGCCTGGAGTCAAGCCTCTGCCCTGCTGCATTTCCTTAGGAAAACTACATAGCTTGAGCCCACCTTCTGAGGTTCCTTGGGCAGCAGGCCAAAAACCACTGCAGAGGTGCAAACCCACGGCAAACGGCGGCCAGTGCTCTGTCCAGGCAGAGGCACCACGGGAAGGACTTGCTCTGCAAGTGGGTACTTACGCGAGGGTCCCACACAGGGTGAGGTGTGCCCGTGCCAGGAGTGCCCTCACTTCATATACTCCCCTTCGCTCACATAGTCCATAAAAGACCCCGGCAACTCAGCAAAATCTTCCAAGACAAGACTGGTGGAGTCCTCACCCAGCAGGTCACTGTCNGACTCCCCCTCCGAGGAGGCTGGCCCAAGGACGTGGTAGAGGCTGGGCAGGCGGATGTCGAAGCGGAGGCCAAACTTGGCGAAGAGCTTCTCGTTGAGGGAGTAGAGCTTCTCCGAGATGTCATAGCCCAGGTGGGAGGAGAAGAGGCGGGCGATGTAGCGGTCCTTCCTCAGGAGGAGGTACAGCTTCTTCCTGGGCCAGGTGATGTAGCTGCAATCGGTCTCGGCTGTCAGCGTCACCTGTGGGGCAGGGAGCGAGTGGAGTAAGGCCCACGGCCTGGGAGAGGTCATCCACCTTGGAGCCATGTGCTTCACTCCAGGGAATGCCCTCAGCCCCTTTGAATCCTGTTCTCCCTGGAGATGGTGGGGCTGGAGAGCCAGATTGTCCTGGTTGAATGACTGGATAAATCCTTGCCTGCTGCTGTTTCCTCTCCCTAAGGAGGCAAAGACCCCAATTTCCCTATGCAATTAGTAGCATGTCCTCATTTAACCCAGCCACATGGATGGCTACAATTCACCCCTTTGCTTTCAGATGATGCTCCCTATTGACATCTGAGGGATGTAGCTGAAATGAACAGGGCACCACAGACACCCCTATCTGTCCACAGAAATGCTACAGAGGGGATATTTTTGCACGCCCAGTCAGTCCAAGTTGCCAGTGAGTACCCGAGGGAGGCTGCTGGCCCAGGCTGCTGCCAGATTGCACAGCCCCACAGACCCTATTCCAAGAAGCCCCTGAGTGTTGGAAGGACCACCTGAAAGGCTTGCCTTGTCATCCTGTGCCCAAGGGACATCCTGTCTCAGCAGTTCTGCTGGACTCTGGAGGGCTGAATGGCCTTCAAGGACATTGCAGCACAGCTCAGTGAGAGAGGAAATAAAAAGGCTTTATAGTGTTCTTGTATTTGTAGAAAACTCATGAGAGTTTATTGGATTGATTTTAGGGAACATTTCATTTTCCTTCTGGTTTTGCCATTGTAAAGAGAGACTTTTTCCCTCTAGGTGTAGAACAAAAACAATTTCAGTCAAAAACATTATATGGCATATAAGTGTATATTATAATAGATAATAGTAATAATAAAGACAAGAAATGCAGGAATGGTCAAACTGCTCTGGGCCACAGAAGAACATCCGAGTGTAATGGAGACACTGGCATGTGAACAAGTGCCAGAGCCAAAATATCCCGGGGGCTCCCTTTCACTCTTTGCCCAGGGGTCTCCTTGGTCAGCCGCCAGGGCAGAGGGCCACTGGGAAGCTGAACATGGTTTGGCTGCATGTGTGTGTCCTTGGGTTTGATATTTAATGCCACTGCCCTGCAAACAGCTGTCTGATGAAAGAAATATAGGAGATAAAACCTGAGAACTTTCCCAGGCCAGGCAAGCAAAAAGAAGGGTCACACGGAAATTGAAATGACCGGAATCTCATTTTCCTAATCAACTTCTGGCACAGTGATCAGAAGTGATCCCTTCTTGTGAGGGATTGAGATGCAATAAGCAAACCTGCCACCAAACCAGGACAGCAAGACAGATTTCACTCTTGAATCCCCTCTGACACAAGTGCTCCGGCATCAGCAAGAGCCTGTAATTCAGCCTTCTGGGGGAAAGTGCCAGCCCTGAAACCAAACTCCTTCAGGCACTGGGACTCAATAATCCTGTGGGAAGCAGACAGCCAAAGCAGAAAGCTCAAGGAAATGAGCTATTCTCATAGATTAAGTCATGCTTCTGCCATTTTTCAGTGGGCTTGGAATTGAAATTGTTCAATCCAGACAGCCATGGGGCAAGAAAAACCTTCCATGGCCTCCTCCAGCAAAGACCCAGAGTCCAACACACACTTTTTAAACCAAATTATTGTGTTGCTAGGAATAAGGTTGAGATAAGTTACAGTGTTTTATTAACTGCTCAGGTGAGAGGGACTAGTGGGTCAAACAGCTGCGAAAAGCAGCACATCACCATGTGATGTAACCATCACCATGGTTAAGCATGGCCACCAAGAGTAAGGTCCTTTCAGGTACATGGATGAGTCAAGTGGCACCTGATGACTCCTGGTCTCACACAGCTGCTCTGTAAGCACACGTGGGGTTTAGGCATTTCCAGCATATGGCCTTCCCTACACAGGGCTCTACCTCTCCATCCTGATGCCAGGCCCAGCTGACCTCACTGACCAGCCCTGTCTTTCAGAGCAGGAGAAGTGCCAAAACGTGGTGCTGGCAGGGCTGGTGGTGCAGCCTGGCACCAGCCTGCTCCCAAGCTGTCTCATGCACCACAGACAAAGACCCTCAGGAGGTCTGGGAACATTCAGTTCTATGGAAATCAGCTCAGAAAATGCTGTGGATGTCTTTGCAGGTTGCATGCCTGCAGTCAGCCATTGCAGTCAGCCATTTCCCTGCCTGTAGCACTGGGCAACCATCACTCTCCCTGCTGGATTCTTGGGCAAATACAGCCCAGGAACTAGCAGCAGTCTGCTGCCAGATTGAAGACTGCAAAACATGAGATACCACCAGCCCCAGCACAGCCATGCTGTGCTTTCTACTTCATTACCTTGGTCTGACATCCCTATTTCTGCTCACAGCCTGTAGCCCTGTGCCACAGTCACATAGACAGCTATCTCCTGCAACCACAATCACTGGTGATGGCACTGTTTTCAGGAGCAATCACCATGATCCTTTCACACATGAGTCAAATTCAGACCCTTGGAAAGTAGATTTGGAGAGCTGCCCTGGTTTAACCAAGTCTGCTTGGGGGTTTTATGAGAAAGCATCATAAGGGCATTCCCTCATGACCATCCCACGCTCCCAAGGGATTAGGAAAATCCCTCCTCATATGCCCTAACTGACATAATCAGGATTGACATCCTGACAGGTATCAGGCCATCCTGGGATGTGCATTAAAGACAGAGGGATGTAGGCTTAAGTAATCTTCTCCAGAAGGAAAGCCAAAGAAACACTATGGGGTGTTGACAGCAAGGCCAAAATCCTTTCAGTTACTGCAAATGAGAATTGGTCTGGCCTCTCAGCAGGGGATCCTTCTGCTCAGAAAGAACCATATTCGGGTGTGAATCATCCTTTCTGCTTCTCCACCCAAAACACATGACCATCAGAAACTCCTGTGAGGAACAGGATGGTTATGGATTTACATCACTGCTGCACATTGCCACGGCTGCCATGCTGATGCTAGAACAATGAGCCCTGCTAGCAGCATGCAGGGCAAATGTATCAGTACAGGTACCAGAAAACACCATGAGGGAAGAGAGATGGGAATCTGACACCTCGATTCCCTGATAAACTGGAAGGAGCACCATGCTCCACCCTCCTTGCTATCAGCAGGTAGCAGGAGCATGCCATTGAAGATCTTCAGAACAAGGTAGAGAAAAAGATTAAACAACTGATCACACAATCCTTTGCTGACTAAACCACTAGAAAGGGGAGGAAAGCCTTCCTGGTCAGCTTTGAATAGCATAATGAGGCCTCTCTACCACCTTCTCAGACATGCAACAAAGCACCAAGGAGTGAGCTGAGGTTACCTGGAAAGTTCCTTCCTCAGAGGGTCGCAGCGACTCCCATTCTGGAGAGTCCAGGAACTGGTATGGAAAGACATAATGAAGGAATTGTCCATCCTGGCACACTCGGATCCTGCAGAGGACAGGTGAGGCAGACAGGCTTAGGCCACAAAACAGATGTCACACAAACCTGATAACTCAAACAGTGTGTCCCACCAGGGAGGAAAGAAATACTTGTCTGTGGGAATTTGTCAGTGACGCCCAGGAGAGCTCTCTGGAGGACAGGGTCCTCCTGGAACACGTGCTTTATTGCAAGGGCTGAGGGCAGAAGGAGCCCTGCTCTCAGCTGCCAGCGTCCAGCTGAGAGGGTGGTCCCAAGAGAGAGCATGTCCCAAGAGACCGATTTCCTGTTGCTCTACAGTTTTATCTCTTTCTCTGTTGAATATTCTAACCTACAGTAACCAACTGGTATGGGACACAAATCCTACTAAATTTACATACAGCCTATAAGAACCACTACATTACCATAAGGTGCCACATTCTAAACCTTAAAAGATAATCGCTAAGCTACCCTGTTCTGGCCACATTGGCAGGAACCCCTTCCCCCTTGAATCTTTGGCATTCCTTTGATTGCTAGGGATGTTGCTCAATATCCTGTCTTCTGGGTGGCTTGCTTACATCTCAAAGCTCACTATCATTTCTGTTTCACTCACAGCCTTTGTATTTTCAGAATCTCTTGCCAATCATATCTATAAGGTTTCCCCATATAATCTTCCCCAACACTTGTCTCACACATCTCATACCCTCTTGGGACAGCTGCAGGTGCTTTAGTGATGAGGCTATCCCTCCTTTCTCTGTGGTAAACTATTTGCCACTACTTCCCCATACTCCATCTGTTGTCTGTTTCTTGCTACAAAGACAGCCCTCACAGGTGCAGTGCTTGGTCTTAACCCAGGATATAGCCCACAGGGCTGCTGCTGCTTTCTAGGTACTTGTAAGCCAGCCTGTGGCTCTTTGTACTTGCATTTTCCTCCTGTCTCCAGGATTGCAAGAGGGCATTCCCAGTAATGACTGGGAAGTCATTACACTCAGCATCCCCCAAAATTCCACTACCCATGGTTCCTCACAGATCACCCTGAGAGCTCATCGTTTGCTGCACATTACCACTCACTTTCTCTTGGCCTTCTAAGTATCCCTTTCACCTGCTTTTGCTACAATTGCCTGCCAGGGTCAAGGTCAAATGTGCATTCAGCTCTGCTGTGGGAATAGAGAAGGACCTGCACAGGCCTGAAAGCAAGGACAATGCCAGGGCACTCTGGAGTTCTATTCATAGCTCTGCATCACCAGACTTGGGGCCTCTTGCTTTCCTGTCACCATGTACCCCTGTTGTACGATGCACAAAGGCAATTCTTGCCTTCAGGAGTTACAAGACTCTGTTCAACTTTGGCTTCTAATCAGCTGGCAGTGCTGCCTGGAAGGATCAGGGATTGTGAGGCACACTTCCCAATCCAGGCATATTCTGTATTTCCAAGACCCCACTTGCTCAGATTAAGAGAGAGTATCATAACAGCAATGCTCTGCTGGGTCAACAAGGACCTCACAAGGCAATAGAGTGGGTACTAAGAAATGTAAATCCATTCCCATCTCCATGGAGCATCCTTTATCAGCCAAGATGCATATTTCCCACTGCAAAAGAGACCCCAACAACTACCCACCATCACCATCTTACTGTCTGCTGCAGCACTTTCATGCCCACAGGGTAGCATCACATTATCCAGTGCAGGTCAAGCCAGCACAGACTCTTCCCCACCAATATTATTTTCAGATCCAGTGAACCTCAGAGCCAGCTGCTCACCAGAGATGTTTGGTAAGGGGAAGTACTACTGGAAACACACATACCAAATTTCTCTCCAGTACTTTGCCATTCAACATCCTGGTGGACCCAGGGTGCTCTTAACACATCTTAGGAAAGGGACCAACACCGGAAAAAAGGAAGGTCAGCCATTCTTCTTTGCATACTCCCTCACCAGAAAGGATTGGCCACTGCAGTAAAACAGGAGCCCCAGGTGATGCTTTGTATTCCCAAAGGAAAATCCTTGTGAGACACACATCCTGCAGCTCAGCACTGCTCCTATTTAGAGATCTTCTTCCCTTCCTATTCTTATGTAACATTAGTGCCAAGTTCCTGGCAGTAGACTGGAAGCCAACACTATTGCTATTTGCATGCATCTGGATTTTGCAAATCGTTAAGTGGATATGCTGCTAAAGGCATGCCACAGGACCTCAGGTGAACAAATGCCAGCATTCAATCAGCACAGTTCATTCAATCAAATCTCCACTGTCTAGAGGTCCCTGAGGTTCTCCTTGGTGGTCCAGAAGAAGGAATATCACAAATGCTTGACAGCACAGGGAAATAAAGACACCTGATTAGGCAGGATCCACCACAGGAGAATACTCTCTCTTTTGATGATGCTCAAAGTGAAAAATGTCAAAGCCCTGAGGGCTGGGGTGCTGGGAACTGGAACTTCTCCCTAAACATTGCTGGCCAGGGAGACCAGGTGAACTGAGGCCTCAGCACACTCAGCACACAGCTCTTCACATCACAGAGGTGTGCCTGGTAACCCCAGAGACCACAGGTCCAGACACACTGCTTTGAGAAACACATTATCACAGCCAGTCTGCTCACATCGAAATAAGATCACTTCAAAATGACAGACAAAGGGGTAAGGACTCATCAAAAGTACCACAAGTAAGGCTGAGCTGGCCACTTCATTGCCCATAGCTTGAGTCTGCAAACCCTTCCCTGAAATACTCTTAAGTTAGAAAAACAAAACAAAACTAATGCCCCAAAAAGCAAATTTCCCCCTTCCCCAACAAACTGATGCATATCTCAGATCCTTTTCAGAGGAAGGAAACAATCTTCACCTCAGTTTCTACAGCGGGTGATAATACAACAATAAGGCACAGCGGTTTGCTGTCAGACTTTGTTCAGGAATGGGGGAGCCTTTACCTGCCAGACAGCAGCAGCGAGAGGCGGTCAATGGGCGTCTTGCCCTCCACCGCATAATTCTGGTCTCTGACTAGTGACTGGACCTGCTCTTCACAGCATTTCACGATTTCTTTGTAGACTTCCAGGGGCACCTGCAAGGGCAGGTACATGGTCTTGTAGAGGAGGTCAAACTCTTCTGGGATGGTGTTTCTGCGGAGCCGGTAAGCCAGGTGAGCCAGCTGAAGCAAGCAGGCGAGGACCAGCAGCATGTTCCAGATGAAGATATCCAGCCCACAAGCGCTCAGCCAGCCCCACAGAGCGTAGCAGAAGTAGCCTGGGGCCAGGAGGCCAAAGATATAGAGGGACCCAAAGATGCCACTTCCTCCCATGTAACCCAGGAGGACAATGCAGCTGGCCAGCTGGTAGGCTGCTTCCT
This sequence comes from Pycnonotus jocosus, assembly GCA_013400435.1. Classification (NCBI taxonomy): domain Eukaryota; kingdom Metazoa; phylum Chordata; class Aves; order Passeriformes; family Pycnonotidae; genus Pycnonotus; species Pycnonotus jocosus. Next base: position 208,291 of record VWYP01022859.1, on the reverse strand, counting down.
CCATAATGTCCTTCCAGGCATCACACACCGGAGGCCGGAGAAGAGCCTGGTCCCAAGAGGGGCTGCTTGCACTCATCCTTTCCCACTCCCCACCCTCCCCAGCCGTCCTGTGCTCAAAATGAATTGTCATACACAAAGGGTGCTGCAGAGGTTGGAAACCAGAGCTGCTGGGTAGCTGTTCCTCCTCCTCTTCCTCTTGAGCACTGTCTGGTCCTGCAGCAGTGCTTCAGAGCAACATGCTAAAAAAAAGTGCTGCCGAATGTTTTTGCACTCGAAAAATTCCAAAAGTGTTTGCTTCTCCTCTTTGTGGCTCACAAAGCGTCGGCTGGCCCCCTTCTTAGCCAGAACAGTGAGAAAAGAAGCTGGCAAACGTGAGGCCAAAAGAACTCAGTCAAAAAAAGAGACGAGGCCATTAGCTGGAAAACTCACAGACGGGACAGAGATCTGCTTGCTCTGGTTGTCTCGCCTGCGCTGCGGCAAATGGAATAGCGACCGTGAGAGAGCAGCAGAGGGAGCTGGTGTTGAGTGTGGAATGTGTATCTCTTGGCAGTGGAACGGAGAGAGACCCCAAATGGATAACCATGTTTGGAATTGAAATCCAAGGAGCAAAAGCAGCGAGGAGAACAGAGAGCAAGCATGCACCCGCTACTTAACATAACTCAGGCAGCCAGATAAGCCCAGCGCAGAGTGAGGAGGGGAAAGGAGAAGGGAAAATAACCAGCTTATCACGACCAGCTCGAGTCACACATCGGGCTCTCCACCGCTCCGTGCTCCTGCCAGAGGGTGACTTTCACCCAGCAGGAAGAAGGAAAAAGCTCACCCCCTTTTCCCACTGCAGCTCGTAACTGTGGCAGGGAATTAGAAAAAGAAGAGGGGCTGGCTCTCAGTTAACACTTTCCAGGTCTGTCACAGGTTCCCCTTACTCCAGGGAGCTCCCTCTCGTGGGGTGTTTTAGATCAAGGAGCACGAGGAAAATCTTTGCACAGCCAGAGAACTGTGAATGCAAGGGATACAACTAGAGCAAACAAGCCTCTGGCACGCGGTTTCATCTATCATGAAGGTGAGACTATCCTGCCAAAAGCTTTGTGAGTGTGTAATGCTTGGAAGCACATTTTGTGGGGAATCCTAGCTGAAGGATTACAGGCTCTGTTGGGAAGCATCCTTGAGAAACATCATCTCACATTCTCATTTCTTTTAATAGCTATTTAGACCCTGCCCCAGACCTTCATTTAGCCCAAAGAGGACAGCCAACACTTCCCGCTCAGGTAACCCAGGACCCAGGCACAAGACGGAGCCTTTGAGGTCAGTCCTCCACGGTCAGCTACACAAAACATGCATAAATGCAATTCCTCCCCTGCTTCAAGTAACACATTATCAGTCACACAGGCAGGATCTGCCCCACTGCCAGGATGCAGTTACATTTCAGGCACTGACGCAACCCACGTGGTCTCCCAACACAGTATGAAGTCAGCCTGCATGGGTCAGTGGGGTAGAGATAGGATTTCAAGGGTGGTCGTGTTTCAGGCTGAGCTTGCAGCTGCCCTGCCTAACATACCATTCCCATTGGCACCATTCAGTTAAAGACACACTAATCGTCTCTCTTAACTAATAGTGCTCACTCTGGAATAACACTGTCTCCCGGGCAAGGCTGCAGCAATGCTTTATGGCAACCCTAAAGAATTCATCATGGTCTTGGCCAGTCCAATCTTATTTCTGCAATGGTGAGGCCAATACAGAGCTGCATGGCTCCTAAGAGCCATCCTGGCAGGTTGACGTGGGGGAAGGAAAGAAGACAAATTAAGCTTTGCACAGGGTGAGTGCAGTCCATTCAAAAAGGTGCTTTCTGCTCAGGGTAAACTGAAAAATGAAACCTGGTCTTCAGAGGCCTCTTAACTAAGTGAAGAAATAAATCCTAGCTACTGAAGCAGAACAACACTCATCTGCAAGAATTATGGGGAAATTAAGAACTTTCTCTCTGCCTTCCCTGCAAAACAGGACAGATGATCTTATAGCTAAAGCAGCATAATAAAAATCTTGGGATCCAGGTTCTGTTTTTCGTACCATTGCCATATACTCACTCTATGATCCCGACAACAACTTGTCTATCTTTAGGCCTCTGCAAAAAATCCATAGGGAGCCTTCTCTCCAAGATAGGCTGACGTCTGATAAAATGAGGAGTTGGGATATCAAGATTGTGAACTCTTAGGAGAAAGATACTTTACATAAGATCTGTGAGACAAAACTGAACTGCTATGAATAGAAACATAGAACTACATTAGAGGAAGCATCCTGAGAAGCACCATTGCAATTTGCCCTACCTTTTCATAGTACCAAAACCCTTTTGCAGGAATATCAAAGAAAGTGGGAAAAAAAAGGAAGTTAATAGTTTCATTATTCAGTCAGGTAAATTCCCGAGTAAAAAATAAACTGGAACACGGTGTTAATGACTCATTAGAACAAAGAAATTCTTTCAGCTGACATCTTCCAGAACATAAACAGTGGTTGTTGCAGTGCTGCTGAAGCCAGCACTGTGGGTGAGGATGACCTGTTGTGATTTCTCTGTGAAAGGCAGACAGGAAGCTTTCAACCCACAGCAATAACAGCACAAAGCTCTCATTGGAAACTACATAACTTTTCAGCTTGGTCCCAATGTGACGTTGTAGAGAGAACGATGCAGCACTTTAAAAGGTAAATCTCGGAGCACACACTAGAGATTAACTTAGTGATTTCAGACTCCAGTTCTAAAAGGAAGATTTGTAAAGTGATTGAACCACCAAGACTCAATCGTACTTTTTCCTTTGACAGTACCATGGCCATACAGATAATTTTCAGAGCACTTTCAGTTTTCCATCCAGCAAAAGTAAAAAAACCCTCTTGTTACCAAAGAGACATTTTATTTTCATGCCTTGCTTTGATGAGATTAAGTGCCTCTCATCCAGGGACACTGGTTCATCCAAGACGAGTGCTGAAAAGCCAGTATTGATTCAATGGGAAAGGGACATACCAAAGTTGAAAAATAATTTGGAATGAAGATGGCAAGTTCATAAGAAACAGCTGAGCAGCATTAAGACCCTTCTCTGAAAGTAAACACATTAGCATTACTACAAAACGTGTTTGTGAAGAAGAAAAACAGACATGTCAAGCTTTTCAGCACTGAAACAGGCTGAAACAGGCAGTATGGAAACAGGTAGTTCATTAATTTCCCCACTTAAAATGGACTCAACCTGTAGCACTTAATATTTAGCTGCATGTGATGATGCAATACAGGTACAGCCTGCACTATGTTTGGCAAATAAATCCTCTGTCCTTGAGAGCCACACAACACAGAGATTATCAGTCCCGAATCTCACAGCAGCTGAATGACTGGTTATTTTGCCCATCCCTTGGGACAGGTTCACTACTGATCCCATAAGCTGAAAACTAGTTCAATCGCCTGTGTGAAGGACACTAAAACATTGGTGGCTTGAAGTCAGAGAGGGCGTAATCAAACACCTCCTTTATGATTTATTATGTAGTGCATTGCTGGCATTTGTCTGTAAAACTGCTACTTACACAGGAATAAACCCTGCAGCTCCAAAATATACATATTTGGTTTACAGCTGTTGAGGAAGGTCTCAAGCCCACTCCAGACAAGCTCACAGTGAATCACAAAGATTCAAAGATGGCATGTACTGTATCTACTTGTGCTGCTCTGTAGTTTAGTCAAGTTTCCTGCTACTGCCATGTTTCACTCCTCAAGGTATACACCACCCTGTGTAGGGCAGTGTCTGTCACCAATACTGTCAGAAAGTATTAACACAGGAACACTCACTTCCTGAATGAAGCCCTGAATCCACTCCACACAAACATCACAGTAAGAAATTAAGCCACTCAGTGAAGAATTTGATTTGACTACAAGGTTCTTCCGTTGTTGCTTTAAGTATAGAGTTGTCCAGTATCTTTTCTGTACCTGCACATCAGCATCCAACTCATCTTCAAAAACTTTCTAAAGTACTTGCCACACTTTTATCCTCATGGAAGTCTAAACATTCCAATTCTTAAGTGAATAGAATTTGTGTAAAGTTGTGCAGCAATATGTTTTTTTCTTTTCTTGAACTGGTATAAACAGCACTCCACTCTCACTTGGCCACTCCCTGCCCTGCTCTATTCTATGGCACCATTTCCACATTACCCAGACCCTGCTACCACAAAGCTTCATCCACCTTTTAGCTCATCCACCTTTTAGCGTTATCTTCAGATCATGCTCTGACACACAATGGTTCAACAAAAAATGACCTTAATGAAGTTTCTACCTCAAGACAATAATAAACACCAAGAAGAGCACCAGGTCCTGCTGCTCAAACAGCTACAGCGCCAGAGGCAGCTTTGAATGCTTTCTGCCTGATCCACACCTGCATCCCTACTCTGAGGCTGAAAGCCGCATGGACACAACTCTTGCCTCAAGACAGGACCTTCAGAAAACATTCCCAGAGGAAGAGTCTAAACTCTCCTCATGCAACTTGTGAGTCTCAGCAGAGGCAGCACCAAGTGTCACATGCTAAATGTTCACAGTCAAAAGCCATTGCTAGATCAGGATATGCAGGGTCCAGCAGGCAGAGAAACAATCATGACTGCACCCACCCCTCCTGCAGGATCAATGCCAGGAGGAAAATCAAGACAAAGCACAGATTTCGGTTTTCGTTTCTGAAGAGAAAACTCACCATGAAAAAAGTAATTAGGGATACCATCTTCAGGAAAGTCAACTCACCACAGGAAGAGTAACATTAGGGTTGCACAGTTACATAATATGAAGCCAGAAAAGCCCCCACCTGCAACAAACCAGAAACTGCACCTAATGTTTTTCTAGATTGTAAGAAGGAATCAAAGGCAACAACCACCCTCCCACTATTATCTCTTACAAGTGAAAAAAGCCAGAAAGCAAAAGCCCAGCACACAAATGCATGTACAGCACAAGACCAACACAACAAAAACTCAGCATTAAAAAAATAAATCTTTACTTTCAGGCAAGCACCCTGTACATACAAGTCACTTGCACTGACAGGGAGCAATTCTCTGCTCCCTTTCCCCTGAAAAACTACTGGCTCAAGCAAGTTTGAGATGGGAAGTACCTAAATTTCATTATAAAGAATGAAGCTCGGGTAACGGTATTCAAAAACTGTTGGAAGAATTCGAATGTGGGGAAACCAAATACAGTTTTGACTCTAAGGAAGTTCATTTCATAAGACTGTGGTCACCTTTGTACAAACATAGTTACAGCTACTGTCACGAACAGCACTACAAGCTCCAGCATGACTGCTGAAAGCTGCAAGAGTGCAACGCTACTAGCATGATTTCACAATTTGCATCAGTGGGAAAACCCACCAAAGTCCTCTCTGTTCAACCACACCACCACAGTAATCAGTGTTCCTATGTTAAAGATTAAGCAGGCTTTTCTCATTCTCTCATTCTTGCAGCATGCTGTTTTCAGTAAGGAGGGCACTGTCATTTCTTTACTTAAAAAGAAACAGAAGTCAGGAACATTGGTTATTTTCAGGCTTTTATTAAGAGGAAAAAATATATTTTCTATAGCAGTGGTCAAGAGCAAACAGTGGAAAAGCTACAGATGTGATGCATACTCTTAAAGACTCTTTATAAATAGATTCTTTGTTTATATTTTTTCTTTGAAGTACTTTGAAGAACTTGCAGAAATAATTTATTTTGCAGCTTTCCAGAACACAGTCACACCAAAGACATCATCTAGAAGAGAAAGGAAACACAGCTTCACAAAACACGGATTTCTACTGGATACTGAGCAACAGTTCAACAATCAACAAAAAATCCCAGCACAAACCCACAAAAACCAACTCCCATGTGCCCTAGCACCAGAAATCTAAACTGAGGTTTGGATCTCTTAGAAGACAAAAGAGGCAGCACCATTCTCTACTGCTGAAGGGTGACTCACAGAGGCGTTGTACTGCCAAGGGCTTCACCACCTTCACAGGACAGCAACACTGGCTGTAATGTCAATGAGGATTGCTATGCCTTCTTGCTCGTAAGGGAAACACCATCATGAACAGTACTCTGGGCCTTCCAGTGGCACCAGCTGATGTGCCAGGGCACTTCAGAGGCAGAGGTCCTGAAGGCTGTACTCACCCCACTCAGTCCTGCTCATCTCACTCATATCTTGAAGCCCAGAGCTCTCATACACTCTTTGTGAGCTTCAATTAGGTGCCCACAATTTTCTTCTCCCTTCTCAATAATGCTGCAAAACAAAAAGATTTCCAGGGTTCAGCAATAAAATGCTCACTTAGTTTTAGTCAACGAAACAGAACTGACAAACTGCTGGGGACAATTAAAAATCCCTATTAGTATACAGAGGTTTTTTTGTTTTGTTTTGTTTTGTTTGTCTGTCCTGTCCAGGGTAGTGCTGTTTTGGACAGTATAAAACTATCCCGAAAAGCTACCCAAGTCTGGAGCTATGTACGTAAAACTCTGACAACATGCATAACAGAATTTCCTGTTAACAGGCCAGAGTCTATTCTGGGCAAGTCTGGATGGGGATTTGTTATACAACACAAGACTGTCACATCATCAAGTACGCTAAGCTTGCCAGTGTCAAATTATTCAGTAGGGAAGCAACAAAATTTCTCCAGTAAGACACCAATACAGAACAGGTTAATCAGTAAATGACATCTTAGTCCAAGTCCAGTTGCAATTTAAGGACCCTGAAGCAAAAATCAAAACAAAACACAACACTTGTCCAGCTATGTTGAAAAAATTATTTACCATATATGGTAACTTTTGATGTTAATCATCAATCTACAGAAGAGCCTCTCATTGTTAGTGTATCATGTATGCCACAAAAGTAGTTCAGACTTGCTTTTTTGACTGAATGACAGAGCTGTTCAGTTTTCTTCTTAGGTTTCATTATAATGAGCATGGACACGTCCCCTGGCTGCCCACGGCAACTCCATCTGACCAGTAACATCCATCCTACCACCCTTTTCTTAGGGGGCCCTGGATTCACCTTCACTCTACCATGCAATTAGACGTACTCCCCTAAATTTAGCAAAAACAGCATTCAGTATTATGTAACCTACCCAACACCATCTATATCACCAGCTATGTAAAAAAAAAGTGACAACTTGGCCATCAGATTGAAGTTTTTAAAGATTCCCTGTCAAAGACAAAGGAGCTCTATTTTGAGGGTGCACTTCATACTATTTTATAGGTCATGATCATAACTAAGCCTATAATTACCAATGCTGCTATACAGGTCACTGTCAAATTTTGAACTTCTCTGGGAAATGTCATCCTCTGAGACACAAAAAAACAGAGTATTTTGCTTTATTTAAAAGGAAACGTAATTTATACTCTGGTGAACAGTAAAGAAGTTATCACTTGCTGGTACGTGTTGCTTCAATCAACAGTAGTGAGGATTTACAAGCAGCATTAAAAGCTGATCTTTGAAACCTATTTTAAACACGGGCTATGACATTTTAACCTCTTAATTTCTAAATTATCCTTTAAAGACAGTTTTCTCTCCTTCTCCACGCTCTCCCTCCTCCCTCAGATGCTCCAGCACCCTCCGTTCGGGGTGGGGAGAGCTCCCAAAATCCCCGGCGCACGCTGGCCAGGGTCACAAGCTCCTGGGAGAGAGGAGCGGGAGGCAATGCCGGCGGGGCAGGGCGCACACAGCGGGGAAAGGGGAACGCCCGGGCTCGGCGGAGCTCGGGGCCGGGTCCCTACCAGGCGTCCCGCGCCTTCTTGGTCTCGGGGCAGGCGCAGCAGGGCTTCAGCGGCTTCTTCGCCTCCCCCGCCTCCCCCGCGCCCTTGCCGTCGCAGCTGGCGGCGGCCACCGAGGACATGGCGGGCAGTTCTCGGTACCCTCAGCCCGCGGGGAGAACGGGCCGCTGCTGGCCGTGTGAGCGCCGCTGGTTCCGGGAAAGCTCGCCCGCCCCTTCCCGGCCCGAGGCCTGCTGGGAGGGGAAGGTGTGGAGCCATCCTCCGCCACTTCCTGGCCGGCGCTGCCAGTCAGTGGCGGGGCCAAAGTGACACTTCCCAGGGACACTCGGTACTGAACGAGCCAGGCGGGGAAGCAGGGAGCGGGCAGCGGGGAGGAACAGTGGCGTCGTCAGGCGAGAGCAGCTGGCACCCGCCGCAGGCAGCAAGAGCAGCGAGTGACGCCCTCGGCTCTCACAGCGCTGAAAGCTGTGGCCAGCCACTAAACCTCTTTCTTCCTACTCAGCCAGTGGGGAAAACAGAGGATCAGTTCTTTGTGGGGGTGGCTACACGCATAAAGCACGGCCACCATCACTGGGAACATTAATGTCGCGGTTTCATGGCAGCGGCCCAGCTGGGCTGGCCCTTGGCATTGCTGCAAAAGGATGTGCTTTGACGCTTGATCTTTTATGTTTTCAAGCGTAAGCAACAAGAAGGGATATTTAGTCTGTGAAACAGAGAGAAATTAACAAGCTCCAAGTGCTGTCCATGCTTGACATGCTTCAGTGATCTCAGACCTGGGGGGAGAGTAACAAATCTTGGAAAGAAGGATGTGCACTGATACTGGACACAAAGAATGCAGAATTTATAGGCCACAAGGACAACTGGCAGAACTCCCAAGATAAGGAAGAAAGTAATAAAGCCAACTTGGCAATTGTGTTAAAATAGCTCCAGCTGGGTAAAAGTTAATTCAGGTAGGGGGAGATGGTGACCAACTCATGTACCACTGACCCCAGAAACCCACTGACTTCAAGTAGAAGACTGAGCATCCAGACTATTTAGCATAGTCTAAAGTGAGAAAAGTTAACCCATAGAAAGTTAGAAAAAGTGAGAAAATCGTTAACCAATAGAAGATAGAATACTAATTCATAAGAGAACTATGTCACCTGTAGCCAATGAACATGAATTCCTTTGTTTGCTAAAACATGTAAATAGTAAAAAGCTTTGGTTGCTGATGTGCTTGATCTGTGGAATACCATGGAACACCCAGGCTTGCACAACTCTAAAATAAATAATCAATGGCTCTCTTTTGTGTGTCATTAATGTGTGGTTGTTGCACACCAGGTAATGAATCTAACTTTTGTGGACAACAGCATGGGCAATAAGGGAGAAGATACAGAGCTGTTTTTTCTTTGTAGTCTGTCCCAAACCAAGGCATCAGTAGCCACACTTGCCTTTTAGATCTCTGCCATAACCAAGCCACAGCTTGACTCTTAGGCCATAGTCTGTCACCTCCCAGTGCCACCTTTGTGTTTGCCACCAGTCCTGAGGACTCCAGTGTGATTCTTACACATACTAGACTGGCAGGCACACTGCAGACCAAAGGGATACCCCATACAGGTAATACGGGAAGGGCAGGACAGCAGTGGATGTGACACTGCTGAGACCTTGCAAAGGGAAAAGATTATTGTGCCCACTGGGATGCAGCTGCTGTGCCTTTTAGTGGGGTGTTGCAAGAGTCAAAAAAGAACTGGCAGTTTATATCATGTACTAAGGGGATCCAAAATCGTAGGAAAACTGACAAGAACAAGGAGGAGCAGAAAATGTCATGTAACACACTCACTCACTCACTCACTCACCTGATGAGCCACCTACTGAATTATCCATGGATATCTGTTCAGCAGCCTGTGCCCCACTGGGGCAAGGTTGCTCAGGTGACCTGCACTAATGCATCCTCCTGGTTCAGCACACGTGCATTGTGAGGCCATGCAGCTAGGTGTGATGATCTGGAACACGTTGCATTTGTTGACCAAAATATGATTTTCCTAAATTCACACAAACATGCTGCAAGATAAAAGCCGAGATCGAAACATCTATCACAAGCACACATCAGTTCTCCAAAGCAGTGCCTTGTTTGTTAAACATACTAAGCATATTTTCCTTTAAAATTAAATAGCTTTGTCTTTTCTCCCTAAAGCTTTATCTGCTGGCCACTTTCCAAAGGCTTAGATAGAGCTGTTGATAGCAACACAAACTTTGGGGGAAAGACTGTAATAAAACCTCCAAGAGAGTTTCTCAAGTTTGCAGTTGAATGGTGTCTTTTATTTAGCTTTTAAAATGAAATTTTAAAAATTTATATTAAAAAGAAAGTTTGAAAGACATTGATTTGGTCCGTATAGACCAGGAAGACACAAAAAACCCCCATTTTATACTCTTGCCCAAGTTATGGAATACCAAGGGCAGAGAGAGGTTAAAATTTAGTCATCTTGAGAGACGACTTCACATGGGTCTGCACAAAGGTGTGGCCTCTGAAGACTAAACATCTCTGGAAGCAGCATTCCACTCTGGCAGCTTTCCAAACAGATTAAGGAGGAGCACAGCTATTTTGGCCATGCGCCCTGCAGGGTAAGAGTTTGTAACGGAACTGCCCCAGAAGAAGGAATCATTTCTTGGTGGGATGAAAGGACAGAGGCTGGAAGGGAGGAGAAGAAAGAGAATAGGCATTAAAGCATGGTTAACACATTTTGATACTGATTGCACAATTTGGAGTACAATGTAGACGGGAGACCACAGCCATTTCTCTTCTGACATTGCATTGTGCATAAGAATCGACTCTTAACTCAGTGATTTTTGTTTTGTATTTGTCCTCTGCTTGCTGACAGTGGCAGAAGAATTGTGTTAGAGAGCTTCATGTCAGATGAACAGATTTATCTGCCAGTCAAGGAGGAATAGCTAAGGGCAGGCTACGGAGATGAGACTGCGAGAAAATTGTCAGAACAAGTACCCAGGAAAAAAGATCCAGTGAAAATCTGAGTCTTTGAAAGAGATAATGAGAAAAGACCCTTCCTCAAGCTGCCATATCATTTGGCAGCCTGGTGCCACATGTGAGAGTACAAGGACTGCACTGGACTTTTACAACTCTTGATTTAGAGGCGTAATGGCTGAAATAGGGAGAGAGTGCCCAGGTGTCATGGATTTCCAAATTATTTCTCCTGTACAGCCCTTTATCAGAATTGAAGAACATACAGCAGTGGCTCATAAGGTGTAAACATCACAGCAGCACTGCAGTCATTGCTGTTAGCTTCTTGTGTCTTCATTTTCACCCACTAAAAGAACGGTTGTCCAAAAAAATATGTACTTGTCTCCAATGGACAGATTTTTCAAGGAACCTCAAAAATGTATTTACATTCATTGTTACTGTTAGGGTTGGGTAAGCCATCATCAATGTCAGTTGAAAGTAACAGTCGGGGTAATCTGGGGTTTTCCAGATTTTTTACGTTTCTGGTATACATGATAGAAGGTAAATTAAGCTCTGGAAATTTTGTGTGATGAAACTGAGCTGAAGCTATTTTGATATTTTTCATGTAGTGCCTATTCTGGGAACCACTTGATCATCTTGAAAAAAGAACCTTGTTCAATATAGTCTAAAGAAGTACTTTTGGTTTTGACTGAGTATAAACATAAGACAGACAATGCTCCAGCAGCCCAGTCAACCATATGCTGTGTTTCATTGTCAAAGAAGTTGTTCGTGTTTTGTGTCAATGCTTAGATAATGTGAAAAGAAAGGATTTCAAAGCTCTGAGCAAGATGTCTTGTCAGGACCCTGTTGCCTCTAACATCAACTGCCCTGAGTTTCTCTTTCTGATCAGAGTTGCAGACCTGCAACTACCAAATGCTATCACTCAGAAGTGGGACCAGAGAGAGAATGAATGCTGGGATGGAAGGACTTGTGCTCCAATCTAGTACAATGGAAGAGACTCTAATGTGATTATTTATACCCCTTCTGAGCTTCAAACTCCACCTTTAAGTGAAGGCAAGGGGTTCGAGCACTGGGCTGATATTACCTGATATCAGACTAAAGAGGCAAATCCTCATGTTTCAGGACTACAGCATGAATTCTGTACACAAGGATTCTGTACCACAGGACTGAACCATCACCTTCCTGGAAGACCACCTTGGAAGTTAGTATGGAGGAAGTCTCCTTGCACACTGGCAAGCAAGCCCTTAAAAACACAAGAGCAGAATCAAGATTACTTTAAAGGCTTTTGTGTCTCTTGAATGCTCTACAAAGCCAGCACTGCAACAGATCATCTCTTGCCAAAAACACAGCCAAATCTTCAGAGAATCAGCCTGGAGGGGGAAGATAGCTGGAAAGAATGAAGTCACTTTCCAGTTTAAAACCAGAACTGCTGTCTCTAACAGTAAGACTTGGCCCACAGCATCTCAGACATTCAGTACTTAAAAGGTATTGATTAATGCCTTCCTCACATTATTTTCTGCACATCTCTCACCAGTTTGTGCTAGAATTAGGACTATCATCACTTTCATATTATGTCCCTTCTTGTCACTGTCCATTGAAAGCATATCCAAACATAGTAGTGAAGATTAGGAACTTGGCATGCATGGAACACTGCAAAATCCAGATCAGCAAGTTCAGTGTGTAGTCTCTCTGGTAATAAAGCAAAAGAAGGAAGCTGGTGTTTTGTACTGTGCCACAACCTGCCCGTCCTACATATGTTAGAAGCAGGAACTATGAGCCTTTAGAAACATGACATGTGGCAGCTTTTCCACAATGCAGATATGCAGCAGCTGATGTTCAATGTGCATTTAAAGGGTGGTCAAGCTTATTTCAGTGCTTGCTGGGGTGACTGACCAGCTGTTCCCTTTGTGGAGGGAACACCCATGAAAATCTGAGCATTTTGGAGTAAATCCCATTGCACAGACTCATGAGAAGGACAGGTGTTTGCACTCAAGTGGCTGCATGTGATACCAACACAACAAAAGAGCATGACAGAAGAAGACAACGGTCTGTTTTCTGATAGTCTCTACACCTAGTAACTTAGAAAAATTTAACCTGCATTTGGGCAATAATACACTAGTCCTCCAAAAGATATGAATCTGAAAAGGACTGTCCCTACACTGCAGTCAGACTCACTGATTTCAGGTAAAAATCAGAAAAAAAAAAAGAAATCCCAGGTTTAAAAGCACTTAGGCATGAAGCAGATACACTTTAGTCACCCATGGGTAATTTTTTTCCCCCAATATTGCAGAGTTACCTGAGACAGTGGCCTATAAAGATCTTTCCAAAGAGGAAACCTTTTCTATTCCCATTTCTCATTACTTGAAAGAACAAGATGTTCAAACTTCTGCAGAAAGACCTATATGAACAGTCAGAACTGACCAGAATCAGACAGCTGAGCCAGTGGTTAATATAAACCACTACATGCACACATCTCCAATTAGTCACCCCATAAAAAACAAAAGCTGCCTAAAGTCTGTGCTTGTGCATCATAGGAAACCTCATTCAGAGCTCAAGAGCCCAAGTCCAAGAGCCTGTGTATTGAAGAAAAAAACATCTCACTGTAGTTCCATAAAATCTTCCATTATACAGACTTCCAACCTTGATCAGTTCTGCTGCAAACCAGGCAGTGCTTCTACAACTCTCATGAATGGTGTTAAGCTGTCAGTCAATTGAGAAGCAGCAAAAGTGTAGGTCCTCTTCTTTTTCACTGCACACATTCCATTTGTCCTCTTTCTTCCTGTAAGTGTTGCTGCTATTAACAATTTTATTTAACAATTTTGATGGCATGCCATTTTGATGCCTGTGTCACTGGCAAACCTTGCTTGTTTGAATCTATTCAAGTCTCTCATATTTTATGAAATGTGAAGCTCCACTACAGAAAATGGTTTAATATTCTCAGGGAAATGCAGGACCTAACTGGAAGCCTAGAAGGAATCATTATTATTTACAAATACATGAGTCATCCCATATTTGAGATGTCACTGACTGCAGCTGCATACTTCTGTGTACTCACGTTCCAGCATCTCACTTCTTTTTAAATATTGCATCAAGATATATGCTGTGCAGTGCTGCAAGCTGCTTATAAAAGAGCCTGCAACATCACACACCTGAATCCATTCAGAATCCCCAGAGCTGTTTTTCACAAACTTACTAGATAATGTACAAAGTTCAGTCACTCTGAAGCCATTTCTTTCTCATCAGTGGTCATTCTAGACTTCAACTTTGAACACCTAGTTCATTTGCACTTATTTTCTTCTGCTTTCCTTCTTGCTGATTTTCTTCTCAAGGATCTTTAGAATCCTGGTTCCCACCAAAATCAATGGGGCTTGACTATCAAGTGCTTAATGGTCAGATTTTGAGAAGCATTAGGACATCTCCATACGCAGTTAGATTTTCAAGAGAGCCTACTTACATTGACATCTTCCTTAACTTTGGTACAATGATTTTTTTTTTTTAAGTGACATGGGAACATATGTCATCTACATGACAGAAAATTTCATCTAAGTGCTCAGCTCAAGCCCCACATCCTGACTATTTTGCCCTGGCTTTCATTATGCTGTGCAGTATTTTATCTAAGTACTGTCTTGGGTTGGTACTTACTCTGTATAACTCTACATTTTACTCCATGCTTCCTGTATGGTTTGGCATTAACTGCTCTAGTCCCTTATTTAAAATGAGAATGGATTATTTAAGGTCTGGTTCTCTCCTAGGGGTGCACGCATACAAAGACTTAGCATCAAAGAGAGGACGTTTCCAGATCAACAAGCTAGAGGCTGAGTTCTTATCATGTTCTCACAGTCGGTATGTTAAGACAACGATGATATGCTTTGGATCCTGTTTGGTTCAGTCTCCACCATGTGAGACTGGGAAGTGATGTGGCAAGGACTGTGTGGGTGCAGGCAAAGACAGAGGGGAGAGATAGGGGAACTTTCATGACTGAAGAGAGTGCAGGCTGTGTTCTCCTACATGAGGGAAGTGATACTTCTACATCCTCCCCCAGTGCTTGAAAGGGCTCTGTTGAGACTCCATCCAATTCTAGCTTTTTTCTTCCAATGGCCCCAGTGTCCTGTCACTGCTTCTTCACCTTTTTATCTCTGGTAGGCCTGAACCCCTGAACCCCTTGATGTGTGCTAGCCCTCACCTGACCTTCACCTGGTGGATTGCAATTAAAGGATAATTTAAAAATGCTGAAAGCTTTAATAGATTGTATTATGTTGCACTAATTGTTTAAGAGTAAATAAGAGTGTAATATATGGAAGAGTTATACTGTGTCATAATTGGCTAAAATTAATCTCCATAGCATTCTGTCCAGATATTTAAATTCTGTGAAGGGAGTGGCTAAAATAGTCACAGAAAACCAGGAGTTTCTAATGCTCGCTTCAGATCAGGCAAGCACAAAAATTCAGTCTCCAGAAAAGTGTCTTAACACCCTGAAACTTGAAACCTGCAAGTTAACACAGTGGTATTTGTGGAATTTAATCAATTCCCATATTCTGGTGGTTTAGAATCTTTTTGCCCTCCTGGATGTTTCAGGGCAGACGCATGAAAGAGACAGAGGCTTCAGACTTCAGTTTCTCCAAGGTCTATCACTTTGTTTATTATTCCTTATCTCATAGTTCTCTCTGTGCCCAGCGAGGTCTGTCTAGAACACCCGCCATGGTACAATCTGCCCGTCCCCCGAGAGGAGGACGCCTTTTATACAGATTATTACGAACATATTGTTTACCATTTCTTACCAATGTCCACCATCCACATCAAACAGACCATACCTACTTGGCCCAATCTCCACAAGCCACATTATGCTAACGTCACATCAGAAAATGGAGGTGAAGAAGAAGAAGAAGAAAAAACCTAGGGAGCCGCCCCAAAATCTCCATCTTGGCTCCATCTACTTCTATTATAGAAAACCTAAAACTACATATTTCTCACTCAGTGATAAGCTAAACTACTGTGTTCCACACTCTTGAGATTTGTAATTCATCCCTGCTTTGTGTCATGGTCTGTGACCCCCATGGACAGGGGTAAAAACCCCCCTGTCACCCCCCTGGACAGGGTTGTAAACACCCTGTACTGGGGTAAATCCTTCTTGTTCAGTTCCCAGATTGTCTGGTCAGGGTCTCCTGAGCTTCCAGGGCAGCCAAAGAGATGCCCTGGGTTCCGACAGGTATTGGTATTTATTCCTCTGAATATTACATGAGAGAAGTGAGAACATTAGGAATTCACTAGTTCCCTAAGGAGCTCACTCCAAGATCTTTTTCCTCCTGAGGCAAGACAACACGCCCGACTACAGTCCTGCAAATCATCCAAATATCAGCTGTGTTCTTTAGGAATTATCATTTAAGAAGATGACCCAATCCAAGTAAAGTATATGAGTGTCTTCCAGATGATGCCTGAAATATTGTTAAAATTTGGGCTTTGTCACAATTTGAACCATAGGCTGAAAATGTTGTTAATTCTGCCTTCTTTTTAAAAATTTTTAAAGTGCTAATCAAAATCATTACAGAAGTCTTTTAGCTGGCTTTGAAGTAAATTCTTTAACTGTGATCATGAAGTACTACTGCTTTATTTCCTTTGACTTTTTATGCTATCCTCATCTGTATATTGCTTTTATTACAGGAAATGTGCCCACAGTCATACTAAGAAAAAGAAGGCAAGAGAGAACAGGTCTCCTATAAACACTTTCATCTATTTTTTTTTCCATTTCCGCTGTTATATGAGAAGATGCTTCTCTTAGCATGGCTCTTAGTAAAAACAGTACAAATTAACCACAGATTTCACCTTAGAGAAGTTTCATTTACCACAATCAGTACTCTAAGGCCATTTTTACAAAAGATGTCACAAGTTACAAAGTGAGGTATTGCACAGTGGCTACCATGCCTTACTATGGCCAAAGGTCAATACACAGAGACAAGGTCTCAATCCACAGAGCTGTTGATTTCTCAGCATCTGTCTCCTCACATCTTTTTGAGATTTACTTCTGCTTTCTGATGGGAAGAGTGACCACATCTTCCACCTCCTTTTTGCTGGCTGGAAGGAAGCTTCTCTTCTTCTGGATTAAAAATTTAGCAATGACATTGACTGCAGCCTTGTGCTGCTGCTTTCCTTTTGAATCATACACCTGGAAAAGATGTTTATTATACACAGAAAGTATATTGTGTGGAACGGACAGGGAACAAACGGGAATCCAAGGGATTACTTTGGATGGGTCCGAATCCGTTTTACATCCGTTCACATTTGGATACAAGAGCTAAATTGGTGGCATCTAGGTTAGAGCCTGTGATGGGCAGGACCATACATGGAGGAATTGTGACATCCTGTGGCAAAAATGGGAAATGGCACACTAACGGTTACCTATTTTAAATAGATTACTTTTGGAACTTCCGGATATCAAAGCCTCAACAGTGCTTTTAACGCTAGAGCTTTTGTTGCCTGTAGGTTCGATTTTTTTTTTTTTAATAACTAGCAAAAGTCGCCACAAAGCATCAGAGGCACCCAGCACCACGACAGTGCTGTCAGTTGACCCCTGCTAAGAGCAGAAGGTGACCATTTACCAAATGAAACTTAAAGCCAGATGGATGACATCTTGCCAGGAGTTTCACAGATTGTCATGGATTGCAGGATAAAAGTCACATTCAAGAAACCCAGTTCCCTCTCAGGCTTTGGAGGACAGAAGGAAAACAGACTAGACTCATGATCTGTTTAGCCCAACTTCCTTGCTTTATCCTCCCCAATCCTGCCACTCCACACCCTTCCTCCTTTCAGCTCCTCACCTACGTCTCCCATTTTCTTGTCCACACCTCTTCAGTTCTGCTCTAGTGGCTGCTCACCCTGTCTCTCCCTCCTCCCTGTGCCACACTGGTTCTCTACCACCCCACTCTCCTGCTATTTTTCCTTTGCTCACCCAGCCAAGTTTCTCCTCTAAAATCACACATTCATGTCCAATCCATCTTGTCTTTGTTCAGCTACTGCTCTGCTCCCAAATAGTGCCTAATCCTACCCTGCTAAATTTTCTACTTCCCCCATCTGATTTTACAGTTCAAACACATCAGCAAGTCATCACAGCATAACAAGTCCATCAGCAGAGTAGCAGTAATTCATCTTGCAGCAAATTACACCATCTTATCTCAAGGTTAATGTGAGGTAAAATTAATTTGGCTCAGCCTTTGTCGCAGGCAGCTAAACTATTGCACTTTTCTGCCATTTTGCAACATGCAAAGTCAATCCACTCAGACATTGTGCAGTAACTCTCAAGGGTGTGGACAGTTTACTCATACATCTGCGTACCTGGTGTGCCCTACGGCCAAGTACAACACCCCAGCTCAACAACACAGTCTTGTTCTGGAAAAGTTATTAACTAAAAAAAACACCAAAAACCAAAACCCAACCCTATGGCCCACAGATCTAAGCAGAAAGCTCATCAGTCAAGGGTTTTTTGTAGGAAATAGGAATTTTTTTAGATTGCTTACAGTTTAGTTGACTGCAGCTCACTTTCACCAGAGCAACAGGATTTGTCCTTGACATGCACTGATCATCCTAGCAGATAAGCTTTGAGTCTCTTTTCCAAAGTACTGATCATAGACAAGATTGCCAAAATTTAATACCTGAGATCGTATTTCCTCAGAGCCTTGTGTATTTTGGGATCTTTTTCTTTGGAAATGTGCGGTTTATATAAAAAACAAATAAATAAATAAATAAACAAGATCCATTCAGACCAAACCTCACCACTTTGCCCTCGCAGTGCATTCCACAGCACACAACAGTGTACTAGGGGGCCTAGCCAGGTCTCACACAGCTTCAGATCCAAAAGAATATGGAGATTTCAGGCAAAGAGTACTCGATATAGTACTAATCAGCACAACTTTTAACACTTGTAAGGCTGTCCACTGTTTATATCTGTTGTTCACAGAGATTTCTTAGAAGTATAGTTAAAAATTAGCCAATATTTTACCCCCACACACTCTCTTATCAAAACAACTTCCATGAACCTGAACCTTGAGCATTTTCACTCAGGCACATATACCTGTCACTTCCCATGAGTGAGTACTGGTCTTCAGGCAGCTATGCAGTGACCTGAAAACTTTTATCTTTTATTTTTTGACAAGTTAGTTTTCAGCAACATCAGTCTCCAGAACTGGTTCCCTACATAGTCTTTCAGGTGCCAACACTCGACAGATCAGAGGCAGTAGGGCCAGGCAGCTCATGGTGAACAAAGAAAAACGTGGCAACATCTGACATTTAGTCAACATTTAGTCAACATTTAATGCAGTTAAAGTTAATAGTGGGATTGCACATTTTTGGTCATACATGACTCCAGAGAGTACTTATCTGTTAGGCTATGCCCTGGCCTCTTGTAGTACTTTCAAGAACCCATTTATTCCATTGCTCCTTCTCAACTTGTTTTCCATCTGGATCCATTCCACAAAAGAAAAAAAGAAGTCCAGGCCACACGTATTTAGTCATCTCTGAAAACCTTAACATGGAAAAATATCAGAGGGTGGAGTCAGCAAAGAATAATTTTTTGGCCAAAGTACAGTTTACACACCTCATTACCCCAAGGCAGATATTCAGCATGGAAAAATTTCAGCATGGAAATCATGGAGCTTTAATGAAATAAGATACAAGAAAGGAAAACTGAACTTGATCATGAGAAATGCCACAGAAGTCTATTAAAAAGTGGCTTTTGTTGCCACATTAATAATTATAAGATATCACATTGTAAAGCTCTTCAGCAATATGAGGGTCTTTACAGCCTGCTGGGTATCTTTAGGGCATGGATCAATCCATTCTGGGAAGTCATATTGTACAAATGTACAGATGTAGATGATGTCTGTCAGAAACAAAGCTGTGACAGCGTTTCTTAGTTCAGACACATCTTCAGTCGACCCACTAACCTAAAAAAATTCTTGCTTCAGGCAAGGGATGGGCTTTTAAGAAAGTAAACCAGCATTCAAAGTTGAATTGTCTACAAGTAAATTCACAGAGCCAAGGAATTTGGAACTACAGTCCTAAAGTTGCTCTCCTGTAGTGAGGTAGAGGGGCCAGTATTTTATGTCAGACTTGACAAGATGTGAATAACCCTTTGATATACAGTTTTATACACAAAATAACTAACGTAAGGGACTTGCTTCAAGATTATAGACAGAGGAGCGGGCCCATTTTCTCTGCTTTTTGGGTCCTATTCCAAGGCAGAATTGCCTGCAAATCTCCTTATGTTCACAAAAGCATTAGCCCTTTCTGGTTTAAACATTTATCATGAAGAAGCTTCCAACTTTGTTTCTTATAGAAAAGGATGCCCTCCCTGAGGAAACAGCAATTTTTTTTGCAAAGCGTGATGTTTATTTGTAATGCTTTGTACTGGCCTCTTGGGAATGCACTACAGATGAAAAAAACACCCTGCAGCCTCCCTGGGCAGTACGTACTAAGCCTATTTTCACAAAACCAGGGAAGCAGTTAGGTTGGAAAAGACCTCTGAGATCACTGGGTTCAACCTATGACCAAACACCAGCGTGTCAAATAGGTCATGGCACTGAGTGCCACGTCCAGTCTTTCCTTAAACACCTACCACCATCTCCCTACGCAGTCCACCCCAATGTCCAATTCCTCCTAATGTCCAATCTAAACCTCCTCTGGCATATCTTAAGACTGTGTGCTCTTGTCTTGTCACTGGTTGCCTGGAAGAAGAGGTCAACCTCCACCTGGCTATGCCTTCCTTTCAGGGAATTCTAGAGAGGGAGAAGGTCACTGAGCCTCCTTTTCCGCAGGCTAAACAACCCCAGCTCCTTCAGCCACTCCTCGTAGGACTTGGGCTCCAGACCCTTCATCAGCTCCCTTGCCCTTCTCTGGACTCGCTTTCACCACTTTATAGCTGCAGAAGTCCTAAGTGACAACAAGCAAAGCCAAGAATAAGAATATTCAGGCTTGAATCTTGTCCCTAACTGTAACTACTAAACCAGATTTCCTAAGCGCTAAGCGAGAGGATCCCGGGGAGCATCACATCAAACAACTCCAGCAGCAGCTGCTGAAAAGCAAAAATACACCTGCCCTTCCTTTCCCGGCCTCGCTGGTGCCCTGTTCCCTTCCAAGTGCAGCCACATCCCCGCGCCAGCGCCGCTCTCCCGGAGGCGGCACAAAATGGAGGCGGCAGGGCGAAGCCTCAGGGCTCTGCGGAAAGCGGCTGCGGGATGCTGCGGGGAGCAGCAGCACAGGCAGCAGCACGCCGGCAGCAGCCAGGGAAAATCCCGAGGGGCGCGGCTGCCCCCGCGAAGAGTCACGATCAGCCGCCCACAGGGCCGGGCAGGGCAGGGCAGGGTCCGGTCCGCAGCAGCGCCGGTCGCAGGGGCGGGACATTCCCGCCCGCCCGCCCGCCGTGGCCATGGGAACGGCGGCCGTGCCAGAGCCGCTCGGCGGGGACGGGCTGCTGGCCGGACCTGCGGCTGCTCCTTCGGTACCGGGCCCGGCCGGGACGGCAGTGCCCTGCCCGCGACACTGCGGCACCGGTACGGCCGAGGCCGAGCCCTTCGGCGGGCGTGGGGCCGGGAGTTCGGGAAGGACGGGCGTGAGGCCCCCTCTGCCCCGAGACCTCCCTGCCCCAGGGCCCCTCCTGCCCTGGGGCCCCGGATCTGTCGCCGGGCTCGGCACAAGGTGGGTGCCGGCCGAGCAGCGGGCAAGCGGTAGGGCTAGCGGCTCCTATGAAGCTGGCACCGTGAAACATTTGCTGGAGCAAAGGCAGCTCTGTGTCCCAGAGGGAGGCATCATGTACAATATGGTATTTCCACTGATTAGCGTTGCACCATGCCTTCCTTTTAATGTTTCATGTCATCACGTGTTCTGTTTAAGTTGACGGTGCCTCCAAAGAAAGCTTTTTCTACTAGATTTTTCATCTGTATCTTCCACAGAACAGTAGGATTTCAGCTCTGAGGCTCATTTACGTGATGGTGACATCTGTTTGATACAGAGACATATATTTCCTTTCTTTCTTCCTAGTTTGTTTTATACTCTCTTATGGACAGACTTTTAAAGAGGGAAGTGGAGCCTGATGATTCATGCTGATTCCTCTAATATGTAACTAGTTCCATGTGTTCGCTTGTCTTTCAGACCCTCTGTACACACTGTGAAATGAGAAGGACCCTCCAAAGTCAAATATCCATGCTCAACTTGGTGATAGAGTGGTAGGTGTTGGCCAAAGAAAGCTCACATATTCACCTTGTCTTTTTATGCATACACGTGGGTAGACTCTGTCTCAGTCCTAAGCTGCTCCCTTAAAACAGCAAAATACAAAGCAGAGAAAGAAGTTTTATCCAAAACAAGACAACACAGGGAGTAGCCATGATTGCTGGCCTATGATGACTCTGTAACAGCAGCCTAGAAATACCCAGCTTCATGTTCTGAGTAATTTCCTAAGCTGCATGTCAGTATTTTAATAGATCATCTTCAAATGCTGTTAACTATAGCTTGTATATGTTACTTAGATCTAATAAGTGGGCAGCTGCTGGGCTGTTGTTCAAGCAGAGCTGTCACTTCACACAGTTCCCTACTTACCTTGGGATATACTTACTGATCAAGGTAGCCTACTTAGACTAAAATGAAATATCTAGTGACATCTAAGCAGCCAATAAAGACTACATGCTGATTCTTCATGCAGAATTAGCAGTTGAACCTCCTAGCTAATCCTTAGCTAGTTAGTCCATGCTTAGCTTCCTACTGCATTTGCTCCCCTGCTGTCAGTATTCCCCTTAGCTAGTTTAAAACCAGCTAGGGCATGTCTGTGGGGGTTGCAGTCACACCTTCAGACAGCAGTGATTAATAGCAGTGATTGATAGGGATGCATACAGGTAGAATGCCAGAGGGAAACAGACTTGGTGCAACTGCACAATGAATTGGATTTTAAACAGAGTCCTCCTGAAGGTATGTGTGTGACTGAGGTTGCAAGGCAGATATTCTGAACTCAGACTTCATTGCTGTACAGTAAGGAGAATAGCCCTGAGTAGCTTTCCAACAATGGAGTCAAGGAGCTTTTTTTTTTTTTTTTCAGAATGTTGCTGGATATCTCTTATTTCTGTATCTCAGATTATTTCTTTTATCTACATGAAAACAAAAAAAGTATTTGTCTGCCTCTCCATAGAGAGACATGCACATAGAGCTGGGAACATTGCCTGTCATCAGAGAGATGCTTGCAACAATATGGCTGTGGTAACAGTTCAGGCCAGATGAAGCAAACAAGTATCCTGTCACTAAAGTTGTCATGTCACGAGTGTAATGGTCAGATGGGTGTGGTGGCAGACTCTTGCATAAAACATATTTTGGAATCAATCAGCAAGTGCATAATGTGCAATTCAAAACCCTACATTCTTGAATTCTTAATCTGTAGCTTCCAAAGTGGGATGGACAGAGGTTGTGATACTATTAGTTCATAGGGTATTCCAAACTCTCAAAAGGTGAACTCCTTTTGAAGAGAAATGCAATTTCATGCACAGCAAGCAGCTACTCATGGTAGGGTGCCTAGATCTTCATCAACTGATACTATCTTAAATTCTGGTGAGTACTTGAAATGTCACCTGTATGCATTTGAGTTAGCACCTGCTGAAATTCACAACTTAATTCTGATTTCAGTCTTTACAGAAGCTCAAGCCAATAGAGCTACATCACTTATGATTGCAAAGATTTATTGGCAACCATAAATCTAGCAACTTAAGGCATATCTACCCAGGGAAATTAGTCCTTAAAAGGAAGGGTGTAGATGTTTAATGTGATCATTTTTGTATGTTAGCTCCCTTTGAGTTATTTTTAACAAATGCTAAAATCGTTCCAGTATAAAATAATGTAACTTTACCCTGCCAGTGGAATATGTTACTTAATTTCTAGAGCACTAGAAATAGGAGGGAGTTACATGGGGTAATGTGCTAGAAGTTCGCATTGCTGCACATTCACAGTTACTGCACACTAACTTCTTTATGTAACAAACCGTTAGACCTTTTGGTTTTCAGTATAAGTTTAGCACTGGAAAACAGCCAGAAGACAAATCTGTGCATCTGCTGCTAGTCTGGTATGCTCCACATCTTGAGAAGAGCCATCTAACTGGCTGACATCATTAGCATACGTATGCCGCCTTCTTTCCCCAGCCCAAATGTGCAGTCCTGTAAATCACAGCAGGCTGGAATTCTGGTCTCTTTAATGCTGTTTGAAGTGGCTGAATTACAGCCTCTCTTCTTTGTGTCCACACAAATGCTAGGTGAAGGCACTGATATTCTGCAGCATGGCTACTGGAATGATTCATTTCCCAGGCTGCAATTTGTGCGTCAAGGGCAAAGATCCCATGCCTGCGTATATTCGTCGAAGATGGAGGGCTCAGCAGCGCCTGGAGGCTCTTCAGCAGCTTGCTGTGTAAGTGTTCCATGGTTGGATAATTTAAAATGAACATACAAACAAAACCAACAAAAAGCCATGCACGCTGAAGTGGAGATGACTGCAATTTGCTCCTACTTATATTTCCCTTGAAATTAAGGGATTGCAGCTGTTGTGGAGTATGGTTACCCATCTGTTTCTTACAGGGTGGATGTTGCACATTCCTTCATCCCTGTGCTATCTGCTTTGCAGTGGTTGCCATGAAAAAGAAGTGAGTTATTTCAATCTCTTACAGATCAGATGAGTTATGAAGACTTCAATGACTCATGTGTGTTACTTCAGTGGGAGCTCTTTGATTTTAGTCCCGTGCAATTGCAGCTGGTTAGGTTGCTTTTGCTGCTTCTTCGAGGGTCCTTGGGGCCTGAACCAGGGCACCACATTTTTAGTGCAGGGCTTTCTTATTTGAGCTTTCTCCTGATGTCACAATGTGGGTTCTGGTTCAGCAGATATTAAAAAAAAAGTTTGTGTTTTGCCACACGACAGGATTTTTGAGAGTCCTCTTGTAGTTGTATTCAAGACTGCAGGTGTCAGCCTAAGTTTCTGTTTTCAAAGGGCCCTTCTGCTTTAAGCAACTAACTTAATACCATGGGCTTTTCAGATGGTGCTTGCTCTGGAGTTGCTGGTAACTGAGTTCTACCACATGCCAGACAATAATCAAAGGTGCTCAAGAGTGATACAGTGAATTTCACACTTGGTTTTGTTCAGTTTCAAAGGCATATTCTTCTCATTTCCATAACTTTTTTTAAAAAATGGAGTATTTTTTCCTCTAATACTATTTTCAGTGTTCCAAACTGTCCCCAGCACATGAACACCTCAGTGGCTTCTTACATTTTGCCTGCAATTCTGTAACAACTTGACACCTGCACTGCTTTAAAGTTGATTTACATTTCAACAACATGTATTTGTAAAATGTCTTGCAATTAACAAAAAACGAGAAATACACCCCCTCTGTTTCAACCTGCACTGATTGACAGTGCTGCTGATATGGAAGGCAGAATATTTCCCAGCTGTCTTCTCAGTAGTTGCATTGCCTCTGCAAGGTTACTGGGAATAAACGCTCATTTATTTCAGCAAAGTCAGCAAATATAAGTCAAGGACATGCAAGAGGCAGGATCTGTGGAATAAAAAGGGCTATTTCCCTAGGTTCCCATTGTGCCTATAACTATACCATAATAGGATGAATGGTTTATGCTAATAAAGTTACATCATAAGAATAAGTGCCCACCTGTGCTGAACGAAACACAAATCTATCTGGATGGAGCAACAGTCTGATGTGTAAAGAGTCAGCTAGTGGAACTAGCCATCAGCTCAATTAACTCATTTGAATTACAAACACAACTTCACAATAATAGGTTGATTAGTGCTGAGCAAGTGTATCAGGTTATGACACCATCTCAAAATATTCCCTTCTCTTTTCTTATGTGATGTGACTGAAAGCCTTGGGAAGAGATGACTTTAAACTTACCTTGGCAGTAAATTTGTGTCACAGGAGGTTAACGAAGCATCTTGCTCTAAGCTTTCCTGTGCTGGTAGCCATACTGTGCCTCCACAGCTTCCACAGCACAGTTTGCAGGAATTAGATGAGGGCTTGGAAGACAACTGATCTCAGCACGTAATCCTCTGTTTTGATTACAGCTGTAGAGCAATGTTATATATTGTTAATTGTATCTCTGTAAATGTACCTTTGTAATTAAAATTAAGCATCAGCAATCAGTCCCAGCACCCCAAGCCCATACATCTTGAGGTCAGAATTCATACAAGTTGCCAAAAATGGTCCTATAGAAAACCTGGCCTTCAGGACTTGCCATATATGTAGCTCTAAGAAATAAAATAATCATAGAATCATAGAATGACCTGTGGTGGAAGGGACCTTAAAGATCCTGTAGTTGCAATCCCCTTGCCATGGGCAGGGACACATTTCACTCAGAGGTCCATCTAACCTGGTCTCAAACACTTCCAGGGATGGGGCATCCACAACTTCTCTGGGAAGAACAACAGGAGAATAAGCAGTTGTGAAATCAGATAGCAATCCTGATGAATGGCTTTCAAATTTCTTGGTTCTATCCATTATCTCACTGACTGCCTTAATGAGGTTTTCTACATGATCTTCCAAAGCTTTAAGAAAACTCTTCAAGGTATTCTAGTAAAAAATTTAAACAGTCTGCCTAATTTAAACTCAAAATGGGGGAAAAATGAAGTGTTCTTGCAAAAGATATGGTTGTTCCAGCATAGATTTTGAAACATTCCCACGATTGTCCTGATTTTTCTCCTATGCTGGAGAACTCAAATTGAAATTGCTGATTCTAAATTTTTAAACATGTGCTCAAAATCTCTTTACCTGCTTTTCAAAGGTAGAAAGTGTCTTTTCCGTTGCTCATTCTACATCTTTGCACATATTTGGAAAGTGTTTCACTCTTAAGATAATAAGCTTGCTCCCCTCACTTCCAATAACAGTAGTTTCCTTAACAAAGTCTATCATGTAAAAGTGGTTAATCTTTTTCATATCAAGTTCATAAGAATGTTTTAATAAAGGCAGCAAAGACTATTTCTTGACCACACATAGTGGGAAAGACACATACAATGTGAAACTGTTTTGCTACATAGGTAAATATGAAAAAAACAAGATACAATTGCTTGTGTAAGTGTGAGGCTTGGGGGGAATTTGTAGTGTCCATGTTGGATAGTGCAACCAAAAGGGAGAGAGAGAAAAAGAAGGCATAAGGAAAAAAGATAACTGCTCTGAATGTACTTCCTAAATGATATCCTGTATTTTGGCTTTCAGAGGTCAGTCTTCTCTTCAGATACCTCAGATTGTGTATGAAGATCCTGAAGTTGGTGGAAGGAATCGCTACAAATATTTTAGACAGTAAGGAATGAACTGATTTGAAACAGGGTTCAGCTTGTTTCTGTGCAGTTTAAAGAGCACCTAAGTAAAGGCCAGAGCATTATTTTTTCAGTATTTTCTCTCAGTTCTTTGATCACTGATACGGAAAATTTTAGTAGTAACCAGATCTTAAAACACAAGGTCTTTTTAAACTGACACTATGACAGAATTTTCAGTTATGAGTTACCATATAAGCAAATATATCAGACATTCTGTACTTAATTAGAAAGCTTTGGGCTGTAGATCGTCCTGTGCAGAGGAAGAAGATGTTTACAAAACAAGTGTGGTTCTCCAGACCCTAGAAAGGTGTTTTCTTAAGAAGGAACCTTTTAACTTCTAGTTTCTGTCAGGAGCAGAAAGGGAGCAAAGGGAAGCCTTGATTAACTTTTCATCCATGCCCCCTGCTGCAGGACTGCTCTGCTCCTTCCAGAAATACACTGCTGGTCAGCAATGGACTCAAGATCTAAACCAACAGCTACCATATAAACATTATTGACTTAGTCACATGCACTTAGAATTGCATTCACTATTTTACCCAGCAGCTATTGGCCACTATGTCCACTTTAAATATAAAAAAAATGCCAGGTTTAGTAAGTTGAAGTCCATTATAGCTCCTTTATCAACAGTTTTAAAAGAACAAAGACGATGTTATCTTCTGCAATGTGAAATTAAGCTTCAAAGTCTCCCAAAGGCTAAGGGAAATTGATAGAGAAGTGCAATATGCAAACTATAAGAATGCCTAGGAAGGAATTATTAATATGTAGTTGAGCCCATATCACTTTCAAGATGCCTCATAAAGTATTGCAAAAAATAAACCGATAAAATTAGGTAAGTCCAAACCAGCTTATCAGCTGATTGTAGGAATGAATTTCAGGATTTCAAGCAGTTATTAACAAAAACCACAACTCTTTCAAAAAAGTGAAACTGAAGTGAAAAAATTAAGATAATTAGTGAAACATACACAAAAAGTTGGCAACACACTCAAAACTAACTTTAACAATTGTCTTGTTTTGCAACTCCTGCAAACTCCACTTTCTGCTTTGACTTAAGAATAACACTCAGTCCTACTGGTAAAACTTCTTCTGTTCCTCTTAGCTATGAAAGAGTTCTTTAGGCACAATTCTTAAACATGCAACTAACAGAACCACAGTTGCGGAAAATCGGTGTTAACTCCATTGAATTTAGGACTGCAGTTTTTCTGAACCATAATGATCTTTTAGGCTCATCCTTGTTGTCTTAATTTCATTCTCTCTTTTCAGACCTCTCAGCTCTTCTAAGGTGCCTCCAGCAGATGTCCCAGAAGATGTTGCTCACACAAAGACAGAGTAAGTAGTGGCTTGTGGAGAATTGCTGTTGTGATGGGTAACATCTCACCAGAAAAAGATCAGGAAACTATTTAGCTGGTGTCCACTCTTTTTCATAATGAACCAACAGGAAGAGCTTGTTAAGAGGTAAGGTGCTGTTCTCACCATTGAGAGTTCTAGAGGAAATAGACTGATGGACTGTTTCAGAATTTGCTTGCAGTATATAAGTAGTGCTCTGTGAATAAAGGATGTGCCTCTAGTGTGTTAAGACTTTGAGGTTTGAAGTAGAAAGCCAGGTGTCTCTGGATTCTAGGAGATACCATTGCAAAGAAGATTCTCTAGTAGAGCAATATTGTTGGAACGTGTGATACTGTATTACAATCTCTGTGATAGATGCAATGGTGCTCAGAGATGTAGAGCATCCATGATGCAGTCTAATGTGGTTTTCAGCGAGGATCAAATTTCAAGGTAACATAATAAAATTCAGTTCCCTGTAGAGTCAGTGGAAATTGCACGTGCTTATATCAGAATTAAATTTTTATTCTGGAATTGTTGGAAAGGGAAACATGTAAACTAAATTAAAGCAGTCCTGCTTCATGTTACTTCAACAATTTTGTGTCTATTAAAAGCAATGTTTTAGAATAGATACGTAGGGAAGGTTTGTATGTAATAATCATGAGAGCTGATTTCTGGATTGTTTACTTAAGGAGGGTGTTTCAGACTCAGTGTAGCCTCAGTCTGCTTTTACTAAAGATTATGGAGTTAACATCAATGGGAGTAATGTTAAGATAAACCAAAACACATTTAAGACTCCCACCTTTGACTGATGTGTTTCTGGTTTGTTTGCTCAGAGGTTTTTTTTAATGAATGTGACCAATCTTCTTCCATCTTGCACCTCTTTTTAGGACAGAGCCACATGTCCAGTCAGGACATGCAGGAGCCAGCCAGGTCTTTGGCCTCTTGTTCCGAACTCTGGGGACACAGACAGATTACAGGGATGGTGAAGCACAGACAGATCCCTATTCCCCTGAGTATATAGTTCGCAGTGCCTCAGTCCCTGAAATCCTGGCACTTGCTACACTCACTTGGGGTGAGTTGTGAAATTAAGATGAATTATAATAATCATGTTGCCTCTTCAGCAGGAAGTTCATTGCTTTTCAGTGTCAAGTTTCAAGTCTATTGCCAGCTTTGGCAGTCCTTTTTTATGTGCATTTGGGGCAATTATTTTATCTGTTTCTAAAATAAGTATGGTGTTTCCCTACTTAATGGTGCTGTTCTGGGGCATTTCATGAAGAGTTTTGAAGACCATTCAATATAAAAAAAGTCATATTTCACAAATGTGAACTAGGAGCAGTTTTTCCATTTTATCCACTGTTCTTCAGCTTCTCTGAGTTGAACATTGTTAAAAAAAAAAACAATATGAAGAGTGCTGCCCCGGAGTGTACCTGTGATCCTCATCTCCCAGTGTCTCACCTGTAACAGTGATGGACACTGCACATGCCAAAGAAAGTGCTCATTCTCAGAAAGTATCTTCCTAGAAAAAGCTTTTCTCCCTTTGCAGCCTGCAGTGGAAAAATGAAATGCCAGTGTTAATGTGCACTGAACTGTAGCAACTGCAGGTCCTACCATGCTTCATACTGTAGAATCTCACTGGCCATAGAAGTGTTTCCTTCTGGCTTTTCACAGTTCTGCTTGTGTTTAACACATGGGCCTGTGGCCATCCAGCCCTCTCGTGCTTTTTGGTGGTGGCTATTTGTAGGATCTGCCCATCTCCCAAAGAGCTAATGCTTCTTGTCCCTGGAAGGTCGGGGCCTGCCAGCAGGACAAGCCGAGATGGAGATCATCGACCGCATCCGGGAAAAGCGCGCTTGGGAAGCAGCTCTGCCACCCATGGACAGTCCCTCAAACGTCGCAAAGAGGTTGAAGATGATGGAGGATATGGAAAGGAAGGAGTGGGCCTATAGAGAAGAGGAAATAGATAAGTAGGAGTCCATTTATACTCTTCTATTTCTTTCAATTATTGACTGAATAGAGGAGAAGCAAGCAGGTTTAGGGAATTGGCTGAAGGATACAAGCCTTCTATTTCTGTGAAAATACCCTGATTTTGGGAAGGGATGTTTTTCTTAAATTTAATGTACAGGTGTGCTACCACAATACATTTTACCAGTGCATAAATCCCATTTTAAAATGAAAGATTGAATATGAGATGTGCAATATGAGCTATTTGTATGTAGGATTTGATGGTGACAGCATTGCACAGAACACTGCAGAGTACATTCAATACTGCCTGACCTTTTCTTTCCTTGAAGGTTGAAGAAGGTTCAAATGGAAGTCTTTAAGAAGCTGCTGCAGAGGCGAGAAGAGAATCAGAATAAGCTGGATACCATGCGCTTGAAAAACCAGTGGCAAAATCATCAGAAGGCTAAAGAAGAGAAAATAAGAAAGATTCAGCATGACTATGCATTGAGTAAGTCTGAAAGACAGAAGACAGGGGTATGAGACAGTTTTCAGACAAGCCATTTCTATTTTTACGAGGTTATTGTCTATTCAAAACAAAATAAGTAGCATCCACAATGTCGATGTGCATGGCCAGCCTTTGGTCTGTCATGTTTTTATTTTATCTAGCAAAAGCTCTTGTGAATGTACAAAGATACGGCTTTTATAGAACTATTTGTGTGAACTGTCTCACATTTGTATTTCCTTTTCAGTGCTCAGGAAACTGATAGCTAAGAGGAAGAATTGCATGGGAAAGCTGGAGAGACGAGATATCATCAAAGAGTATAATGACTTTTCATCACAAGCTTACGCTCCCTTGTCTCGAATTGGCTTTTTCCCAGATGGCAATTCTGACTATTATGCAGTAAAAAACTTCTATCTTAACACCTTTGCAGGTAAGGCATTTTGGAAGAGTTAGCTGTGGGAGATACTAACAAAAGTCAGGTTTCTCCTCCCATCTCTGCACTACTTAATCACTGTTTAAAATCCTTGTATGTATTATAATCTTTCTTCATGTTATAATCTTAGGATTGTGTGAACTGGAAGAATCTGTCCAGCATTCTGTCTCACAGATCGAGATAACAGTTCCACAACCTCAATGCACTACCACTAAGACTGGCTATATTAGAAAGTCAAGAAGACTAGAGGCAGTCCTAGCACAAGTTCACCAGGTATGAAGCTGCATCCAGCAGCATGTCAGTTCCTCTTGGATTTGAACTAGTCATAAATGCAATTGGGAAGATGTGTAAGCTTCTTCCCAATTTCCTGTGCTGAATTCTTACTCTGTAAAACAGCTTCTAGGACAGAATGGATCAAACATGCAGGCTGTTGTAGGCTTGACCAGTACTGCTCTGATACTCAGCCCATCAGTACTCTCACTCCTGGTTCTGCTCCAATCCTATAGAAAACAAGCACAAACAAATCTGTCTTCCTACAGACCAGGTATTTGGATTGGAACATATTACGTCAGTTTGAAATTCTCACCCTTTTCTCATTCTCGTTGCTCCATTTTATAATACACTACTGGCTACATTGTCAAGCTTCCAATAATTAAAGAAAGCAAATCTGGATTTATATTCTAAAAATTTTGTACATTATTTTAAAAATACATTTTAAGTACGTGTTGTAAAAACACCTGCAGCAAAGCATGATTAAAATGACCCCACTCATAAAATCAGGTCACCATGGTGGATGCATATCACTGTTGTTCCCTAAGATCAGCATCTGATTTGCAAACATGCTAATAGCATTTTGCATGTCTTAATTTGTCACAACTGTTCATGCAGATGAGGTGTCCATATATGTAATTAACCACCAAGGAAAGAAGTGCCTCATTTGCATCTGCAATCACAATATTTGTAAATTATATGTACTTTTAACTACACTTCTTGTGATGCTCTTGAGGGTTACCTTCATGTAAAATCAGGAATATTCTTGGCTGGCTGCTGTATCTTTGGAAAATAGTGACTCTAATTTGTAAAGCTTGGCAAGTTTCGCTTACATTTATATATATTTATATGTATATATTTTGGTTTAGTGTAATGTAATAATAATTTGCAAAGCAGATAGTAACCTGCTGTTGCTGATTTTAAATTGAAATCTTGCTCTGAAAAATCAATCATATTATCTCAAATCTAAATTCTGCTGGATCTTTAAAGATGAAATATTGCATCTCATTATTAGCCAGAAATAAAATTTTCAAATAAATTGTTGAGTGCTACAGGAATTGTTCAAAAACAAGGACAAAACTCGTACTTTTAAAGACACAGAAGTGTTGAGGTAGTTTGAGTTTGGATGGATTTGCATAAAATTCAAGAAGTAATTGTGTAATCTGCATCATAACATGGTTCTCTTTGTCAGCAGAATGTTAGTCCAAGCTTTTGGAGCTGAATTCCAGTTACAGCAATTGTATTCTGTTTGTTTAAAATACTCTTCATGGTTTGAAAGACTGTGGTGAAGTGTCCAAACTGTAGCCATAGAGAAGGAGTGTGAGCAGCTGAATGCTGGCTGCTCACAAGTAATGTCTCTTCAAAGAAAAACTGGTGGACAAAGGAAGATGGAATGCAGAACAAATGCAGACAATTCTGCACATTTTCTTTCTTAGATCAGTGTAGATCACTTGGTCTGCATTGATTTAAAGCAACTGAGAGGCTAACATAAGTAATACTCATTTCCCCACCACAAAAACACTAAATGTATATTCTTTGAAAATCACAAACCATTTCCTCTGCAAGCAAAAATGATAAAATAAAAAAATGAACTGCTGCTTTTAGATATACAGAAGTAGACACCAGACTGGTTTGTCCAGACAAGCAGAAAGTACTGACACTGTGAAACACCCAGACTGCCTCAGCCACTGTTACATTTAAACAAACTTTCTGTTCGGAGAATGAAGAAATGACTTCCCTAATTAACTCTTGAGCTCTGTGTTGCTGTTCCTGGTCACTTCTCCCATCAGAGGCAAAAGCCTCTGAAGTTTGATGGCTATAGCATGTTCTGGCTTAGCAGAGCCTTGCTGACAGGTCCACCTCAAATGCTGCTGGAGCTGTCAAAAACAGAGTAGTAAAGCATGCAGAGTACTTGCATTAATAGAATTTAGGAGAATCCTCCCTGAGAGGAGCTCTCTGGCCACTTGGAATAAGCAGTCCCAATTGTGCCTACAAACCTCCCATCAGACACAGTAGAAAAGAAGTTTAAAGCAGGTAATTAGGGATCATCTTACAAGGCCATTGTGTTGCTTTGCTTTATTTCTGTAGCTGAGTAGCCAGATCGGTTTTCTATTCTAAAGCTTTATTTTAGTGCTGTCCTAGCACACTTAATCTATAAATTCTCTCACATAATCCTAGAAGTAAAGTGGAATCCAGAAAATACATGGAGAGCTAGCTCTACAATGGAGTTTTTTAAAATTTTTCCTGGATTATCTGGAAGCAAGTGACAATTATAGGAGGGGAAGATAGATAATGGCCTCAGAAGTAATTTGTTTTAATAAAGGAAGTTTCCAAGGCTTGCTCTCTGGCCAAACTTGAGGAAAGATGGATGAGTTCTCCTCATTATATTCTTTTTTGCTTGCCTTCTTGAGGGTATTCCTAAGCTTACAGCTTTTTAGAAGAGATAAGCAATAATCCAAGTAACTACAAAAAGAATCTGTGTCCTCCTAAGAATGAGAGCTTCTTCTTTCAGACATGAAACTAGGCCAAAAAAAAAGTGATTTTAGAAGCAGACTTTTTTTTAGGACCATTCTGAAACCTTTTGCAGAAGTATTATGTACACTCAGTAGTCTTTGAATAATTCTGTAAAATAAGAGAACATGAAACAGGAGTGACCCAAAATTTACAATAAAACCAAAAATCCTTATCTCAAGCCAGATCAGTAGAAGGACGAAGAAAAATGGTTCCTAGCCAGCACAGATAACAGTGCTTTAAGGAATGGAAGTGAGCCATTACATAGACTAGCCTAGTATGAAAATCCAAGGCATTAAGGATGTAACATACCAACACAGATAACTACTGCAGGGAATAAATGCAACTAGGTACGTGAATACACCAAGGAGTGGAGGAGGTGGTAAAAGACATCCCAGTGCAGAACAATACATGACTTTAGGCAGACCCTCTATGCTGTGGTGACTCAAGAGGGATGAAGTGTCAGGTGGTTTCAGAGTGTTGGATCAAGATGCAGTCAAAACCAGAAACTTCTCACCTCAGCATTAAGTGCAATTCTCACCATGTCTGTTTTCCTTTATCCGGTTGCTGGAAAGAGGTAGAGAAGTAGAGGGGCCAAGAATGTCTCTGGAGAAAATCTCTGCCAACTTCAAAGCATAGGAAAGACTGTTTAAGCAGTTATTTCTTCAAGAACAGATCTCCACACAGTGTTAGTTGGCTCATGCTCAGACAGGCTCTGGGAGCTTTTATGTCAGTCTTGATCAGCCAGGATGCAGCAGCCGTGCTGCACTGCTGAGCAGGTTGGCAGCCTGTCCTCGATGATCCTACCTGAAAGGAGGCCTTAGCCAGGTGGAGGTTGGCCTCTTCTCCCAGGCAACCAGTGACAGGACAAGAGGGCACGGTTTTAAACTGCACCAGGGAGGCGTTAGATTGGAATTAGGAGGAATTTCTTCAGAGATTAGACATTGGAATGGGCTGCTCAGGGAGGTGGTGGAGTCACGGTCCCTGGAGGTGTTTAGGGAAAGACTGGTCGTGAAAAAAAAGACAGACTCTGTGCCATGGTCTGGTTGCCATGGGGGTGTTCAGTCATAGGTTGGACTTGGTGATCTCAGAGACCTTTTCCAACCTCATTGATTCTGTGAATCTGTAATTCCACAGTTATCATTTGTGAGCAAAAAGGAAGAAAGAGAGCCATGACTGTATACTTTGTGCTGTACACAAAAATTAAATACACCTAGTATCTTGTGGAATGGAGATCACAGAGAAGATAAGGGAGCAATCTAAGGAATAGATTGAATGATTTCTTTAAATGGGGAGTTGCATCTTAAGCCGTTATCCTGTCTAGAGTTGTGCTTCTCTCAGAAGGTGGCTGAGAAGCCGAGGTGTATGGTGAAAAGCATGAGTGAACAGCCATTTGCTGTTCACTGCATTTGCCAGGAGAATGGAAAAATGATGACTTATCATCTTCTTTCACTATCCAATCCAATCAGATCCTAACTTGACTCTGAACCTACTACCTGAATAAAGGAATGTAGTCTATATCAGGAAAATTGGAGTATGAGATGTAGGCAGTAACATTTGGTGTATGTTGCTCAAAAATTTAGCACTTTTGTCTTTTAAAATCAAGTATTTTTGTAGTGATTCTTGAGTCCTGGTGTCCCTGTTTCCAAAAATGAGAACTTGTTAAGTTAGGCAGAACCAGTTAAGGCAAAAGCCCTATTTTTTTTCTTATATTAAAATCCTAAAATAATTTTAAGCATCAGATAAGAGAAAGCAAATAGTAAGCATTTTTTTAACTTAGTAAAGATAGCCAGGCAGGCACTAGATAGTGCTGACATGAAAATATAAAGCCCCTTCTAAGCACTGCAATATATCTCAAATCTACATTAATAAAGATTCCCTCTTGTTAATCATAGATTTTTCTGTCCTTAAAAGTTATTAGTTATATTTTGTTGTCTGGTTATATTTTGTTTTTCTGGTTAGCAGGAAACATTTTTGGAGGTCACAGTTTTAGGAGAATTCTTATGAATGCGAGATTGTACTAACAAACATAGTAGCCATTGTTTTCAAAAGAGTCACAACTACAGCAGCTTTTTCTTTCTGCTTCCCTTGCCCTGCCATGCAAATCTCCTTATAAATCATAGCCAGCACTGTTATAATCTTCATGCTAGAGAGCTCTAAGGTCTTCACATACAAAAC
Source organism: Pycnonotus jocosus (assembly GCA_013400435.1). Classification (NCBI taxonomy): domain Eukaryota; kingdom Metazoa; phylum Chordata; class Aves; order Passeriformes; family Pycnonotidae; genus Pycnonotus; species Pycnonotus jocosus. Next base: position 172,126 of record VWYP01022859.1, on the reverse strand, counting down.
ACAGGTCAGAAAATCTCAACATTTTTGAGCTATAACCATTTCACGTGGCTGAAAAGCAGTTTATAGGCTCTGATTCTTGCATTATTAACATGGACCATTTAAGAAGCTTTCAGTAATAAAGTATTTTATCCCCTCCACCTAGAAACCTCTCTCCTTTTCTTGAGCAATTCGTTATCCTGACCTAAAAGATCAGATCCTACATGCAAGAAGAGTTTTTGTGCAATGACTACTGGAGTTTCAAAACTTCATTATTTCCACAATTAAATTCTGTGCAAATGCCATCACTTTCCTGTTATTGGAGAGAAAAATTCAGCATTGAACTTTTTTCCAAAGTTTTTCTTTTGATTTCCCTCCCTGTTGAAATACTGTGTTTGAATGTTTCAAAGAGAGAGAGTGAAAAAAGGAAAAGGCACACTTTCCCTTGCTGGAATATGATCTTTCAATAATAATGACTAAAGATTCAACCCATATAGTAGTAGGATTATAGTTTTGAAGGAGCTTTAAATGGATATACTCCCTTCCCTTTCTTTGCAAGCCAAAGTGTGATGTCCTGTGCAGGCAATCATTGTCATGCAGTTGGAAATGCTTATCTCAATACCTAGTTCTAAGGGGCTGGCAGTGGGAAATTGGCAGGACTTGGGCTTTTGAAAATAGTTTGAAAATGTCTTGAAAGAGCTGAGGCTGTGGTGGCACTTCCACTCTGGTCTGCTGACAAAGTGTGGCATCTGCCACCAATCAACTGCAAGCAAGATAAACCCACACTTAATGGGCTTTTGCATTTTCTTGGTAGGAGGAAGTTTTTGGACAAGACAGTTTCTCTTTTGCCCCTAGTCCACTTGTACGGTTGCTGTGGTGCCATTGGGCTGCTGGGCAGTTGTAGATGAGCAGAGCAGAGTTCCACAACATATTTGGCTAGGAAGAGGTCATTTGGTTCAATCTTGTGCAGTAATAGCCCATCATACAAAGACATTTCACTGTCACAGAACAGTGACAATACCCTCTTCGGGTGACCTCTTCATAAAATCTCCCAACTGCATTACATTTAACAAGCATTACCTATTGTTAAAGGCAAAGAATTATAGCATTCTTAGAAAATAAATTGAGAATTAGAAATGAAGTTCATAAGTATTTTAGATTCCTTTTAGGTGACTCACAGGTGCTGATGACTTATTAGTAAATACAGTAAAATAACTCCTGCTTCTTTCTTACATATGATTTCGACATTCCCGTCAGTGTCTTCTGGCCAACCAATAGCCTCATCTACTGACCATACTCAGTTTTTCATCTGATGTGCAGTAAGAGATAGAAGCCACAAGCCTGCAAAGCTTTCAGCTCCCTGTGATCAGTGTGGTCAGCAACAGTCAGCATCTAGAGGACTGGCCTTGTTATGTTGTTCTATGTACTCGTGTCCTTATTAAATTGGATGTCTTTTGCAGGCACTACTGGAGAAGAAGAATAAACTCAAGGAGCCAAAGAAGCCTCCCCCTGTCTGTGAAAAAGTAGAAAGCCCTGTTCCTAAGCCACCCACTCTAATCCTGGAAAAAGCATCAATTGTAAGTGAGCTGGTTTTAGCACTAATTTCCCTGTTGATCCCTCATTGTTTCCTACACAGTTATTAAAGGAAAGCCCAGGGAATGAAAGAAGGGAGCTTTATCTTGTTTTTGTGCATCCATGTTAAAAATAGCCATCATTATTTCTTAAGACTCTCTTACTCTTTATTCTATAAGGATACTAGCAGCCAAAGATTTGAAAATAATTTACTGTATCTGTTGGCCAAATCCTTAAGTAAACTTCATTTATAAAGACAGGAATTAGTAAACATGCTATTTCCTTGATCTTGGGGAACAAAAAGGCATCATCATCATCTTCATTATTATTATTATCATTATTATTCAATAGCTTCCAACCTGCTGATCTGACAACACTATCATAATCCAGTGAATTAAGTTTAGACTTACTGAAGTCAGAGAGATTGGCTGCTTAGCACTGAGCATGCACATCATTAATTTTCTGGAGTGAAGCTCTTGTCATCGTGCAGGATGCAGTGTTTGATGAGCATGCACCAGTTCACAGATAATGATTCTCCTGCAGAGATTGAAATAGCAGTAATGATGTGTCATGGGGGCTGTGATATGCTATAGGAAAAAATTACTTTTTGGGGGAGCTGCAACTTCCTTTCCTTTCTTAAAGTAACATACTTAAGAGCTGGTTGCCCCAGTGGACTGTTTTGTCTTCTTACTAACACCATTTTCATTATGTACTAAGAATCAGACAAAATTACCATTTAAACTTGTGAATTTAAGAGTCACACAACCATGAAAGTGGAGACACAAAGTCTTACTAAATCATCCATGCTGCTGTGTTCCTTTGTGCAGTATGATATTCTATGTTTTATGCAGTCTATTTTAAGATGACTGGAACAAGAATTTCTTATCTCCTTGGGGAGAGCTTTCCACAGCTTTACCGACTTCTGAGCTTTAAATACTGTGTTGCAGTAGTGGTTTTACACTGTTTAGGTTTACCAGTTTGGCAGATTTGTAAGCACTTTGAGGTAACATGTAAAGAAATCAGAAAAAAATTTCTAGCACTTGTAGTCATTCTTGAGTGTGTTTACAGATTATAGTTGGGGTTTTTAGAGAATTCCAATAAAATAGATTTCCATCTTCATGAATTCTGTCAACATTTGGTTTATTTTCAAGAATCTTTATGTGTGAATACATAAAAGATGGAGCTCTCCAGTGAAGCTCCATCTGTAAAATTAGGCCACTTGAGCCACTGAAGAGCAGCACTAACATCTCCTCCCTTGCCAAATCCAAGTAAGGTTTCTCCTACCAGGCTGTGAGGAGCAGTGAAAACAAGGCTTTTCTCTGTTGTTAATGCTTCTCTTCCTGCCACACACGCATAGGAGTACTAACTGCTAAGTGCTTCCCACTGGAACTGAGGATCTTGGAAAGAAACCGTGCCAGAAAGTGGAGAGAATGGAGGCACTACTGCACTACTACTTCTCAACTTCTCTCCCCCAGTCATTTCTAATGGACTTGAGAGCCACAACAAGCTCACCTCTGAATTCCTTCATTACTTTATGACTTTTTTCCAGCCTCCTCTAGTTTGCAGCCATCTCCTAGATTCTTCTGTATCTTTAATTTTTCTTTTTTTTTCTTTTTTTTTTTTTTTCTGCAAGGCATGATAGGCTTTTCATTTCCCCTCATTCTTTCCTGCTGGTCTGCAGCAGGCAGATGGACAAGCTGATGATTACACTTGCTAAGGCATCATTTGCAGCGTTCAAAAGCAGAAGTACAGAAAAATGCTCCTCCTAAAAATTCAAACCTAATCTTAGTTAATATCACACCAAGCAGTTTGGCTTACCAGTATGTGTGCCATCACCATTTCCAAAACTGTCCCCAAGGGATTTCACACTGTAGCCAGGTGATGTGGTAGAGTTTAGCTCTCTAGGACTGGAAATTCATCCCTTCTTTCCAGAGAAGAACATGCCGAATCACAAGTCCTCTCGCTAGTTCTGCTTTGCTCCTCCTGGATGCTGGTGTGGAAAGGCAGGAATGCTTCCTTTTGCATTTGGAAAACTCAATCTTCAACACCTAAGAAAAAACAGATAACTAAGATTCAAGCCCACACAACTTCTCTCATCCCACAGTCTTCCCTGTTTTTCCAGTACTTCTTAAATACCACATGTCAATGCAGACCTCATAGGTTCTTTATTAAAAAAAAAAAATGCCTCCAATTTTAAGATTTCTTTCCCAGGCACCCAATGGACTTTTTCCTTTTCCTACTGTCAACTCCAAACTAGAAAACCCCTCACCTAGCAAAATGCTGCCATCTGTGCTTTGTCCACTTCTTCTATTTAAAATTAGCCCCTTTTTTACCTTCTGTGGTCATATTCCCTTTCCTACCATGCTCCATCATTCTTTTAATGCTACGCCAGTGAAGTTCTCAAAGAGACGAATTACAATGGACTGTGGTTAATTTTACCTCCAAACTATCACTTTCTGGGTCTTAAATTTACTGAGTTACTCCAATAAATATCACCACTGGAATAAATACCAAAAGAAAAGTTGTATATATTCTGTTTTAATTTAAAACCCTTTTTATGCTTAACAGCTGTCTTGGATGTACTCTGTCCTCTTAGTGTCTTGACCTGTTCAATTAATGTAGCTGATGCTCATTTTGCAAACTTAGATTCAGTCAAGCTACAAGTAGTACTTAAAATGCATACAGTAATTTTCTCCATCAACATCTCCTTATCATTAGGTTCTCATCTCTAAAGACCCTGTAAAATCTCAAATAGAATCTAATTATACAACCTTTCTTCCCCATCCCTTGTAAAACATGGAAATACATGTTATTCTTACTTGCCTTCCTTTCCCTAGAAATTAGAAGAAAGGTGTTCAGAAACAACCAAGAAAAGACAGGATATGAGTTGCACTGTTTAATAGTTAGGCAGATAATCTACAGAAATGCCAGTCTCCAAAGAAATACTTAATTATTGTGTGGATATTTGTTATGTTTTGGCAGGAGGAAGAGGAAATAGACCTGGCAGTGATCTGTCTGCAGAAGTTGCTCCGAGGCAGGGCTCTTCAGAACATGGTATTCTGTCTCTTTGTTTATGTCAGTCTTCAGAATGATGGTGGGAATGACTGATTGCAAAGGGTGCTTGCAGTTTTTCTTCCACAGCACTAATCAGGGGTAGTGAGCCTCTTCATAGCAGAATTACTCAAATGGCAAATTCTAGACTAGATCAGGACCATGAGTACATTTTGCCATGATTATGCCAAGGTCCCAGGCACAAGAAACCTCCCAAATCTTTCTGTTTTCCACTGGTGGTGAGCTGCAGCCCAGATGAGGAGCGACTAAAGCCTACAACCGTGATGTGCAGGACACATGATTCTGCTTTCAGGGGAACAGAAGGGGGTCTAACTAAAGATTAATTCAGTAGCCATGCCTCAGTAGCCATGCCTGGGCTTTGTATTAAGCAAGTCTGTCACTTGTGATGGGACCAGTCCTTAATGTTTGTTTTCATGTTTTCTCAAAGACAGGTATCTGGATAATTCAGATCCTTTCCTTCCAGATTATTATAATTTAGAGGGGAAAAAAAAGTAATTAAAAGGGCTTTTTTCAGGCAGGGTTATGGGAATAGGAAATAACAGCTCTTTACTATTATGTATAACAAAGCAAACAACAACAACAACAACAAAAACCTACAGCAATTATAACAAGACAGTACCAAAGGGGAAAAAACCAAAAAAAACCCTTGAAAGGCTTGCTTCCCAAAACCCAGGACAGTTTGGTCTCGGTGCCGCTGCAGGCCCTTTGGAGCATGGAAATGGTGCAATGTCACAGGCTGGCAGCTGGGATACGGCTGGATGTCCCTGGCAGGGCAGGCAGGAGCTGCGGAGTCACATTGGAGCAAAAAGAGCAGGGCAAAGGAGCCGCGGTGGCCAGGCAGGACCGGCTCTTCTCCAGCCAGGCGGCCAAGGAGCTCAGAATTCCTGGGCACGCGTGCAGATGATGGATCCCTCCGAGGCCTTTCCGTTGACAGCAGCACAGTCTCCTCTGTGTCCCCTCCAAAGATAACCCGAGAGCAAGAAAAAAAACAAGCTTCTTCCAGCTCTGCCTTTTACCTGCCCCCTCTCGCCTCTTCCCCCTCTCAGAGCAACTCTTTTGTATTGTTAACGACCATCAAGTACCTGGCATTTGCCTCTTAGTAACCATGAAAAAAACAAGTTCCCTAAGCAAAAAGGAAAAAGGAAAAACTTAAACCCCAACACATGTCCACAAAGAGTACAACTGATATCTCTCTTGCAGTAACTATTTAATGTTTTGAAGTGTTCCCGTGCAGGACCCTGAGCTTTAGTAAACAATACTGTATTGTGAAAGCGGCTTGAGGTGGACTATAGATTTCCCAAGTGTTCTCCAGTTGTGTGATGATCTGTGAGAAAGAGGGTTGAGCCACTGAAGGACTGTTGACTTTCAGAGCATGAAATATCCCACCATTTTAGGAATCTTCTTCCAGCTACTGCTAGATAGGAATCTATTACTGCGTTGGAGAATGACACAAGTGCTATTCACAAGTGGCTTGGGTGATCTTTTGTTGCTCTTGGAATTCCTGTTGGAAGAGAGTGGGATTGAAAATAAAACAGTGTCAAGGAGGGCTGGGCCACATAACCCCATAGCAGGGATGGCAGCAGTTGCAGCAACCCCTCCACCAAGTTATGGCTTTGGGCTGTTGTTGGGCTCCCTCAAAATGAAGGTCAGAGGACAGGAGATGTTGAAACACTGTGAACCTTTCACATTGAGGCTGATACAACAGGGTGTGCAAAAGACTATAACCCTTTTGACATAGGTGGTGTTGTTCCACATTCCAGTGGATTGAGTTTGGGTAAAGCCCAGTGGAATAATAATAATAAAAAAAAATTTAAAAAAAAAATTAAAAAGGAAAAAAAAAGTAGCAGATTTACCTGACAGCTGTAGTGTTTGCCTAAATGCAACCACAAATTTGGTACAGAGAACTAGGTCTTGGTAACAGCTGACCTTGCAACTTGGAGAAAAAGGGTGTGCTCTGCTGGCAAAAACATGTTGCTCTATACTCTCCATTTCATATGCTCAGTTGTTACCTTTATTTTAAAGATGTTTGAAGGGAAGGAGAAGCGTGTGGATCTGATCCAAGAGCTGCGCACCACGCACGCGCTCCAGGAGGATGGGCAGCTGCTCTTGATGGCACAGAAGCAGATGACCCTGTCTCTACAGCGACAGCAGGACTCACAAATGCACCAGGTTTGCTTCCATAGTTGGGAAGGTTGATTCACAGCTCTGTCTTGACCAGACACTCTGTGCTTGCAGTACCACAACACTTTCACATTTAATTTTTTTATGTGTTCTATTATCCACAGCACAGAAGGCACCCCAATAGCAATAAAGCTCTTCTAGCACAGGCCAAGTACTGAATGCCTGAGGGGCTAAAATTGCTCTCTCACTGCTCTCGAGGCTCTGGGGAATCTCGGGAACAGACTGAGGCACCCTGACCACAGCTGCTATGCAGGCTGTGTTTGCTTTGTTTGCAGACAGAGCACTTATTTACATTTACAGGGCTTTGAACAAACTGCAGTCAGATGACCCTCAGTTTTCCCACATTTCAATCCATTTGACTGCTACTGTGACCTGGTATCACAATACGTGTGTCACTCACATCTGTCAGATGTTTTCCTGTTTGTTACTGCTCTCTCATTTCCCTGTCCCTTTTCTAGTTTGGCACCCTCAGGCTCCTCCTCACACATAAAACCTCACAAAGGAAGCCAAAGCCAACTTATTTTATAGATCCTGCCAGGCTCAAGACTTACAGAACTCTAGAATGGTGACACATTGAGGTACCTGCCACTGTATGCAGAGCAAAGAAGTTTTGGGCTCCATTCTCTGCCAGGGATCTAGTGAGAGCCAGGGATGCAAATTCCCATCCTGTTTCCTTACAGTGCCACAACCTTCCAGAGCAAAAGAGAATGAAGTGGCAGATGCTGGTCAGGAGTGGATCATAAAGAAATTTTGCCCAGAGTTCGCTTCATTTCAGAGAATACAGTATCTATCACTGTATTTATTCATGCAAGTTTTCTTGTAGTTTTTACTACTCTGCTGTTTTTTCAGTGACCAGCTGAGAGACAATTTGGCAGCTTCCATATTACAATAACAGCATCCACTGGCCAGTTGACCTGGTGGAGATGAAGCCAGACCACTGTTTCCTGCTGTTTGGGCAGCAACAAAATTTCCCCTTAGATCTCAGTAGAAATTGAACCAGATCACTGTGTTTTATCATTTACCATTTAGCATTTCCAGATACTCCCTCATGCACAGGAAGCCCAGGTATGGAATGCAGGAATACTAGATATTTCTAGTGAGGAATTAAGAGAAAATGGAAATTAGGCATTAGAAATTTGCAGTGCTCCGTTAGTTCTGGAAGCCCAGGTGAGAATGAAGAAGAAAGCAGTTCAAACACCATAATGACATTCACAGAGAAGGAGAGAGAGCAAATGGTAAAGATATTGACCTCTGATCTCAGAATTTCCTTTTAGGAGAGCTACTATCCCCCTCTGCTGGTATCGGCCTCCTCTACTCTCACCTTTTTTTTTTTCTTTTTTTTTTTTTTTTTTTTTTTTTTTTTTTTTTTTTTTTTTTTTTTTACTGTCTCTGAAGGTTCACAGTCCAAGGCTCAGGTTTTCAAACATTTTGAACTTCAAAACTCTCTCGAATGCATGTGCAGGAGTTTTCTATATGTGTGGCTATTTCAGGAAGTCACTGATGGCTCTCAGTTCTATAGGGTTGTGGTCACAGGTTTTTTTCAGGTTTTTGACCATTTCAGTGTAAAAGAAATGCTTCCTGCCAAAAGAGGATGGAAACTCCACATAAAACAGTCAAAGATGAGGCATTGAAAATTTTTGGCTCATATGTAACAAAAATCTGAGTTGTTTTCCTCCATTTCACACCAGTTTTATATACAGCACCTGGAGCAATGAAGAGGAGGGAGCACTTTAGTTCCATGTTATCCCTCCCTGTGGGGTGGTGCTGTTACTGCATCACCATCTTCCATCTGAAACACCTGTGGGCTAAGTGCTGTCACTTCTAGATGTGTGCAACGCTGACAGTCCCACTTCTTTTGAAACACTGCCTGGGCAAGTGGCACAGCTGTATTGGAAAGCTGATTTATTATTATTTGTCTGGGATATTTCAGCTCCACTTCAACTTTTATGTTTAGGTCTATTCTGTAATTGCCTGTTTATTTCAACAGAACACAGCATCCCAGCCAGTTCCAGACATTGCCTCCTGCCAAGGCCTGTGGCTTCAGAGTCCGTTCTGGAGATAATGAACTCCCCATAGATCTTGTCTCTTTCTGTAGTGCAATCACACATACCCAGCCCATAAAACAGGATGCGCTTGGAACAAGGAGTGAATGGCACAGTAATGCTGAACACCTGGAATCTTGTCTCAGCTCTGCCACAGACTTTCTGATTTTCCATTACCCAGAATTTTGAGGTCTCATTTGCACTTCTGCAAAGTTAATATAATTACCATCAATTTGAATTTGTCAGCAGTTAGTAACTTGTACAATTTTAGGTTCGATGCCTGAAGCTGCAGGTACTCATGGTTGCACTGTGCAGAAACCATTCAGGGCACGTAACACATGAAGAGTGCCAAGCTCCTGGGACTGTCCCATGGCTGGCCTGAGTGGATGCTGCAGAGCTGTCTCACATGCCTGTGGTAGTCCTGGGACTTCGTACAACATTCCTGGGGTTTGTAACACAATTCTTTGCATTTTTCATTTGAAAGCTGTCAGCACTGGAAAGAGACTTGGCCACAGTAGAAGGAAGGACACTGGGGAACATGCTTGATTTTCTGTCCAAAGAACTGGTGAGGCTGCAAGAAGAACAGAAGATCCATGCTTTGGTCATGCTGGCTGAGAGGCAGAGGCGGATGCGGGAAGCGGAGGAGGCCGGACGGCGGCAGCTGGAAGAGGACCGGAGGGAGGAGGAAGATGAGCTTTTCAGACAGGCAAGAGAGGGAGACTGGTGGGACTGAAGGCAGTTTGTAGGAGCTGCCTCCTTGTGGAAAGGTCCAGATAGATGGGAGCTGCTTCAGCACTGACTTTGGTGATGGCTAGTTTGAAAATTGAGGGGGAAAGCTTAGTGAAGAGAGGGTGATTCCTTCCTCAGAGAGTCATGCCCGTTAAACTAAGGATGATCTGAATACCCCTACTGATAGTTCTGTTAGGCCTGTCATGAATGGGTGTAGGTTTCTAAATTTCTCCAATAAAATCCTATGGACAACAGATGTACCTAAATCATCTCTAGGGATAATGTTTTGTCAGCACTTGTTTTGCCCAGCACAACTATTAGATGCTTTTCTAGGAAAGATGCCTTTAAGCAAGGGTGTGGAAAGATTTTGCCCCCACCCCAGGCCCAAGTGGACTGCAAATAACAAGAGGTACAACATTTATTTTGAAGTAATGATAATAGATAAAATAACCAAAAATGAAGAAAAAACTCCACTGTATTATCATATTCCATAACTATTCTATAGTCCTGTTCCTATTTCGTAGCTCTTGACTGCATGAAGCATATTTCTCCCTGTTGAAAGACATGAGTGGGAGTCTAATTGACTAAACCAATAATTTTCAGACTTGGGAAGTGGTTAATACCAAAAGGGTCTGGCATGTTGTTTGTTTTTTTTTTTTTTAATTTTAACTTCTCATCTTTTCTGTATTTCTGAGTGGTAAGCAGGTAACGCCAAGGTGCCATAATCTTACGCTCTTCAGATTAGCAGAAGGAAAACACCATTTCTAGAATCTCAGCTCTACAGCCATTATAAGGAAAACAATAATTTTATCTTGGTTTTTGACTGGCTTGATGGAACTTTGTCCTTCAGGGTTTGCTTGAATGAAAGCTGATTTATTTAGTGAAGTCAATACCCATGATTATTACTTGGCAATTGTTGCTCAGGGGACCGTGAGAACTGAGGGAGCAAGTGCCATTGCATTCACAGGACTAACCTGCTGCACCAGAATTGCATCTGTGAATTGGTTTTCTTTCACCTGCACTTGTTCAGTCAGTTCTCAGAAAGAATTACTAGAAAATAAATTTTTACAGAAAGCGTCTCTGAAAACAAAACTCAGGCTGCCTGAAACAAAGAGTCTTATGAAAATCTGTTGTTCATGCTTCTCTGGAAATCTTCCACTATGCTCCTGGCATAGTAATAGGCAGAGGAACAATATCTTGGTGTTTTGTTCTAGGTGGTGAATGTTCAGGACAGAACTATTGACACCTACTTGGAAGACATTATCCTGAGCAGCATGGAGAGGGCAGCTGAAGAGCAAGCCAGGGAAGAGATCCAGAAAAGGGCTATAGAAATCAATGACATTGCTTACGAAATGGAAAGTCGGTAGGTTATTAAACAGCACCTGAGGGGCTGTTCACAGCAGTTTAGGACCTGCCTGGCCATGTGCATCTGTGGCTGTGTGCATCATCCAAGCCATGGGAAGGGCAGAGCAATGCTGCTCGTGGTCGCTTCGTTAGTGTGGCTGCTGTATGGGAACCACGCTGTTCCTACCTGCTACACACATATAAATCCATCAGAGCCTTATTTCCATACAGCGTGTGCCAGGTTCCCTTTGCAAATCACTTGTGTGATCTGTGAATCACCCTTTTTAGATTTCTCCACACCAGTGTGAGGCTGTGACTGAGCTTTAAGTGCATCTGGGAACTGCCTAAAGCAATAGCCATTCATACCGATCTTTTCATTTATTTACACTACTACAGAAAATCCATTTGAAAGAGATCCTAAAAGATACAGCTATACACAGCCTTTCATTCTGGGGTGGCTGTTCTTTAAGGAACTGCCAATTTCCATGGAGGTCACTCAGATTGATGGCTGCCTGACAAGGCACTTGGAGGAAAGTAAGTTGTTGAGAACACCACGGTCTGTGTTTGCCTGGGGCATCAGCAGTGAATACTTTTTAGGACCTGCCAAACCCCCGGTTCAGTTTCTGTGCTCTTTTTTTGGAATTGAGCCATAAAAATCCCGATGACACAGTGACTCTCCTATGGTACAGCAGCTGTGTATTTTGTATCTAGATGAATACAGGCAGAACGTTGGAATCCTTGGGGGAATGAAGCGTAGATAATGCATGCAGCCCCTGGGCCAACTGGGAACCCACCAAACACTGGCATGGAAAAGAGCATGGGGGCCAGCCAAGTGCAGAGTCACAAAAGGGAAGAATTTAGCAAACTCAGCAATGGACCAAAGACTGAACTGACAAAGACACAAATCCTCAAGTGATATCTGTGTGTCTAACTCTGTCGTCAGAGGGAACTGAGCTTCTCAGTACCTTTGAGGATAAGGAATGTAGGGTGATCCTGCTCTCCAATGCACTGTTGAACACACTGGCAGTGCAAAGGGGAATAGTCACACTGTCACCTATTTGTAGGATAAAGAGAGACCCAGCTGACAACTGCTGCCATGACAATACACTCCCTTGGAAAGAGTGAGGATATTTACAGGGGAGACCTGTTTTTGCAGAGGTGGTCTGGAGAGAAAATGAAAATACTAATACCACTGTGCATCTGTCCTGTAGTCGAACTCGCCTGCAGTCAGAAGAGATTGTAGCAGAGTTGGTTTATAATTTCCTGATCCCAGAAGCTGAGAAAAGCTTTATGAGAGAAAGAGGTAAGGAGTCCAGTAACTTTTTTCTTTGTGAAGTGGTTCACTCTCCTTATTCTAGCTCCTTGAAAGGAATGATGCAGCCAAGATTTGTCTCAGTTCCTTCTGATTCCTTTTTGGCACTCTGCAGGTAGAAAGTTGAGCCCTTCCACCCTTTTTTCACTAATTTCTCATGAGCTTTAGTCTTTTTAAATGATGGCTAAAATTCAGACCTGCTGTAAGATCTGGCCTGTGCTTTTGCCTAGAAAGGTTGGATCAAATAATCCTTGAGGTATCTTCCAGCCTGGTTTACTATGATAAATTTGGTGTATCTGCAACAATAAACCTGCATGAAAGGAAGCAGCCCACTGCACATTCAGAAACAAACTGGTAAAAATCTTTCAGTAGCACTGCTGTGAATTGTGTTGTTATATGGCAATTTCTAAAAGTGAGGAAGACTTTAACAAGCAAGTTACTTAAATATATGTCATACATGGAAGGAAGGTTCTACACTTTCCTATGCTTCCCTCTCCTCCCCAGTTGCCTGAGAAGGAGAGGTAAAGATGAAGTTTTAAGGTTGGCTGTTGTGGCGTCATATTGTAAGGAGATAACCTTGCAGTTGTGAAGGATGTGTCTATTTAACAAGAAAGGAATAGCATCTGTCAAAATAAAGAGGGAAAGACACTGGAAACCTGTGTCTTACATTAAGTAATGTCATGAATAAGTGGCTGTTCCTAACTGGGATGTTCCCACTGACCAGCACAGGTGGAAGAACGTGACTAAACCAGTCACCCACAGAAAGTGAATGTGACCTGAGCAAAGCAATTGCATCACAATAGAGCTTGAAGGGGTCCTTGCCGCAGTGCACTTCTCTGCCTTGAGAACAAAGGCACTTAGTTCATTGCCTCTTTTAGTGCTTCGTGAATGGAAACACAAACCCTGAGTATGCATTTTGTGATCTCTGAATTGTGCAAACTTTCTTCTTCCTGGCTTGTGTATTGCCACAACAACAGGACCTGTTATGCAGCTGGCAGTTCTGTATAAGCTTAAATCAGCTCCCTTCACTCCAGCACTGCTTCTGCCAGCCTTCCAGAGCAGGTGATGTAATTGTAGTCAGTGAAGCCTGCAGCTCAGGCACTAACACACACAGGTTAGCCTGTCTCAGAAAGGAGAGCAGAAAGAAGACCTGGAGATGGCTTAGGATTCTGGACACACTGAGGACATACATCAAGGCTCAAAATACTTATTGGGCTTAAATGCAACAGCAGCTAATGAACAAAGCACCTCAGAAGCACTCCCCAACAGCAGAAGAAAAAAATCTTCAGAATCTGTGATAGCTACAGTGAGTTTGCCTGGAAAGCAAAGCTAGACCCAGTTAAAAATTAAAGTGGATGCTGGTGGAATTGAGCAGTAGGCAAGTAAGAGAGCTCCTTCAAATGTGATCAGGAGAAATTTCTTCCACTATATTCTTGTGATGGCAGAAATCGAATGTCAGGAAGAGACCTTACTCTCTTCTGCTATTGCTGCATGGGGTAGAGGGGGCTCCATTCACTTAAGACAGTTGGATTCTATCAGATATGCACTCTGATAAACACACCTGCTGCAAACCTCCTGCACAGTGATACTTTCAGAATTGTTAACTATTCCATGGAAATCCAGAGGAAATCGTGTCAAAGAATGGCATTAGATCTCATAAACACATTAGTGTGTTGCATTTCTGTGGTGGCTTTTAAAGCCTTCCCTATAGTGAGCCAAATTATTCATTATGAAACTGTGTTTTAGCAACCTGGCCCATGCTTGAGCATTTACCTTTCTTGAAGCTATCAGGAAGTGATCTAAGAGCACAGTTGTCTGGCCTGTCAAAAGAGCAAATCCATTTGTAGAACAAAGATTGGAGGGCCTGCAGAATCAGTCTTTGCCTACACTTTAGCTTCGGCTTAAATGCCTCTGTTTTGCTATTACCTAGTATGGGATTTTTTCCTCCTCATTTTGTTGCATTAAAGCAGGGATTATCCAATACTGGCTGACCCTGAAAAACCTCAGCACCTTGATTTTGAAGCCTGTTTCAGTGGAAGTAGAAGTCACTGTGCTGATATGAAAAAACCTCCCTTGGAAAAGGACAGTCACTCTCCAATTCCATCACACTGTCCTTTAGATGGAATTCACTGTGGATGGAGAAAGGAACTGCAGCAATTCCAGGGGAGTATTCCCAGTATAGTTGATGCAAATACAATTGAAACCAAAATGCCTTGGGTAGAGAAACCTCTCCTGGGAATGAGGGCTGGCTGGTGAAGGTCACCTTTTTAAATGCAAGTGAGATCCGGTTGCATTCATTGTTGACAAAGTGGACCTGGGAGATGGATAAACATAAACAGTGGTGGGTTGGTAACGCTGAGTGACTGAGACAGGGACAGCAGGACTGTGTGCCTGCATGCAGGACACCAGTGCTTCAGATTCACAGTCTAAGTGCAGCTCAGCCTTGAAACAGGCCAAAGTAAGTCTTAGACTTCTGTAGGGAAGTGACAGGATGAGAGCCACCCCTTGTTCTGGCACGATTTCTCACACCCTCCATAGGGCACACAGTACTTCAATCCCTGTGACTGAAATAAAGAAGGAAAGGGGGAACAAAGAACAGTGAAGAGCAATAGAGAGAGCTGTAGGGTGAACACTTAGGTTTGGGTAATTATTTCCCAGGAGGTGGGTTGGAAATACATACAAATGACTTTGGATGAAAGGAGGCAATCCTGCAGTAGCTGAGGGGAGCTGATAAGGTAGGCAGGTGACTTCACGTGTCAGTTGTGGCTCCGAGTCTTACTTTGAACTCAGTAAGAGTTTCTCAGTGCAGGTCAAATCCTGGCACAGAAGATGGCAGATTTCAGCTTGATTCTTCCAGAGGCTTGCTGCAATTAACAGACACTGAAGGAGAAGTTATTTTAAAGCCTGATAATATATCCTGGGCAGTTGTTCCTAAAGCTGGAAAGGAGAACACTTTGGCTGTGATTCCCACTGTGGGGCTTGTCTTCAAAACGAAATGCAAAATTGGTTGCTGCTATTAGGTGGCAGTAGAACGCTTTCAGCCAAAGTTAGAAGGGCAGGATTTTTTTTCCTGAGACAGACTTTTCCACAGCAGCATTGCTGAAAGCTATTCTTCCCTTCTCCCCTACAGAGAACACTTTGCTGTACATTTCCAAGTAAAAGCCTTACCTCTTTTTATGCACAGTGAGGCAATCCCAAAGAAAACACATCTATGCTGCTCATCGGATCATCCACGGGGGCACAGAGAGGGCTCTGGCTCATCTGGCACCGTGTCAAGAGGCATCTGCCACCGAGAGAAAGGAGGATTCTCCTGCTGGGACAGCCAGCACAGCTCTGAGCGGGACAGCTGCTGAACCAAGTGCAGCTGACAGCACTCACCCTGCCACAGTTGAACATGAACTTGGACAAGGCTTCCACGAGGATCCTCAGCCTCCTAGGACAGAGGATGAGTGAGGTGAGTTTCCCTTCCCCTCTGTGATTTGAGTTTGGAGCGTGGCCAGAGAAAGGGAAGCACATTATGTTTACTTTTTCAGGGCACCTTGAGTGGAAAACCGTCTCTCTCCTTTGGTCTGTCCCTACTGCAGCCTGCCAGCAGTGTTGTCCTGAAACGTTTTGGTGTGGCAGCTCCCTCCACTCCCTCCCCAACTTGCTCTGGACTCCATTAGCTGATTTTTCTCTTCTGATTATTTTGAGAAGCTTGAGTTAGAAAGCAGTGTTAGCATTCCTTGTTTGTTTTCCTGGCACAGACCAATAAAAATCTGGACCTGGGCTTTTGGTGATATTTCCTTGCTTCAATAACATTACATGAAAAAATATACCATAAGTGGGAAATTTTGAGTTCAGGCCATCCACAAACGAGCATGTACCACTGATTTCCTTCGTGGTGTAAGGCCCAGTGGCTTCCTGCATTTAGCACTGCTATTAATAAAGCACTGGAGCTGAACAAAACCAGTCAGATTTTGCATCGTCTTTTCACATCATTAGTCCTTGGAGAAAGAAAAGATGCCCCTGACCTCAGCAGGGTGGTTTCTGACAAGCAGGCAGTGTCTGGCACAAACCTAGGTGATAGCAGGATGACACAGGCATGGCAGGGCTGATGCATTTTCCAGAAATGTTACTCTTCAAGCTGACCACTTCTTGCTTTTTATCAGTGCAAAGAGCAGTTCTGGAGAGAATCTTATTTTTCTTGGAAGAGTGATAATCACTGTGGCTCTCCAGCTCTGAGAGCTACACAGAAAGGATGCTGGCTTTGCTGTGTGCTGGCTTTGCCGTGTTAGCAGGCACGGGGGGTGCTCCAGCTCCCGATGTCGGGAAGCAGCGGGCTCAGACAGGCGCAGTGCATCTATCACTGAGCTCAAGGCTTGCTCAGCTCTCCAGCACTCACGTGTCAGAATTCCCCAGGGCTGTGGCCTTAGCGCATAAAGGGACATTTACACCGAGCACCGCATTTTGGAAGGGCGGGCACAGCCCCAGCCACCCACACCTAAAACGCTCATTCATTGATGGCTACAGCTTACACAGCCAACAGCAGTACTGGCCCTCAGTGCTGCACTGGGAACCGGCTGATCTCTGCCTGCTCCCATCATTTCTCCCTGTGGATGGTCTTTTCCTTGTGCTGGGTGTGTAAAGCTCAGGTGTGGTTGGGTTAATCCCGACCATTAGTGCCTGTCCTACGTAACACGAACCAGCAGCTGGTCAAAAATGGTGCTCATTAACGCATTCCTGTAAAAATTCTGTGTCGGGTCTTTGTTTTGTGGCTTAGGCTGGGGCAGGGTACAGGGAAAGGAATTTACAGGGAGGGGAGAGGGACGAGAAAGGAGTCTGGATACCCCTGTATTCCACTGGAGAGTAAATAACAGCTGGGGAGAGGAAAAATAGCTGCACCAAATCACTGCTGGTCTCCAGGTCGCTGCACCGGGGGCACCAGGGGACTGCAGGGGTCAGGCAGCCTCTGTAAGTGCTGCAGCTTCTGGCAGGAGTCAGAGAGGGGTGACCAGTTTTGGTCAGGACTCTCTGAGGATGATCCCATTAGGGACTGGGGATTTGGGACAATTCTCATGGTATTCATAGCTAGTCAGTAAAAGGGAAGGTTGCAAATACAAAAATACAGAACGAAACGCTCTCCACAGTGTGGGAGGAGAAGCTGTGCAGGGATCGGCTCTGTAGCCTCAGGCCACCTTGGACAAATTTAGCCTTGTTAAAAGGAGGGGGGATAGCATGAATCACAAGATTGTAATAGGAGAGACATGGAAAACTTGATGCAGCAGAACAGTAGAACAGGAAGACTCATCCATTGAGGCATTTGCTGTATTTCTAAAGATGGTCTGCCAAAATAAACATTCTGCATGTGGCTCACTGTACAATTTGATGTGGTTTTTAAAAGATAAGTGTTTCAACAGGTGTGGGAATGGATGGAGGTTGCAGCACTTTGGTCTTCTGTAGGGACACAGCTCTGCCTGATAACGAGGGGGCAAGGGACTCCAGATGCTGTGCACAGGCTGAGCTATAAATGTCTCAGCTTCTATTGTGATTTAAGGGACACCATCAGGGTAAAGCCGTCTTTTCCACATGACATTGCCTAGCATGTAAACTGAAGGCCACGGCAGGATTCCTGCAGGAGACTCTTCTGTAGAAACTGCTTTCAGTTGTCATGTGGGGTTTTTTTCTCAAGCTTTGCAGAATGTACTTTGAGAAAGAAAATGAGCACAGTGAGAGGGAATTGGGATCATAAATCAACAGCATAAGAATGCACCATTCCCTCTCCTAGCAGGCGACAGAATAACCCTGGGGAGGAGCCCGTACCCGAAACAAACACAGCAGATGCCTCCAGGGCTGCACCAATACAGCGGAAACACGGGGAAAATTCAGCTTGTCCCGCTTTTCTTTCACCAGCTGCCCACAGGGAGGGAGCCTGGCTGTGCTGCTCTGCCAGCTCCTGTCTCCTGGCAGGTGGGGGAGACAGGCTGAGCCAAACGGGCCTCTGGGTCACTGCACCCTGAGAATGGTGAAAAATTGGTCTCTGCAGTAAATGAATGAATGCAAATTGTCCCAGAGCTCCCCTGCCGATATGGCTCTGGTGGCGTGGGAGGAGAAAATTCTATGGCACCAAGTAGAGTTCAGCAAAAAGGACTTTGGGTCCTTCTTTACTGGAAATGTACAGTGTCTGTATTTCTGTCAACAGAAAACCACACCAAACACACACTCCCCCATCTCTCCTGCCTCCCTTAAAAGCAACATGTCCACCACAAAAGCTGCTGTCATAGACTTGGGCGTGGTGCTGTTAAGAGTTCCTGCCACTTTCTGAACACAGCTGTTCCCTCTGCTCCTGGTCTTGCAAGTGTGCAGGATTTGCCTGATACTTCACTGGGCTCAATTCAGCCCTCACACAACTTTTTTTTAGGAGAGTGGGATTAACCCTACAAGTATGGTCCTCCAGTGCTCAAGGCTTTAGCAAGCCCCAACTGCAACTATTGCTGACTAGTCCTGTTTCCCTGCTTTCACCAGTCCTGTCCATGCAACTTTCCCTGTGTCTTTATGGTTAGTGAATCAGTATCGTGCTGGCATCCAGCCTCCTCACCACAGTGCCCTCCAGAATCGGGCCTGGGCTTGGATGGGGAGCTGTTGTTTCCTGTGCCTGCCTTCCACCCCACCAGAGAGGCAGGAATTGGTTTGAACACCTGCCAAAACTGCCAACTCCCCGAGACAGAATGTGTACACCTGGATTAGTAAATTCAATTTTCCCAGGACCACCCTGGACCAAGGTCCCCACCTCTCCTCCCAGCCACTGCCTGGAGCAGAACTGGCAAGGAAAGCATCCCAACAGCCACTGTTTGGATGAGACAGAAGAGGCCAGCAGGCTGAGGGGAAGCGTGTACACTGAAACCCGCGGAGCAGGGCAGCTCCAGCTCTCTGCTCCGATCATATCGTTCATTCCCTCTCATTCCTCCTTTTCTCCCACACGCTGTGTCAACCCCACACACCTCTTCCTCCACTTCTGGCTGGAGTCAAGGCCACTTCTCGTGGCCTCCTCCCCTGTGCCACATACCAATCCTTCAAGCAGCACTTGGAAGGGATGTCCTTTTCCCCTTTCCTTCCTGCAGGGCTGCTCACCTGTATCCACATGCACTCTCTGGCTCAGCACACCATCCCCAATGGACCTGAGAGCTGTGGCTGCTCCTGCCAACACTCACTGCTGCAGCTGCCCACTGCTCCACAGCAGCTTGAACCCACTGCAGAGCCCAGCCAGATGGGATTTATCCCATCCAGTTCCCCCCGTGGGGAGCTTGCATGGCAGCCTGCACTCCTGGCCCATCCTGGAGCTCCTCAGTCACTGCTGGGGATGTTGGTCCTTGACCTTGGGGACCAGCTGGGAATGTGTGGTGCCCCTGTGGTGCTGATTGCAGTGAGATAAAAGTGGTAGAGACTTAAAAGCTGCCTTTGCTGGTCTCTCCCTGGGTTGCTGCAGGATTGATCCTAGGAATCTCCCTTTTGTTTGTTACTGAGCCAGTAACAGCCTCTTGCAAACACCATGTTGGTTCCTTACCTGTTGAAGCCTCCCTCTGCCTGCCAATGTAAATTTTCTGCCTCCAGGCAAATGCAGACCATTTTTCCATTGCTGCACAGGCCCCAAATCTGTTGTCTCCAGCAGACAGAGCTTCCATTGACCTACCTGTTCCTAGGCCTGGTGCTGTGAAAATTTTAAAAGAGGTGTAACTGAGATAGTCCAAAGAGTCCCCAGCTGGGCAGTCCTTTTTCTCAAGTCTGCTAACTTTTGGCAGCATTCCAAACAACATCAATGATCTTGAGTAAAAACGCTCTCAAACCACCTGGGTTTTTCCAGTAAGCACCGTCTTCCTCCTGAGCACTCTGGCCTGGCAAAGTATTTGGTTACAGGAATGAGCTGCACAAGGGAGGAGGAGGGCACGGCTGCTGTTATGCCTGAGGAAACAATGATAGAATTGTTTCTGTTATAGAGGACTCTAAAGTCACCAAGTCCAACCATTAACTCAGCACTGCCAGTCCACCACTAAACCATGTCCCTAAGTGCCACAACTTTTAAATATCTCCAGGCATAATGGATGGCTCCACCTCTTCCCTGGGCAGCCTGCTCCAGCGCTTGACAATGCTTTCCATGGGGAATTCTTTTCCTAATATCCAATGTAAACCTTTCCTGGTACAACTTGAGGCCATTTCCTCTTGTCCTCTCGCTTGTTACCTGGGAGAAGAGACCGACCCTCACCTGGATCCAGCCTGCTCTTGGGAGTAGTGGAGGGTGATAACGAGGATCTGGTGAGAGAGGGTGAATGCCTTCTGCTTCCTCTCCAGCTCTCTGCTGCCCCCATCCCACACCTGACCCTGCCTCGCTCCCTCTGGCAGGACCTGCCACACATCCCTCTGTCAGCAGCAGGTGTCAGCTCAGTACTTGCAGGGGAGGTAAAGCACAGGGAGGTCAAGCAGCCAGTGACAATGAACAGTCCTGCTCTAACTCCTGCCTTCCACCAGTTTTTAGAAACTTTGCTTAGGGAAAAAAAAATACCAACCAAAAAGCCCCAAACCTTCAATCTCTTTGCTCACCAATCCATTTCATTCTCAGTTCCCTGGGCCTGCCACAGTGCACAGGGCCTGTGGCTCCTCTGCTGGGACAGGTGCTTGTTCTTTGCCAGGCATCTCTTCCTGGGGATGAGGGCTTGTTTGCCCACAGGCAGTTTCTCACACTGCAGCAAGCGAGGGGCTCTGCAGATGGCCCTGGGCTTGGGCAGACTGCCCCACTGCAGCTCCCGGGGCAGACCAACCCTGTCAGAAATGCCCTGCTGCAGCCACACACAAACTTCCATGAGGGAAGAGGCTGTTTGTTCCCCACTTGTGTTGGAGGACCCAGCCTTACCTCTGGAGTGTGTTAGCAGAGATGGGTGATGCAGAGAGCAGGGAATTCCTGGAAGAGAAGGCTTAAACTCCACTGACTGCATGAGACACCTACCCAAATGCATGAGGACTCAGGGAGCAATAGGATACACTGAGAAAATATCTGTGCCAGGGCATCAGGAATTAGCTGGGTGTGTAGCAAGATCCAGGGCTGCAGTCCTGCAGTGACCAAAGGCAGGTGTTTGCTGTGAAGTCCCGTTCTCCCTTACAGCCCTGAGCACTCACCTGTACTCTCACCTGAGACGAGCTTCAGCAGGAGTTTGTTTTGGGGTCTGGTCTCTGCTCCAAAGCCTCACATTGTACAACACTCACACCCAGACAGAGCCTGGCTTTCCTGCCGTGCCCTGTGGAGCACTGACACCTTACACACCTTCCTTTCCTACCAGAGCTCGGATTTGGCTGCAGTTGGGTCTTGCAGCCTTTGTGCACAGCTGGTTTAGCAAAGCCAGTCCCTTGCCAGGAACACCACCCTTCAAGACTAGCAAGGGACGATAGGACAAGGGCCCAGCCAAGCCCCTCCTGGAGCCCAGGGAGGGAAGCGAGGTTCCAGGCTGCCTGATGAGGTTGTGTACCATCTGCTGGGCTCGCTGTCTCCAAGCAACTGGACGTGGTGCCTCAGACAAACTGCAGTGCTCCTCTCTCCCCTCTGCAGTTTGTGGCTCGCTTCCCTCCTCCTCCTCCTCCTTTCTTTGTGGCTCTTGTTCCTCTCCCACAGAAAGCCACTTGGACCTTCCCACCAGCAGCCAAAAGCTGCCACCTTCCAGATAACAAATGGTGCCAGTAGCCTTGACATTGACTTTTAATTCCAACGCAGATGGCCGGCAGCTCGCTCGCTAAAGACAAAGCGCATCAGTGGAGCAGACTCTGGTACTGCATTCAGCCTGGTGCTGCTTCACGCTCGGATTAGCATTTTAAATCATCCAAGGCGTTGGTGACTGACTGCTAAGTGGATTTGACCCTGGTCTGCAGATGGTCTCAAAAAGCATTTTCTCACAGGGTGACAGAATGATGCTCCCTGGAAGGTTGTGCAAGGACTGGCTCTTGATGCTAAGGTGTTTTATTGCATCTTTTAAATGGGTGATGGGAATATAAGCATGATATGAAACTGTAACAGTGTCACTGGCAATGCTTGCAGGAATAACAATGGGAAGGAGTGCTGGATAAACTGGACAGCTGCAGCCTCCATGCAGAAATGTGAATGCAATCCTCAGGTAAGGAGACAGACAGGCAGCAGCTACAAGATGCTCTCCAGTGCCTCCAATGACCCTGTAGGGAACCTCTGGCTGCTTTTGGTACTCACAACTTAGGGAGGGTGTTTGAAACAACTGTACAGGAAATAAAATTGGAAACATTACAAAGATGTGAGGGAGCTGAAGATCTCCTTCCAGTCAGCTTAGCAACAAGTTATGAGGTGCCTGAGTCCTGTTCATTTGGCTCTGGCATTCAGAAGAGACCTGAGACTGCAGCCGTGAGGTGCTGTGCAAAGACAGCACATAAAGAGAGCCCACAACTTGCATTCCAGGTGAGGGAAGTTCAGAAGAGACAGGAGACCCCAGTGCATGTCCATCCAGAAATGCCCAAGGATGACTGACTACCACCCCAAATCACCGAGGATTGTGATGAACTCCCACCAGAAGCAAACTTTAAATAGATAAACTCACCCAGAGAGGTGCTGTAGTTTCAGAGCGATGCGTTTGGATGCATCCAGAATCCTGGTGACCGTGGGGGACAGAGGAGTTAAGGGACAGCAGCCTCTGCTCACTGTGGTGCTTCTGGGGCAGCCAGGCTGTGGGTGGCCGCCTGGCCCTGTCACCCCGGTGCCCCAAAGCATCAGGGCCTGCACAAACCAAGCCCCGAGCCCGCCCAGGGAGCTGAGATGGGCCAGCACCTGCTCCGAGGGCACAGCTCCAGCACCCAGGAGGGGCCAGAACAGCTCGCAGACACACAGTGGGCAATCAGGAGAGGATCAAGGGCATCCTGACCCAACACTCATGGTGTGGATCCATCAAGGGCCCCTTCCCACCCTGCTCCCACTTCTCCTGGAGGGCCTCCGGAGTGGAGGCTCCGGCCCAGAACCCAGCCAAGGTTTCACAGGAACAACCGCGGCTCATGGCACACAAACAAAGCAAGAAGAGTCTCTTTGCAATATAAATTTGTTTTTATTGAAGCAGCAGTCACATGACCTCGCATCTAGCCTTTAGGAAAGCGACAGAATGGATTCGGCCAGGTCAGCCAGCCCAAAAAAGGATTTTTATTTTTTTTTTCTTTTTTCTTTTTGCGCTAATAGACATGTCATGTTTAATACATACATTATCCAGTACCGGAAACCCAACTCAGAGATAGCTACGTGCTGATTTGCTGGAGGAACGGTCCACTGGACGTGGTCTCGACAAACTTTACAGATCACCACCAAATAACATTACTAATGGGATCCAATGATTAAAAAAAAGAAACAACCCAAACAACCATGAGTGCAGGATTCAAAGCCAGCAGTTTACACAGGTTCTTAAGTTTGTATCTATAGGTGGACGGTAAAGGAAGATTGGTTGGTTTCAATTTGAAATATTTATGTCCCAGGGTTCCTCTCTCCATCAAATCAAACGGTATCATAGACAAGCTGGCATCTCTTTAAAAATAGCATGGAATAACACAGCTCATTAAAGAAAACATGCTCATTTCTTGAGGTTTTTCTTTATTATTACAAAGATTCACGTCCACCTATTCTCGCAGAGTGGAAAGAGGCATGAGGGTGAGGAACAAGGGTCAGAGAAGGGAGAGAGGAGGAGGGAAAAATAGGGCAATTTTTTGAAATAAAGACCACACACTTGGTATTTTTTAAATTTCATTTCCAGGCTAACCTACTTTTTATTTAATGCAAATTACAGTACCAGTTAACTATTTCCGAACCGAGTCACACAGAACAAAACGTATTTACAAGGGGAACGGGGCGGGGGAAATAATAAAACATTAAGCATACTTTCCACAAAAAAAGTTTATATTTAAAATGAAAAAAAAAAATCAGTCACAGAGGCATTCAAGTAGTAATAATGTTATACAGGTTTTGCTTTTCCTTTAATTCAAGACAGATTTGCACAAGTGTATGCAATAGTTTGTATACAACCCACAGTCCTTAATATATATATATTTAGATTTCTGTTTTTAAGATGGAAGTGGTCACGCTAATTGGTGTGTACAGGCCCAAGTGATCCATCAGCAACACATTAATGAACGCAAATTTTACAGGCAAGCAAATTATATATATATAAATATATTTTATATATATATATTAAAAATAAATTGAGAAAGACCAACACAAGGAAGCTACTTTTCTCGAGCTAACCCCTTAGGTACTGTTTTCCTTTCCTGTCGTTTTGCCATTATTGCAGTGTTGCAAAACGAAGCCAACTACGACCAGAACCGGCCGAGAGCCCCATGGAAATCAGCTGCCACCCCAGGGGTACCCGCTGGCAGTCTCCGGAAGGCAGAGCCCGGACCGAATACCCTACTGTGCTTTTCCTCATCAGCTTTTCCTTTTTCTCTGTGGTGGCTGAGGTTCCTAGTACAGGAGTACGAGTCTGACAGGCTGCTTGACTTCTGCTTTTCCAAGTACTGAAAACTGGGGGGGAATTTTAGGTTGCAAGTCGCAGGCACCTGCCATTATTTTAGGTAAAGCTTGGCTTCGAAATAAGGGGACAGAGTGTTCAGGGATCTTCTACCAGTCAATTTTCTTTTGCAGGTTAATTTTTTTCTTTTTCCCTAGCAAAGTAGGTAAGTTTAATAGTAAAGAACACCAGTGTCTTGATTGAGCATCCATCGGGGGAGACAGACTGCGATCCAGCCCGGCTCAGGGACCCACTACGGCAGGGCTGACGTAAAGGACACATCAAGACCACACTGGGTTAAAAAAGAAGCCCAAAAGAGTGTAAAAGAAGAGAGGGACAGCTCTGAACAGACTGTCGCCAACAGCTTGGCATCACTGACCTTCGTGTCACCAGAAAGAAAGTGCAGCCTCTGCTTCACTGGAATGAACACGAGATGCTTCGAAATAAAACAGCAACCTTTGGTTTGGTAAAGAGTTACGTGTTTTCCCATTCAAGACAATCTTATGTGGAATACTAACAAGGTAGTAAAACACAAGCAAACTAGTTTTAGAAACAAGGCCTTCGTGCTGGGCACAAGAAATCAAGAGTCATGTTAAACTTATCTCAAGAAAACAAAAGTGACTTCGGGGAAGGATATGGGGGAAAAAATAGGGAGAAGAAAGGGAACAGAAAGTCCTCCCGGCAGAAAAAACCACCGCAGTCTCCTACAGCGCTGCCCCCACTCCCACCGCAGCCAAATGCCTCCGAGCGCAGCAACCCTGCGGGATGTGGGGATTTCCCTCCCTGGGGGCCCTTTCTGCTCGCCGCTGCCCCCGGCACAGCCGCAGGGAGGGTGGGAAGGCCAAGCCTCCTGGAAGCTGCTGCTGCCCAGACGCTCCTGGGCACAGGGTTGAGGGGATAGACAAGCAAAATCTAAACGGGCTGCTAGGGCAAGAGTCCGAATGAAATCAGCTGCTGCTAGCGGGAGGAGGAGGAGGGCAGGGCAGGCACCTTGGAGACTCCCAGAACAAAGCCACGGCTCCAATGAAGTTAATGACGGTGGAGACGGTTTCTTTTCGTTCTGCTACTGATCAGGGTATCACTGAAACCTTACAGCACTCAAAGAGTTAGAAAGCGGGGTGGGGAGGGGGGACCAAAGATGTGGGTTTGGGGTGGGAGACACTGTTAATAAAGGAGAAAAAAATAAAAGGGAAATAAAATTCAAAAAATCATGGAAGCGAAGGCACTCCAAACTATATAGATACACTATACATCGCTAGAGTTATTGTTACAATAATACAGGCCGGTACCTACTGTACAGAGTTAAAACTATATGGCTTTAAAAAGCTCGTCTACATTTTGTCTGATTATTAAACAGAATCACTGCCCTGAACGGTAACTTTTTGCTCATTAATAACAGTTCCTGGGTCCACATATTTACATACAAAACAATAAAACTCAAAAATTCAAAAACAACCAAAAATAATAATGTACAAGCTTGAATTTGGTGAGGAGCTTTGTTTTTTGTTGCTATTTTTACTGTGTTTTTTTTCTTTTTTTTTTTCTTATTTACAAAAAAAGGTTGTTCAAAGACCTGGATCTAACTTGTATAAAAGAGTGTGTGATCCTGCTATGATCCTTGAAAACAGAAATAAAACCAGAGGGGCACCCCTGACCCTCCCCCCCAACTAACACACATACGAGACACACACAGACGCCGGCACAGTCACAAAACCAGAGAAACGCTCTGACTCCCCTCCACCAGTCTTTAACAAAAAAAATGAAAAAGAAAAGCCGCATGTCCTGGCACAAGCAGTAATTTTTCTTCCATATTTTTATTACTTTTTTTTTTTTAAGACTCGGTAATTTACTGCCTTCAAGTAACAGCGCCTGTGGCCAATGCTTCAGCAGTCTTGTCTATACAGCAGATCCATACCCTGCCACTGTCCTACTTTTTGAGTCTCCTGCATGGATTTGGATCACTGGGTCAACCAAGCCCCTTCACTTACCTTTCAGGACACTGACTAGCCGAGCGCATGCGTTAAGATGCTCTTCAGCCCTTTCTATTAAGTTGCAGGTAAGCATTTGGAAAGCCTTCTGTTTCTCAGCATGGGTGTGCTTTCCTTTACAGCCAGCCAGAATGCAAAAAAAGCTTTAAAACCTTTTTTTTTTTGTGTGTGTGCCCAACAGCAAATCGCCGAGGGGCATAACATGAGGGTTTATCGGTTTCACGGTAGGTGGTCACTCACCTCTTCAATCAGTCCCCAAACCCACTGCGTGCCAGGCAGGAGGGAGAGGGCAGAGCTTTTATCAGTTCCGGGGCTGCTAAGAGACAGTTTCCAAAAATCCCACGTCAACAGCATAAAAGGTACAAGAAGAAATACACCGAGCTCGTGACCAAGCCCCTGCCGCCCCTGCGGCGGCCGAGCTTCCAGAGCCGCTACTGCCGGTTCCCCCCGGGCCACACGAAGGTTCCGCGTGTTCCCAAAAAGCAACTGCTTGCTTTAGAGATCCGCAGGTCGAGGAACGGCTCGGTAAGCACCAAAGGCGACTACAGTTTCTCTGGAGAAGGATAAGGCTGGAGCGGACACCAACCGCAAGCCTACCACAAGATCAGGTCTCCAAAAGTCTCGTTTCCGCGCCGGGGCTGCATCCGGCCGCTCACCTGGCCCTTTCGCAAGGAATATTGCTTTGACTTCAGGAAGAGTGACGTGGATGCTCACACCACACGCCGTCGCAGGGAGGAAACCTGGACCCTGAACTGATGGACTAGAACAAGCATTCACCTCACGCTTCAGTCAGACTGATTCGAGATCACAGACAAAATAAAAAAAGCAGTATTGTATCTATGTATACATGTATATATTTATATAATATATATACACACACACTCATATAGAGCCAGCTTTCCTACAAGTCAGCAGGTACAAATTACCGTCAAGAGCATTCAGATGTGTATTTTAATACTCTACCGATGTAAAAACATAATGGCGACGTGGCAACACGCATCAATAAATAGAGATCAAAAGGGGAAAAAAAAGAAAAAGCAAGAGATTAAAAAAGATGAAAATTAAATACAGATTCTAGCTGTGGATTTAAAATCAGAACTATCGGAGAATGTGGCATTCTGCAAGTTAAAACTGTAGTTAAAAAAAAAGTATTACAAATAAACCAGTAGCCTGTTACAGTTCACATTATAAACCCTGGTGTCCTTTTCCTGTACGCACCTTAGGAAAGGGAAGCCTGTTCAAATCAAGGAGGGGTGGGGAGAGAAAAAAACCCAACCAAACACACTTTCACAGTGGCCACTTCCCAAAAAAAGTCCCTTAACATCCATCCACCAGCTGGGCCCCTGCCCCTGCCGAGGATTTTGTTCGTCCGCTCTTCTCTGCTGAAGCTGGGAGCCGGCCTGAGACACGGAAAGCAGGAGCTCCGGCTGGGCAAAGGGGATGCCTCTGCAGCCGACCGCTGCTGTTCGTGCATGTGTGTGTATTATATTATATATCACCCACTCGGGCAAGACTTTTCCCATGTGAAGCTGCAGATTTCCTCATCACTAGCACTGATTTTTAAACTGAAGGCTTCCGCTAGCGGTTCAAGCCTTAGACAACACGGCAAACCCTCCCCCCCACCCCATGGTAGCCTATTCCCTACCACGTCGCCCGCTCCCCGTGCTGAGCCAGGGCAGTTCTTCAGATAACCTGGGATATGGATTTGCTGACAAGAAATGCTGAGCTCTGTTGAATGACCCCTGCTAAGCTCCCGACCAAATTCAAGCTGTGCACTACATCAAAGTCCAAAACTTCACTCAAAAAGAAAATAAAAAAAGAGGGTAAAAAAAAAAAAAAACTTCAGCAGAGAATGAGGGGTGGGATTTGTGTCGTTTTTTTCCTTCTTTCTGTTGTGGGAGGGGGTATGAGGCAAGAGTCCTGGTTCTGAAGTACACAACAGCAAACTTCCAACATGAAGAGATTGTCGAGGGGAGACATTGGTGTGTTGTATTGCTCCGCTTTCCCTCCTCCCCCCACCTAGTCCCCTGCCCCGGACACCCTGCAGAGTGAGAATACAATGAAACTGGTTTGTATTTATAGATATTTTACAAGGTTAAATAAGAACAACAATAATAATAATAAAAAATTGAACACTAAAATGAACAGGTTGGTTGGTTTGTTGTTTTGTTGGATTTTTTTTTTCCTCTTTTTAATTTTCTTTCCAAATGTGACCAGTGTTGCTGAGCAAGACTCAAATTACTGGTGATTTTTCCTGTGCAGCTGGCTGCTTGGTACTGGTTCAGGTGGAGTTGGAGGCTGATGCTGTAGCTACACTATTGGTCTGAACTCGTTCTCCTGCGTTAACATCTGCAAACAACAGACGAGAAGGGGAGAGAGAAAAAACAACCAGCATTACCTCCAAAACAGAGACACATTGGAAAAAACAGCTATGACATTCTCCACAAGAGGAAACCCACAACTCCCACCAAGACAGTGTTTGGTTAGGATGCTCTCCTGACTTCAGGGCATGCAGATGGAAGATGGTCTTTAAGCAGGGCAAAAGCAACCTGGAGGGCTGCAGGCTGAGCTCCAGCAGGTTTTGCAGTTTGTAATAGTGGCTGCGCAGTGCGAAGTCACCTGTGTTACATCCCATAACCGCAGGACAAGGCCCACTGGCACTGCCAAAGCCAACACTGGTGTCTGTGGTCACTAAGAGGTTTCACACTGGTGCTGAAGTTTCACATTGCTAGTCCTTCTGATAATAAATCTGCCTGTTTGTTGTGCCAATGAGCACAGACAAGGAACGTGACAAGCCTGCTCCCCTGGCAGAAACAGCTGGTGTGCCAATGTGCAATTCATGCACTTGTTGCCTGAGAAAGTCTTTCAAGTCTGCTGCTGTATTCAGTGTTGCTCAACCCAAGATGGATCTGCCACCCTCTGAATTGTTGAAGCAGATTAACATCAAGGCCTGAAGCCAGTAATGAGGTTTATGCAAGCACATGATATGTTAGAGGATCGGATCTCTGCAGTAAATGCCTCCAACACCTTCTCAGGGAGGGTCAGTGCTTCACAGAGAGACAAGTCACAGGATCAAGGGCATGTGTCAAAGTGCATTCCAAGAAAATGGAGGGTTTGCAAAGAAAATTAATTGTAACTGTGTTTTCATAGGCCACATGCATCAGGTATTTCCTCTAAAAATAAAAAATCTTAGTATTAGAAGAGTTGGTAGGGGAAAAATGCACCAACTTCACCTGGAACCATTCTATGCAATATCTAATTAGCCAAGTCAGAAAGACTATAAGATACTTATATATAAGTGGGTGAACACCTAAATGCATAAAATCCAGGATGGGAAAAAGGTATTAAATGAGGTTTCCTCCAAGAAACTGTCATGCATTTCACCCACTTAATTTATGTAAGATTAACTGCAAAGCTGTTGATACTGCAACAGGAAAAAAACATCAGAAAGACTTATTATCTTGGTACAGAAGAGGGCAGACTGGGCAAACCGTGTATTCCAGAAGACACATGGAAAGGGTTTATAAAAAGAAAGAACAGATTTGGTGACCTCAGCCTGAAGGGCTGTGTGACTAGCAGGAATGCCAGACATGACAAAACACACCAGTGGGCGCTGGGTGTGCAGGAACATTTCTCCATCACAGAGGAGCTGGGCAATGCTCTACAGTCACCTGTTAGCAAAAGCCCCTTCTTTTCAGCCACACTTACCTGACCACAGCCACAAACAAAGGCAATGAACTGAATCATGGACCGGTTTGGGTTGGAAGAGACATTAAAGAACACCCAGTTCCAATTTCCCTGCCATGGCACTGAACACCTCCCACTAGAGCAGGTTTCGCAAAGCCTCATCCAGCCTGGCCTTGAACAGTTCCAGGGGCAGCCACAATTTTTCTGGGCAACTTGTGCCAATGTCTCACCAGTCTCACAGCAAAGAATTTCTTCCTAATATCTAATCTCTACCTACCCTGTTTCAGTGTGAACCTATTTCCCCTTGTCCTAACACTTCATGTCCTCGTAAAATGTCCCTCTCTGGCTCTCTTGTAGGCCCCCTTTAAGGCCTGGGAGTTTGCTACATGGTTTTCCCAGAGCTTTCTTTTCTCTGGGCTGAACAGTCCCAACTCTCTTAAGGGAGAGGTGCCCCAGGCCCTGATAATCACATCCTTATGGCCCCAGAGCTGGGTGCATCACTTCAGGTGGGGTGTCACATATGAGAGTTGAGGAGCACAATCACCTCTCCCGACCTGCTGCCCAAGCTGCTTTTGAAGCAGCCCAGGATACATTTAGCTTTCTGGGCTAGAAGTGCATGTTGTCAAATCATGTCCAACCCCTCATCAACCAACACCCCCAAATCCTCCTCCTCAGGGCTGCTCTCAATCTATTCTCTGCCCAGCCTGTATTTGTGCCTGGGGTGCTCTGACCCAGGGGCAGGACCTTGCTCTTGGTCATGTTGAACTCAGTGAGTTTTGCACAGGTCCTCTTCAAGCCTTCCACGGTCCCTCTGCATGGCATCCCTTCCCTCCAGTCTGTCAACCACACCACACATGCCGCCTAGAAACGGGCAGCACTTGCTGAGTCACAAATTAAGTAACATCGACAACAGCGACAAAAATAGGAAATCAAACAATCAGTAGCACCCAGAAACACAACTGACAAGTGGGAAGAGAGAGTAATGCCTATTTGAAAAGGAAATGCTGCAAGGAATGTGTGGGAAGAAAGACAAATTGTCCTGTGGGCAGAGGATGCCAGATGACTGCCCTGGGAGTTTCTCATTCCCTTTCATCTCACCCAAATTAATTACATCCCCTCCTTTACAAAGGAATGACCAGCATGACAAAAACAACAACAACAAAAAAAAAAACAACCAAAAAGCCCCACCTCATTCAATTACCAAGTCAGCATGACAACAGTACCAATGTTACATGGTAAGCTGGCCTTGCAGGACAGAGATGCCCTCGTACATGGAGAATTTCCCTGAAGGAGCATCCCCAAATTCCACATGCAAGCAGACAAGAAATGACCACAGAAATCAGAAGTGACCAGGCAGCCAGATAATAGTTTCTATACTTTAAACTCCACTATGCCTGTTCTAGATTAATTTTCAAGTATGGATAAACTCCATTTAATGCAACATCTGCTGGCAGTGCCTAATGCGAGCAGTCCAGCTGGAGTCTATACTGTTGGAAGAGGATTTCTTTGTATGTGTACAAAAAGTGCTTGTATTTCATTTGCTGAAATGAAACATGTCTCTGGATCTCAATTTCCTGAAGACAGCAGACGCTGAAATTGTTATTAGATTGCTACTACACAGAGATAAAGAAAAAAAAGAGGAGGGGATGGAGCTACTTCATGTAACATATGCTCCTTTACTATCATCACTGTAACAGAAGAGTTCCTGAGAAATATACATACCATATGTTAAAAGAAAATAAATCAGGTGATGCAGGCCAAGAACATTTTCTTGGGGCTTTTCACAACAATATACAGAAGTCCCCCCAAGCTGGGACAGAGCGCACAGCAAGCTCAAGGCTGCCCTGGCTCCCAGCCTGCAAGAAAATGCGGTATTTTAACATTTCAGCTCATTTGTTGACTCTGCATCAACAGGACATTTGAGGAACAAAGAGGCGCTTATTCCAGCATCACCTTGCTGAAGCACCGTAAGAGGAGCACAACTGGAGTATGAGGTTCTCTGGACATTCACTTCTCCCCATGAAAAATCACTATTTGGGCCTAAGAGAAGGAAATCTAGGCCCTCAGCAATGCTGACAGAGGACAGCAAAGCCCTGCTGGGGAGCACAGCTAGGAGCTGGCACACAGCTCTTTGGCACAGGACAGACAAGGGCCCAGCTCGAGGTCAGGGCAGCTTTTCTCTCCTGAACCACCACCTGACACCTCTGCCTGTGCAGGCAAAGAAGCATTATCAGGTGGAAGCATCATCAAGTGCCAGCTGCTTCCAAAGGTTTTTTCAAACAGAGGGCAAAAGCATCTCTCATCATTATACAGAACTTCCTGTAATTCAGCTTTTCCCTGTACGGAGTGCCTCAGCTTTCTTGGAGGGTACGTGACACTCCTTAAAAGCCTCCTGAAAGGCAAAGACAGGGCTACAGTTCAGAGAGCGACAGAGACGCCAGCTCAGACTGAGAAAGCCCATTAGCACTGCTGACAGCATTAGCTGGGTGCATTTGTGATGCTGACAGGCTGTGCTGTTCATCTGCAAGGATACAGAGACAAAGCTACCACCAGCCTGGGAATACTCACAGGACAGCTGAGGAGACAAGTGGAAGGAGGAGGATAGTGTGGTCTTCTTATTGTGCTTGCCTATGGATATAGAAATCCAGGTTCTGAGCAAACCCGGCAAAATGTGCAAGTTTTACTTCTCTTGACATGGATACATCTCTGTTCTGAGCTTGCAGAAGCCTGAGAGAATTGCTTGTCCATTTTCTCCTGGTTAAGGAATTCAAGTTTTACAAAACTCCTTCGATGTGAATACCACAAATGCACTAAATCTTATTTCATGGAGCACTGTGGTGTTTTTCAACTGCAAAACACTGGCAGGTAACACCAGCTCTAATCTGTTTTGTTGCTGAAAGTTCAGGCACACCATTGCATTTGGGATTACATGGGATCAACACAGCAGGATGCCTAAGACGATGACCCCAGAATCCCTGCTGGCACAACTTCCCTGCAGATGGCAATTACACTCTTCCCATCTTAACGGTGACTAACAGAGAGGTAACTGCTACTGCTGGCTGATAATGGAAGAAAAACGTAGTCACACAAGCAGATGTGCATTGCATTCAGATTGGTCTGCATGCTACCCTCTCAGATGCTGTGGCTGCACAGTTATGAAACCATCCTCTTCCTCCTCCAGCCATTCCCAGGAATACAACTGCACTTGCATTTTTAATCAATGGCCAGTATAAATCACAGAGAGCTAGCACATAATTTCAAGCAGTGGCCAATAAATCTCATCTTTCTTTTCCTCCACTTTTCTTTAGATGTGCCACTGTGTCAGAGAGTTTCTCATAAACGTTCAGGAGAATTTACTAATGCCAGAGCAGCAACGCTACACACTCCCACTGCAAAGCCAGGTTCCATTACTAGAGCAAGTACAGCTTTTTGCCTAGAGAAGAGGAAATTGACAACAAATGTGGGGTTTTAAGACTGCTTGCTAGAGAAAGGCACAAGTTACACACTAATAATGTGAATTATAGTTATATATTTGCTCTTCCCTTTATTGCTTTAAGAGCTACATTTTGCTGCATCATCGCCACTCAAAAAAGCAGTTTCTGAACCTGTGACTGCTTAGTCACACACGCAAGCATTTTGGAGAGAAGTCTCCTGCCTATCAGGATGCCCTGAGTTAGGTGGGAGACTTGTTCCCACACTGCTTTAGCAGTTACTTAGGAACTTAACATTAACTGCTCTGGGAGGTGCAAGGGGTATAGAGAAAGAAGGGACCTCTTGTATTAAAATCTCTTCCTAAGTGTGGCATTAGCATGCAAAGCACAACAGATTAAAATAACCTCAACAGGACCTAATCCTAAATATGGTAACTCTGATGACATTCCCACCACCTGCTTTGAGAAACCCACGTGAGTAAGAAACAACCAACTGCAGAAATCCAAAGCTGTCCAATACTGAATTTAATTTTACAATTTCTTTCCAATCAGCAAGGATATTATTTTTGGTTTTGAACTACAAATAGGAGGACATATCCCAACTCAGTGCAGTGCTTGCAAACAAAAGCTTTAAAAATGTTGACATCAATAATATGGGATGGGTAGGGGTTTTTTTTAGCTTTTTTGGTTTGTTTGTTTTTTTAATACTTCACATTTAGGACTTGGCCTAATGCATTTTCTCCCTATATGAGCCCTTGAAAAGCGCTGAGTGAAAACAGATTTCTTAACCCCATTAATTCCTCAAGACTTGCGTCTTGGTAGAAAGAACGCTTTAAAAGGCATGAAAGGGACATTAGGTGAAACAACATTATTCAGAAAGGCTTAAAATAATTTTCCATGTTTGTATTTTGTAGTTTTTAAATCACTTTTACTACTTTATCTGCTTTCTCACTTGTTGTTGAGCAACAGATGCACATAAGAGGAAAACAAAGAACATGACTATTTACAAAATACCACCAAGTGTATGTAACAAACAGATTTGAAAATAGCAGTTTTGCTTTCTCCTAAATTCAGAGTATATAAATGGTACAAGTTGTGCCTTTAATCTACTGCTACTACAATTTCAGAGAGAAATCTCATCTTTCAAACCTGGGTGCATCTGTCCCAGAGTATGTAAATGCTCTCTGTATGGCACTGGCTGGACCGAGCACATCAAATATCAGGCAACTGTCCAGCACGTCAACCAGCAAATGCTTTCCTGCATGCTTCAAGAGCAGCTTTTGAATCAGGCCTTCTCCTTATCAGCTATCCTATGCTAAGGAAGCGTCCTGCACTGCAAAAGGGCTGACAGTCCTTGTGGGCTGGGGCTGACGTGCACACAGGACATGTGGAAGCACACCTGTTTTGCAGCCTGTCTTTGGTTGCCCAAGCCCTAAGACAGCCTCTGGTGTGCTGACTCAGAGGAAGAATGCCATGTACTTAATCACCTCTGCCACATCCTGCAACACCTGGGAGTTCCTTTGGGATTTTCCCAACTAGTATTACCAAGATCTAAGCTTTCACTGGAAACAGAATACAATATGATGTGGCTAAACGCCAACAGTGAGCTTTTAAAAGGTTTCTGACAGAAACCTGAGAGAGCAGGAGGCAAACAAAAAATTCACTCACTGCTGGCCAAAACCCAAAAACATCTGCCTTGGGCCTGAAGATGACACAAGCAAACTCAGTAGGAAGCAACTGCAACTACTAAGATGAGGCAGTGAGCATGTTGACTGAACTCCCTAACTAGACTTTCAGATGCCAATGCCCTTAGGGAAAAATCCTCTCCATCACACTACACAGAGGCCACATGCTCTGAGCTAGCTGTTTCTTTTCTTTCTAGGCATCACAAACATGCACCAAATCAGTGTAAATTTCAGGATGGCTGAGAGCACAGAAATTAGGTGCAAACCAATCCACATGGATTGCTAAAAAACAGGTGAGATAATGACTTTTTATTTTAAGAGTGAAAGTCCAAGTGAGAAGGACCAACACATTAAACAATCAAATACAAGTTGGAGTGCCCTGGGCTGGGATTTGGCTTGGTGATCACAGCTAGCACCCAAATCACCACCTAGCAAGACCAAGGTTCAAGTGATACTGAAACAATCCCTTCCTCTCTGTTCACTTTGTGGGCGGACGTGGCTCATGGGCCTCAGCAGAGGGAAGGTGCCTGGGCAGTGGGAGCCAGGGTGGGGAGGGAGGGAGGGAGGCAGTTGCACATTCTCACCTGAGGCCGCTGTAGCATTTGTAGGGGTTGAAGCAGCTGCTTGGTTCCGGGCATGAGCAGGGATGAGGATCGAAGCCAGAGATGGGTTACTTGACAGTTCTGGAGGGGAGGCGGAACAAACAGAGTTAGCTCATCATCCACAAAGTGCTCCATATGCAGGATCAGCTCCTAGGGTTTCCCCCTGTAACAGCACCTCAGGTGAAACACATACCTTTGCAGCCCAAAGTCACGTTACATTTCCTTCTTTGCCAACCAGCAAGAGGAAACCACAGTGACATTTAGCAAGGCAGTCTCCAAAGCAAGACTGCCAAAACTACAGATAGTGGTGCAAAGGAGTAATTTCCTAGAGAAAGACAGTGACTTGGGAGTGAGCAAAGAACCAGCCAAATTTGTACCTTGTCAATGGCCTGATAATGCTGTTTCCTTCTGAGCACAGAAGAAGGATCCCCTTCTTCACAAGCCCACCTGCAATCAGTCTCAGGGAGAAGGCTGATAACAGTGGTGCTGCTTTGGGCACTGCTTCAGCAAGCAAGCAGCTGCAACAGTTGCTCCAAGAGCTTCAGGGATTAGTTCTTTGGCTCACTCAAGCATCATTTTTTCTCAAGGACCCAGGAACTCAAGACCCATCTCCCACAGCAGTCTCCTTAAACGAGGCCAAGAAGAGGTAATGTATCCTTTAAAAGGACAGGGAAAGGCAAAGAGAATTGGTCAGCTGGGCAATTTAAATGGACAACAAAATGATGCAATCGTTGGAAGACATTAACCAGGGAAAAAATAGTCATGTCTTTTAGGCTCCAAATCTAATATAGCTTCAGTGTGTATCAGAATGAGAAATAGGCATCTTACAGCCGCAACTGTGGGAGGATTAAGGGCAACACATCGCCAACAAATGACAATCTTCTGGCACCCTTTCAAGAGAATCTAGTGCCTCACAGAAGGTGGGACTGAGCTGAGACAAGACAAGTCCTGTTTATTTCAGAAACAGGAGTGACTGGCTGTCTCCTGAGAAAGCAACATCCGGTAAAAAGGATGTGAACAGTCACCTCACGGAAGGAGACTGATGACTTTTGGAGATCATCTGGAGGAGAAATGAGAACAGGAGAATAGACAGCTTTTTACACAAGACCTCCAGATAGCACATGCTGTACAGAAACCCAGCCAAATCGTGGCATGGGTTCAGTAAGGGGGTTTTGGATACAGTTGCTAATTATTTGGGCTCATTTTTAAGCGGCTATTGCTCTTCTTTAATGCTAACTTTAAACGCAGAGCCTAAAAGGAGAAGTAGTCCACTTGCTGACTTTTTTTCCCCTCTGCTGTTGCATTAAATTTCATTACTGCTGGGAGGGCAAGAGGCAGAAGACTCCCCTGATTACATGCCTCTTATTACTACACATTTTGAGACTGTGTTTCAGCACTTATGAATGCAAGCAGGTTGCATACCTGCAACCCATCTAATGTATCTTGTAATAATCCATTCAGGTCTAAGCAGACCTAGCTAGTTCTTCTGGAAAGCCTCAGTACTCACAGCGCTTGTACAAATACAAAATCCTCAATTCATACATGAGTTAATATATTCATGATATTACGCAGATTCTGCGAATCTCCATTTTTAAAAGGAAAAATAATATGAAGAAACATGAATCCTTAAGTGTCAAAGTGGAACACCAGTTATAAAGCTACACTTCAATACTACCCTAGGTATTAGCTGATTTGTACTAGAAAATATTGCTCCCTTAGTATTTTTTCCAAATCTGTTATTACTGCAAACCTACTCTTTACGCTGCTCTTTTGAAAGTTTCTATCACCCCTCCATTATTTTCTGCACATCGCTCAAACAATACGGGGCTGTCATCCAAACTAAAGCAGAACTAAGACAAAGAAACCCCATGACACTTGCTACCTTCTGGTGCAGCTACAGACTGTCAATGTTGCTGCGGCCCAAGAACCAGTTGATCTTGCAAGGGCAATTCAACCCCCTTCTCATT
Source organism: Pycnonotus jocosus (assembly GCA_013400435.1). Classification (NCBI taxonomy): domain Eukaryota; kingdom Metazoa; phylum Chordata; class Aves; order Passeriformes; family Pycnonotidae; genus Pycnonotus; species Pycnonotus jocosus. The sequence continues at coordinate 134,014 of VWYP01022859.1, read as the reverse complement.
CCTCCCTCATTTAATGTTGTCAGAACACCTCCTTTTGTATTGTAGCAATAATAATGGCTTTTTGTTGTGTTTAATGCAAGTGCAACCATTTCTCTGAAGCTACCTTAAGGAACTTTCATAGAGACTAGAAGACCGACCTTGTTCCCTTCTCAAACATCACATTATCTTTCTTGGTATGAGGTTTCTTAAACTCAGCATACTTTGTATGTCTTGAACTTAAGAGGAGCAGGCCAATTCAGAGGAGATACAGACAAAGTAAAGTGGACTCTCTTGGTTGAAGTTTAATAGCAGTTTTGCTTGAGAACTTGTTTGAATTTTCTCGATAATGTATTTTTGCAGCTATCCCATCTGTAATGATGAGACATGGCAATACTGTGGAGAAAGCTCAACCTGTGTTTATCTGCAGTGTACAAAATACTGAGAATCTCTGTCCTTAGTGATTTTCCCCACAGTATCTGGGCAGGGTGCTCAACTGCAGCCTGGTAATGGAAACCAAACATGCAACTCAAGGCTGGGTTAATTACAACCAATACAGCTGCAAGAAGTTACTGTGGTCAAGGCAATCCAGACAAAGTTTTCAATACCATGATGTGAACAGAGCAGCTATCACAATTCATTTATAAGACCCAACTCCCATGCACATCAGCTGGGAGAACACCCTTTCTGCTGATCAAATCAAACCACTTGCAGCCATTTAACATCTCCAAGAAGGAGCAGGAATGAAAATGTTCAGTTTTACTAGAAGACCAGATCACCTTCATTCCCCAAACATAAGAAAATGCCTGGTGTTGGGAAACAGCGCAGTGCTCTTTTTCAGTATTACTATACTTGATAAATCAATACTCCAAGAATTCCCTGGAGAAATTATTCTTGTACCATGGGTTTTTTTGGTCACAATAACAAACTATCCATTATATATACACATAAACATACACATATATATCTCTCTAAATTAAAAAAAAAGAAGTTGCAGGCTAGAGTCATTAAAAATATAAACAAACGAAAATCCCAATGCACTCCCCCTTCAGTAAAAAAGTAATTTATCTTTGAGAACCGTGATAACCATTCCTAAGTGCTGAACCACAGAGAATTTTACAGTCTTCAATGCCCAACATGGAGTGACATTAACTTTTGTGACGCAGCCCAATTGCTGACATGTTACAAGTAGTTTAGGAAACAGCAGTCATTTCACAGACTATTTGAAAATTTGGCTTCTAGGAGAAAAACTGCTTTTTGTCTTACATATCTAAAAGCCTAACGGAATTGCAGCTCTGTGGCTAGTAGACATACTTCCTTAGCCAAAATAACTTTTTCAAAACCCAATTAGCTTATAATATTCATTTAAATGAAGAGAAACTTACAGGCAAGACATTACAAATGACCAGACAATGCTCTCTTCAACAGACTTAATCTCTAAGATAAACACCCACATACCCCACAACTTACACCTGGCTGCCAAAGACCATGATCTTCATCTTCCATATACCCTCACTGCTCTTTTTCTAGACTCTGTCGGAGCAGCATCAGTGCCCAGGTCAGCAGATTTGGTATAATGTTTAATTTCTTTTTGAAAATCAATCCAATGTCTTAATGGTCAGATTTATCTTGTCATTTCTAACAGTTTTGCCTTCAAGCCCTCTGCAGTCACCTCCTACTTCATGGGTTTCAGGCAACTGGATACAGCCAAATCAAACACTTCTAGCACTTAATATTGCCTGTTGAAAACAAATGCTATTTAAAACAAAATTGTCCTTTGTTACTTTTTAAATTACCATGTATTACTTAACATGACTCATTATCCATCTAATGATCTGATATGTTTCCCAGTGGGGATTTCTGCTCTGGAGCAGCCAAGTTGATGGAACCTTGCACAGTGAAGACCAGAGAACAAAGGCTGAACAGTAGTCACAGGAGGAACAAAAACTTCTTGTATATCTTGAGTTCATAGTCAGGACTACTGTACATTTATCAGCTACAGTGCTCTTCAAATCACTGCACTAAGCAATGTATTTAGGTATTTAAAAACAACTCTGGTTTGGTTTTGAGTTTGACTAGTCACCTGCAACAGAGCTTTTTTGGAAATACATTAACGATCAGCCTGTGTCCTGCCTTCCCCTTAGAGATGGTAAAACTGGCACCTGTCGATGACAGAGAGAAATTTGCTTGTTTTATCTTAAGGAAATTGCTCCACAGGAATTGTTTTCTTTTACCATTCCCAGGACTCGCTGTGTGAGGGAGGGCACATCAGCTCCTCAGGGTGGCAAAAGAGGAGCTTTAAACATGCTTGAGCAAGTTTAAGGTAGTTTATCCAGCAGCTTCCACACTACCTGAGGGAAACCAGGGACACACTCCCAATACATACATCTGTTTTTCCCCTAAGAAAAACATTTTTGAGTTTACTCACTATAGAGCATTCCAACTCTTTAAAAATTTTGTTTTCATGCAGTAGATAAGTTCAATCTTAATGTCATAATGAAACAATTAATCAATACTTTCAAAAAGAACAGGAGTGAAGCTGTATTAAGATACTGGGATCAAAACTATTTTAGCTACATAAGATGGCCTTAGAGGGGCAAAACGAAAGGCAATCCAGGAGCACAACAAAACACTTGTAACATGACTACTAAATTTCTAACAACAGATGCAGGAATCAGCACAGAGGACAGTGATCTGGAAGCACAAGCTCTTTACTTCACCATTTTAATGTGTTTATGCTTCCTAAATGGTCTTTTTATTAAAAAAATAAAAAGGTTCCACAAGTTGAAGGGGAGAGCTGTTTCACATTTTAGCAGGGCATGGCATGCACTAAAGAGTTAAAAAAATTACACTGATGCTAACTGTGCCAAAAGGTATTTTGGACTTTCAACAGAAAATGCATACACAACTATTCTTGCTCAAAGGGTGAGAGAGTTGGCAGCTAATTACTTAAAGAAAAACAACAGAAAAAGTGCTCCAAAATTAACTACTAGCATATTTGTATGCCATACTTCTCACATGTTCTGTCTTGGCAGGCAAAACTGTTCTGGGGGGTATCAGTTTTACATTTCTGACTTCTGTAGAAAAAAAATAGGTGAATAGTTTTAAAATCTGATACCAGCTTGGCTTCAAATAAAGTTATTTGTACATTTATTTTTACAGTTTCTAAATGACTGAGTCAGTGTAATGCCACATGAACTGTACAGCATTTAAATTTTGGACAGTAAAACATCTGTATTTATCTTGCATCCAGAACCAAAATGGACAGCAACACTACAAACCTCCCTGCCAAACCTAACATGCATTACTACTTGGCTATGGTGTTTCAAGTATGACGAAGCAGGACCATCTCCAAATTATATTCTAACCTGCATGGTCCACTGACTGTGATATTTCACACAAAGCAGAGTCTGAGCCAATCATATTCATACTCTGCAGACACATGCTATAAGCATGTAATCCTTCCTGATGCAATCCAGTAACAACCACCCTTAAGTACTTCAGCAAAACTGAATTGGAGGAATCAATTCTGAAAATCCTGTAACTTCAAGAGCCTTTCCTCTCTTTTTGAAATGGACAGCTGGTTATGCAACTACTTATTAACCTTAGTACCATTCAGAGATTTTTACTTCCAAGGGAGTAACATCGGCATTACAACCAACGTTTATCCTGCTGTTTCCACCTAAAGAAGGGATCCTGCAATGCTCTCAGGCTACCTTGAGTGGTGAAGTTGAAGAGTGCAGGTTTATCTCGCCCGTTGGGTAACTTGACGTTTGGGTCCCGTAGTTCATCGAAGAAAGAGTGCGCGCAGGCCTCCAGGGGAGTCAGGCGGGCGGTGGGGGTGTACTCCAGCAGGCGGCTACAGAGTGCAATTGCTTCGGGGGGAGTGCGGGGCCGGAAGACCTGCGGGGACGACAACAAAACAAGCAAGGAGAAACAAGTTGCCTGGCATGGTCTCGTCTCTTTGTCGACCAGAAGCAAGTCAGAGCAATTAAACCTCTCATTGCCCAGCAAGCTGGAACAAACAAACTGGCGGTTTGTGTTAATCAAAGTCCTGCAGTAAGTGTGGGAAAATCCATTCCTGGGGTTGAGAAAGGGTTAATTGCAACGCCTTGCACTAGAGTGAAGGTGCAATGCCAGCAAGAGACTTCATGAGAGCGCACTCAGAAAAACAACTTTGAGAATGAAGGGGAAACTCATTCAAAAATCATGACAAACACACACAGGTGCTACCAGCCATGCATATGGGGTGGAGTGAAGGTGGGGAAGAAGGTTCGTATGAGCAGGATTCACTGAATGTAAAAATATAATACAGCCCCGCTACAGTTTTGGGTTGGGGTTTTTCTAGCTAGTGAAGGAAGTCTTACTAACATGGACTGTTGCAGGCAGGTCAGACTGTTGCTATGGAGGCTGCTGTTCAGCTTTGGAGAACAACAAGGAAAGCACGGGTGGGGCGCAGGAAATGTCTAGCTCCAATTTGCAAGTTACTCCTTCTGTGACCTTATTCTGGCAAGCTACTCCCATAAGTTTACAGGGATAATTCCTGCACATTTGGTATTTGTAAGGACAGCTGAAAACTGCGTCAAGAAAACTTACTATTTTAGTCTAACAGATTTTTACTTTGAGTGATTACAAAAAGCAGCTCTTCACTGCAGCTTTGTTTTAAACCTCTACCCACTGCTAACCACACTCTCCATACTCCTTTCTCCTCTATTTATAAGCAAAACAGGAGTTAATAATGTACATGACCTGGATGGCCTCCTCAAGCGCTTGTCTCTTGCTATGTTGCAGGTAAAATGCAGTCTTCGGTAAAGGGAGTAGGGTGGATGCCAGTGTTAAGTTCTGATGCCAGTATTTTTGGTAAAAATTGAGGTAATCCAAAATGCCTTTGTACCAGTGCAGGTGAACACAAGCCACACAGCACCACAGAGGAAAAAATAAATCAGTACATGACATGCTAGTTAATCACAGATGAGAAACTTGCACAGGCACTCCTTTAGTAGGTTTTAAGCTAGGCATATATGCTGTCTTGAATGAGAATCAAACACAAAAGCCAAGAAATTTCCTGCCCTTGGTACCCAGCTGGGCCAGCAGCACTGGGTTTGCTGCAGTGTGTGCTGTGCTAAATAACTTGTGTGGCAAGGAATCCTGACTAGGGGACTCAATGAGCCAGGTAGAGGAAGATCTGACTTTACTTCTACTACAAGCTTATTGCAAAACAAACTGCAAAACTTTCTACACGAGGCCTGTAATGACAAAATGAAAGGCTTCAGCTTAACACTGCTGGCAGAGAACCTGTACTGACCACTGTGTTACCAGTGTAGGGCCACCTGAAGAGGCAGCAGAAGCTGCTTTGTGCCTGCTGCCTGCAGAGCTTGGATTGCTGACCGTAGCACACAGTGGATGCAATTATTACTTCCAAGTCACAGCCTGACCAGAACAAAATCCAAAACTGTCTCCAGTTTAAAAAAAAAAAAAAAAAAAAAAGAAAAAAAAAAAGGCCTTCTGGCTTCCTTCATGTCCCCACGGTAAGTAGCACAAATGTGTATGTCTTGAGGTAAACCCACAGAAGTGAAGTTGATCTGAATTTAATGTGAGGTAAAATTACTGAGGTCTCCCTCATGCACCTTCACAGGGGTATTTTAACAAGTCTGATTTTTATCACAGCTTGAAGTCTTAGTACTTCACTCTTAGCTGTGTTTTTCTCCTCAGTACAGCTCACATATAAGCCACTATACAGATTTTAAAAAGAAAACCATTTTATTTCCTTAAGGTAAAGATGACAAGCCCTTATATTGAGAAAATTAGTAGCCAGACAGTCACAAATTCTGACATATGTAAAAGGAGTACTTGCTTGATCACTCAAACTCCTCATTTTCAAGTCCTTGAAACCCTAACATGTTTCCTAACCCTGTTATGAACTGCTCAGACTGCCTTTGGATCTGGAATTAGTCATATGGGGTAGGCAGTTCCCACAGTCTGCCCTAACTGCTTCAAACCAGGAATGGGGAAAAAAAAAATATATATACACACTAGGAGGCCCCACCTGGCCTTCCCCTGTAACAGGTGGTGACTAACACATGAAGCAAGTTACAGGTGTGTGCTCATCTCATCTCTATCAGCTTGTGTTACATTCGCCTGGCTGCTGCCTCAAGGATGCAGTTTGGACTCAATTATTTCACTTCTAGCATTTCTCTCCTTTTTTTTTTTCAAGACTAGGCCTAGTAATTTGAAAAAATGTTTAAGTACATACCCGTACTCCTGAGGTGAAATGTCCTGTTCCTGACGAGTCCTAAAGATGATAATGCAGTGAAATAATCCAAACAGGGGGAGTCAATCCAAAAGAGAATAGTCCAGCAAGGAAAAATATAGCCAATATTATAAGAAATCCATGGTGTGGGGGGACATAGTAAATGTTTATACAATTAGAAACTTTAAACATCAGTCTCCATAGCAGCAAGTCCAACTTCACCACAGTGTATGCCAAAAAATCGATTGTGCAATGGTGAGGCATAGTATAGAAACATTTCTATATGAAATTTATGTTCCAATGCCAGTGCATTTACTAAAAAAATAAAAAAAAATTGAAATCAAAACTCTAACTTGAACTAAAAGGGTAATTGAAATTCCCATAATAAAGAATTTTCAGTCCTCGGTCCTGGATATAAACGTCTACAGAACCAAGTGGCCAGATTAGTTTATCTCTAAAGATGCATCCCACTTGTAAATCTGTCCCAGACACACAATGTAAATTTTTGGATGATTTTGGGTTTTTCTCAAAAAACCCCAAATCCTTAACAATTTGTAATTTGTGCTGAAGACGAAGTAAAAATCTGAGATCTATACTTTAAATTTGGATACTTTTAATTTGTGTGCACTACGAGTACCTCAGGCCGCCGCGGATTATTCTCCATTTTGGATTGACTTCCCCCTCCACTGGATTTTGTTTGCTGGCATTATCTCTTTAGGATTCTTCAGGAACTGGATGTACCACCTCAGGAGTGCGGGTATGGACTGAATGTCTCTCTATTGCGGGTTTACTCCCCCTCATACCCGTCGCACCCGTTACTTAAGAAATTTTTTTCTTCTCAATTTGTCCCCTCCCGCCTCCCTTTTGAATAACGCCCTAAGAAATAAAAGCAAAGTCCTCTATGGTCTTTTAGCTCTTCCCATTCAGCAAAGTTCCCCCGGGAAAGCTGCCCAATTCACCCACCGAGAACTACACGAGCAGCTGCCGCCCATGGCGATGGCTACGCCAGCACTTCCATGCCACGGGGCACCGACGCCAAGGCAATGCTGGGCTGATGCTCCGTGGTGGGAAGGGGTGGGAGGATGGACAGACAGTGGGACTTGTGAGCCGTGAAGCCCCTCGCACATAAGTCTCAGCAGGAGTTTAAAGTCTCTGTAGTTCTCAGTGAGGGAATCAATTTAGTAAATAATCCGCGGATTATTTTTAGTCTGCGGACTAAAATTTAGTGCACGGACTAAAATCCGGCCCATCGGAGCAAAGTCTATCTCGGTCTAAAATACATTTGGGTGAAAGCAAAAGAAAAACAAAAAGAAAAAAAAAGGAAAAAAAAAAAAAGGAAAGAAAAAAGAGAAAGGAAAAAAAAAAGGAAAAAAAGCTAAGTGCACAAAGTGTTTGGGTAGACTAACATTTAGTATGCAGACTAAATACGGCCGGGCAAAAGGCACAGCAAGTCCACAAACAAAATAAAAACCAAAAATAAAACACTGACAGGAACTTTTAAAGCAATCAGATACTACCCCACCGGCGCAGCAATTCATTTTTCTAAAATGAAACAAGACCTTGTGTAAGGTTATTTGTCCACAGGAGGGACCGAAGGCTCAAGTTTTCATTTTAAAAAATGAACCTGTTTTGGAGATAAACAAATGCAAAAAAAGGCTTTACATATAATATTCTTCAAGAAAAATTTGCACTTGAATAACTCAAAACCTCTTGTTTCTGCAAAGCAAATGAATTTCAGGCTGAGACCCAGGTTGCTGGTTTTTTCCTTGGGGTTTTTTTTGGATGAGTTACAAAAATCTCTGGATGATCATGTCAAATGGAAATGCTGACTCATCCAAAGCCACAGCTTTTGGTGCTTTTGTTGGTTTTTCCCTCCCCCTTTCAGATCCCAATAAATCTATACCTCACCAAAAAGCTGAGGGACCAGTGTGAGTTGTTTCTTTGTTCAGGCATGCTAGTGATGCTCAAATACTGACAGACCATAAGAGCAAGTCAGCAAGGCCTGACACACTCCTCTCTCCTTTAGTTGAACTGCTATCAATGCAAATTTTTTTTTATGTTACGCCCCCTTCATTTTTCTGGAACTACCACCTTCTTTGACATTTCAGGCTTAAGTGCCCCTGGTGCACTACACAGCTCTCATCCCCAAGAGGCTTCAATTCAGATGAAGGCTTTGTGCACTAGCAGAGCAGTCACATTTTATCTTATTAACCTGAAATAGTTCCTACCAGTGTAGCAGAGTTTACGCCCCTTCTGAATTTTATTTTTCTGCACGTATGGAAAAATGAAAGAAAAAGGATGGAAAGCACAGAATTCTCCTATTTCACTTCATTCACATCAGCATTCAGCTCTCAAATAAAACCACATGGGGCAAGAGCTAAGTATTGTTTTAATAGAATGGTTGCTCTGACTTTCAATTCATTCCTCAAACAAACTTTCCATGCGCAACACGAGCTCTATCGTCTTGGCATAATTAAGCCCCAAAGCCAAAGCTTCGCAATGTGACACCAAGGTGCTCTTCCAGCCAGTGTGTATTAAAAGACATGATTTCATGCCATCAACCACTGTGCGTTTTGCATGCAGATTGTGAACGCTGCCTGCATACTGTGCTACCTAAGAGAGCAGAGGCTTAGGAAAATGACATCTGTTGCTAATGCACCAAGTTTGTGACACCATGGTTAAAAATTTCCTCACCAGCCTCAGACTCACACGCTTTGCCAAGAACCACCCACACCACCGATGCAAGGCTGACAGGCTGTGCACATCCTTTTGGTTTGTAAGCACATTTTTTATTGCACATGAACATTAGGTAAGAGAGAAAGCTCCTCCCTTCAACCAAAAGCTTGTACTGTTTACAAGTCAAGTAATCAATGTAGAATGCAACCCTCAAATCAACTTTTAAAAAATGCTATCATACAAAACAATTACTATAAAGAAACATTTTGATCACCCAAGTTTAACACAGTAAGACTCATGAGAAATACAACACATTCACAAACAAAAGGAGATGGAAGAGAGACATGCAAGACAGCAATGTAGGTAATGAGCTCTACCTGACACAAAAAACCCCAAGGCTGCATCTGAAGCTCTTGGGACTAGTCTTGTTCCAAATGCCTGAGAATTTCAGCATGAGATTTCTGAAATATGCCATTTGGCTATTTTGAAGTGTGTAAAACTCACGTGGTTAAAAAAACGGAGGTTGAAAGATGTCCCCAAAAGGGGCACTGGTGTTAGGAGGTATTTTAAAATATATATAAGCCCCCCAGCTTTTCTCTGATTAAGTCCCTCTGTTTTTTCTAAAAGAACCCCAGAAACAGTAATGCTTGATTAGTCAAGAATTCCTGTCTGATGGCACTTAGACAGGGAAAAATTAAGTAAAGACAGAAGGGTTAAGTGGCTTACAAATGAGCCAACACAGAACTGGGAACAGGACCAGGAACCTGTCTTCAAAGCTACTTCTTGAGACCACACACTTTTTACTGAGCTCCTTCCATTGAGGATCCTGTGGAGACAGAACGAGCTCGCATTTATTACCCAGTGCATGTGCTCCGCTTCTATCGAGCTTCAAAGGAAAGCAACAAAGCTAAGAGGAACAAAGTAGCTCCCCTTCTTCTGAGAACCCCCCAAAATGCATGTCAGTGCTCTCAACCTCGCTGGGATAGCTGCTATAAAAATCTAGACAGATGTGTGGCAGTGGGATGGCTAAACAGATGGTACACTGCAGAAGACATGTTAAACTTAGCATTTGATTTCGGTAGTTGCACTGATGGAAAATACTTTCTTAATGTTCAGTTAGTGCTGACTCATTTACTGTTAGGCAGTACTTTCTTTACTGCATATGAACTGGACAGAGGCAGGGCAATTTACCATCCAGCAAACCCGGCTTCTTTTCTCAGCCATATAAGAGATTTACACTATCAAAAATCATTGTTGCTACAAAAGGAGCTGGCAAATATGAACTTGACAGGAAAACATTTTTTCTTTTAAGCTAGTCTCCAGCAGAGCTGTTTTCACTCTTTGCTTGTAAAGTTATTACACATCAAGTGAAAAACAGAGCTGTACTCTTTAGAAAGAGGTCAGGGCACAGTTTCACAACAGGCATAAATCAAATCCAGTTCATGCTGGAAATGAGAGTTCTGCCCTTTTGGACATACAGGGCTGCCCTAGTTCCTTGTGCCAACATCTGCAGTCTGTGCAGAATGGTCAGTCAGGTAAAGGAAATTGATCCAAATCCTGAATATGCGTTGTTCAAGAGGTTTTTACTACCACACAAAGCATGATCCATTTCAGGAATACGCAGGTGGGAGGCAGAGAACTGACCCGGCTCCGTGATGAACTTAATGCCAACTACAGAACTGCAACCAAAGAAACATCTCATCCTCCCTGTATATTTATTCCTCTACAAAGGAGCAGACTTAAATCTCAACAAGAAGAGTTTGCATTTTCATCTTGAATCCAAATCCAAGTCCACTTACAAGATTTCTGAAAAAGAGTTTTCATTTTCTTTTGTCATCAGTTATGATTAGAAGTGACAAAATGAGCTGTCTGTTTATCCATCTTACTGTTTGGTATTCTTCCTTGAATCTACAGCGTGAGCAGTCACTTTGGAAGCATTACAAGCAAAACAATCTGCTTAAAAACTAGACAAGAACAAGGAGAGCAGGAGTAGGATAGGATGAAGACAAAACCAGTTCTGGAGGGTGGAAAAACATGTTCATGAGAGCGACCAGGCTCTACATCCCAGTCCCAGAGTGTGGGGAACACAACAGCATTATCTGCTGTAAGCATAGGAATACTCAACACTCAAGGTAAAGTGATGGGTATGAAAAAACATATATACAGACACACGTGTGCACAAGAGGATATCAAGACTAAAACATTAGGGAGGTATTTTATAGTATTGGCAGAAATTACTTCATAATATAGGCAGAAATATGAATTCTTAAGTGAATATCCAAAGCTACTCTTTAGCACAACCAACTGTCGTTCTGCACAACTTCAGCTACAGCCAGAATTGGCCAATAATTTTGGAAAAGTGCCAGAAGGAATGAGCTGGAGTCTGAAAACTCATCTTAGACACTGTTTTCCTATGCTATAGCCATTTGGCTTAAAGACACAGACAAAAAATGAACTTGAACAGTACAAATAATTAAAAAGCCCCTAAAACAAAAAGGAAGTGCTTACAAAGTTGGGAGGGATCCTTTCTGAATCTCCTACAAGTTTACTGTGAAAGCAGTATGATGCAGAGAAAAAGTCCTTGTGTATTCATCCACAAGAGTGCACAACAGAGGGGCAGAGATGCTCAAACTAATCTAAATGTGACAGTTTCTCTCCTTGTCTCTTCCACTGTCAGGCAAATGACTCCTGTCTTTTTCCAATTCAACACTGACTTGGAAATTATTATTCAGGTGCCAGCTAAGTATAAATTTGGGGATGGTGGATAAAGCCATTCTCTTGAGTGTACTCAAATTTATCTCACCAAAAGTATATTTTAAAAATGCCTTCATGTTTGAAATATCTCCCAAGTACTTTTAAAACAGGAGAAACAAAGGTGACCAAACTATAGCACACTGAAGAAATTAACTGTCCATTTTTAAGTGCTGTCTGCAGTAGAAATTGTTTCCATGTCTATACAATGGAGACAAGGCAGAGGTTATGGTTAAGTAAACTGCTTTTGCTGTTAAATCTTGTATTGTTCTGCCATCATGAAACATGGACATTAATATGCATACATGTATTTCATTATCCTGACATTATGCTGGCAAACATGTGGCAGTATTCTTGGGTGGGGAAAAGAAAAAAATCCAAGAGAGTCATCTTCCCTGCACAGAAAGGGCTTAAACTACATATTTCTATTACATTTACTACAATCTTAGTGAGATCTTTTACTAGCTAGATGCAAAAGGAAAGGTAGGCTGTCATAGTAGGACAGTTTATGTATTTCTGGAAGTTATCACAGCATTGCCTTTGTTTTTCATTATCCCAGGGATCTGAGACCTGAAGGTAGCATCTGAGTAACGCCAGGATAAAGGGCAGCTGTAATGGGGACACAGTAAGCAACACCAATCTACCAGGAGCTTATGAAGAATGCCTTTAGACCTTTTGTTGGCTGTCCCACTGTCCCTCCCCATTTCCAAAAGGGCCAAAAGATTCAGAGAAAACCAATCACCAAAGCTGAACTTCAACAACCCTGTGATTTACAGTCTTGCACTTGATCCTGGATTTCCTCCTTGGCTTTCCAGTCAGACTTATATGGTATAGATGAAGCTTAGTCAGAAAACAGAAACAAGTATAAAGATTAGTAGCACAGATCAGACTGTATATCTGAGAAGAAAGAAGGCTCAAGGAGTTGAGGCAGCTGAAAGACAGAGAAGCAAAGATGACCCAGTAAAAACAATAGCAGTAAATATCCAGAAAGGGTAGTAACTTTATTTTAGGAGCTGACACCATTGGAAAAAAATGGACCTGTTTTCCAACCCAAGGTATACCTGAAAGATGTAACTGTGTGTTTAAAAGCCTGCCTATTCTTTTCTGTCATATTCACACACCTGCAAAACACTGCTTCCCTTATAACAGGATGTCACTTACTTCACAGACCGAGGTAGACAAGCTGTAGGATGCACCTCCATGAATATAAAGTATTCTATATGAAGTGAAAATAAAAGGAGGTTTGGATGAAAAGAACATTTACATTACTAAACACACTGGTATTCTGAAAAGGACTCCCCCTGCCAAAGCACCATAATGTCCTGGATTCCTCCTGTTGAGGCTGGGGCTGTAGGGATAGGTGACAGAGGAAAAGAAGAGGGAAGCCCCGTTTCTGAAAACTGGTTTGAGAGATTCCTGGAAAGTTCAGATTCTCTTTTCTTTTGCTAGCCAGGGACATGTTAAACTTCCATCACCAGGTGCCTCATGCATGTAAACTGGTATAAAAACACACACATGCTTGGCCAACACAAAACTACACTGGAGATGAGAGAGAAGCCTCCAAGTTTTATAATGGGAGACTCCAACTGTTAAGTTACAAATTTACTTCAATCTCAAATTGTCAACAGACTGAAAAATCAGTCTAAGAAGAGTTTGCACTGCAAACTCATACTATTACTGCAGCATAGAAAAATACTTTTTAGAGTGTTAGACTTTTCTCATAATTTAGGAAGGAATGTATCAATACTGTATTAGGATAATACCAATCCATTTCTACTGAAAAGCTTAAGATACATCTATGAAGTTAGGCTTCAAACATCCATAAAACTTGTGTTCAAAATTCCAATTTTAGCCCAAGATATATTGAATCTGAAAAACAATATTCCTTCACAGATTTGTCTGTCTTCAGAGTTAAAAAACTTCTCTGTCTCTTTGAAAAACCCGGAATGTATTACATTGCACTACAGCATCAGCCACCATTCTTCTTCACAAGTAGGTAACAGCAAGTGTAGCAGATCACACATCATCACAGCAATACTGAGTAGGAAAGTAACATATCTGTGCCTCCCAGAAATGCCTAAGAGAGTAGACCAGAACCAGATACATCCAATGCAAGTCAGCACCACAGAATTTCAGATGGAACCTATAGGTACTACAGCTTCCAAAGAGAATTCTTGATTACCATCTATGCACACTTTTGCAGACCAAGGAAGTTCTCTGAAAACAAGTCCTTATTTTTGCATAGATTACTGGCCTGGGAACAACCAGCTCCAGACTGCATAGAAACATGCACTGGGCACCTCGACTGCATAAAACTAACTCCAGGCAGGGCCTACAAACCCAGCTTTGACAAATACCCATGTTCTAATAAACAGCACAAGGAGAATGCTTTTATGCCTAAGAGCTTGCAGCAGGGAGTGACTATATTCTCAGCAGTTCTCTTTCAAACATGCTGAAAGTAGCTGCCTAGAAGGTATTTCACACATAGAAAAATATCCTTCTGTCTGCCGAGTCCTCTAGTCATAACTACTCAACAAAAATAACCACCTTCTATCTATTGTCATCTTCAGTAATTCTTCAGCTTAGATGGCAAAGAGACAGAGAAGTTTTTTAACTCTGAAGACAGACAAATCTGTGAAGGAATATTGTGCTTCTGAAGCTGCAAGGTCAAGTCCTGTCGGCAACTAGCTGTAGCAGTCTAGTTACATGTGCAGTTTTAACAAAAAACCATAACCAACAATATTATCACTTTCACTTCTTCGGTCACTCTTGTTTTTTCAATGCCAAAGCTCTGAAGAGGTTTTTGTCACTATTCAATTCTAAGATCCTCTGAGAGGCTTGCCTATGTCCACTGACATGTCATCAGATGTTATAGCCCCACAATTGGGTAAGAAGAACCAATGCTATGTAATACTACTACTTAAATCTATCATGGCTCAACATGCTCAAAATGCTGAAAGGAAAGGATCTTGAGAAGTAATACACTGAGAAGATAAGGAGATAAGCATCATTACCAGCATCATGCTGGGTAATCCATTTTTTAAATTTATCATTTGTATAATAAGTACAGATCTCATAAATGAAGTATCATGTAACCCAGTTGTAATAAACTGGTTTAAATACTATTCTACACCCAGCTGATATCAGCAAGGGCTGTGTGCAGAATGACTTGAGAGTGAGAGGCTATGCTGCAAGCACAACTCTCCAAAACTAATTGAGACCTAATGGAGAATGCAAAATAGAATTCCTGGCAAGCTCGTCTCACTTCTTAATTTCACCTGTGATCCTCTACAACAACCAAAAAACCATTCTTTATAAACAGAAGGAAGTTTCAATCTTTTAATGAAGCTTCCATTTGCTCAAAGTTGTGTTCTAAGAGACCATCAAAAGTGCATTCAGATGATTCGTAAGACTGTTCAAGCTAAGATAAGCATTTAAGCTAACCGTGCAGCTCAACTCCATGTCCTACAGTACAGCTCTGCACTTCCACTTCACTGTACATTAATTTAACCACCCCCAATCCAAATGCCTTCAATGCAAGAATTCAGATGTGAGCCTGATATTCAATACTACAAAGTTTTTGGGCTTATTCTTGTGACTTTTACCAGGATACAATTCACACCTGAAGAGATCACTTCCAGGGACTTCACCTGCTCTAATTTTTTCCCTCAGCAACATAAAATATTAAAAAGCCTTGCTGGATTTACTGACCTCTCATACTATTATACATCACTCAACCAACATACAGAAAGTAACTCTGATACGAAAATGCAAACCATGGATTAGTGTGGAAAAGGTACATAAGTCATTGGAGAATCTATCGCAAAGACAGTGACGTGTAGTACTGCCCTGGTGTGTACTTGTTAGGTTTATGGCCTGCTCTAATTAGGTCTAATTAGGTTTTTTTAGTATTTCTACTGCCATAGAGTATTTGGCCCAAAAGAATCTGCCCTGGACATGTGCTCAGGTAGGCATGGAACCCTTCCACACACAGATATTACTTTCTTAGCAGAAGGAAACCTGAGTGCTGATATAAGATGGAAATACACTGACTATAACAGACATTTCTCAAGCAGCAACAGGAAATGTTAACTACCCAGACTTCAATTGTTTGAGACTCAATATTTAACTTACTCCACACCCAAGAGGCTGACTAAATGATTGCTACTCTGTCCCAAGTCAAATATTCGTCACTGATATGTGGAAGACCAATTAATTGTGCAGCAATGTATTTGTTTCATTGCTAGCAGTTTGCTCTTTGGTCATGAAGGTCATAATATTGCCTGTGTGTACTGCACTGGTGCCTCCCTATTAAAGCTAGATAACAAGAAATCTTAAGAAGTAACTCCAAGAAAAAAATATCTCCACTCAACAGCACACCTACAGAAGTACAAATAGAATATTATCTATGAGAGAAGCATTTCAGAAAGTGACTGTCAGCCCTCATCCCACTACTTAAAAGCACTACAAAAGTGCCACATACATACTGTAACACTTTCCTCATTTCTGTGTGACTTTTGTGCATATCAGCTGATAGCATGACAGTATGTAGAATATTACAATCTGCTAGTAACACACACACCATTATCAAAAAACAACCCACCTATAGGCAACCCCCAGACCAACAGATATTACAGTGTACTGCTCCAGTATCTCCTTGTCCTCAGTTACATCAAAAGTTTGCAGGTCCCCAGCTTAGTTAAAGGCACCCAGTTTAGACTGAAAGCCACCAAATCACTGAACAAACTGAACAACTTAAATTTTTACTTTCAACCCACATCTTTATTATTCAGATCATATAGACTCACCTTAGTCCATGGATGTGCCTTAATCTGAGGAAATTTGAATTCAGTATAGTTTGGATTCATTTCTCTAATTTGCTCCCTTGTAGGCGTTCCCAGAACCTAAACAGGAAAGAAAGAAGAAGGCAAATTGCTTAGATATGCTTCATATGGAATTAAGACTGAAGTATAACCTATCAGACAACTGAAGTCAATCTACGTAACCAGTAAGTTAATACAGATATCAAAACAAAACTTTTGCACCCAGGAGAGGGAAGTCCTCTCTCTGGGCACACTTCTCCAGTCTTTGACCACTGTTCAGAGTAAAAAACTGTGTGCTTCTGCCACTTGCTCAATCAGGGGGCAATACTAAGAGGAGCCTGGTTGTTTCTTCTTTCCCTCATACCACAAGGCTTTATACACACTGATGAGATCCCCCCGACTCACGGCCAAGCCTTCTCTGCTTTGGGCTGAACAGTGCCAGCTCTTGCAACCTCTCCTCATATGACAGATGCTCCAGTGCCTTAATCACCTTTGTGGCCCTTGATCCAACATCCATGGTCTCTTGCTGGCAATACAGTTCATGCTCCAAGCCCAGTGTCAAAAAATTTATCTTATAAAGTTTTTCACAAAATCAAAGCATGTCTCTCAAACATAGTGATATTTGAGTGGGCTAGAGAGTTCACTTTTATTAGGTTTATATAAAACAGTACTACCAAACACATTGCAGTTTGCTGCATGTGGTTAAGGATCAGACAAGCAGCACAGACTGTATTTTACAAGTCACAAACAGCAGTCCTCTGACGAGCTTAAAAGATCAGCCAGTTACAGCTAAGCATCCTCTCCTCTCCTCGCAAACAAAACCGTGTGGGTTTGGGCGGTGCTTCCTCATCTCAGCATTTCCACATGGAGGACAGACTTAGTTTAAATCTAACTTGGAAGTATCTAAAAGGCATACCACCTCTGGCTATACCTTCACCAAGCTGTATTTCTCATTCCCAGAATTTGCACAATGTTATTTATGGATGCAAATTAGTTGTATGAGAAATAACAAACAATTGCACATCTTTTTGTAAGGGTGGGTACATTTGGAAAGGATTTCAGAAATCTCTTGAGGGAATAAGCCTGACAATATGGCATTAGTGCTTTCTTTTCAGTGAGCACCAAATGTGAGAGACCCATTGTCTTCTAGCTATATATAAAAATTGCAAAGTATCTTCAAGAAATCCCATTGTTTTCTGCTTGCACCCAGTTCTGGGCACCTTTTTGCTCTGCTGAGAGAAGGTGAGATGGCAGAAGGCAGGAGTCACTCCTCTGTGCTGGGCTCAGCCTCATCTATAGAAAACCTGTAGTGCCACTATTCTGGCCCCATGACAAATCCCTCCACACAGCTTAGCATAATGTTATCACCTCATCTCATCAGACTGCACTGTCACCATCAGGCAACAAATGATCAGAAGAATGGAAATTACAAAAATGCACTCCAGAAAGTCAGGTAAGGAGGTAGAAGAGCAAGGTAACTGCTGTTTGAGAAATTTGTGGAACAGAGAAACCTATCATCAGGTATTACAAGCAAAACTTGGTATCTCTTTGCTATTTAAAATAAGAGTTATACAACACACAAAAAATCCTACCCATAGAGCAATCTTTTAAATAAAGAGCAGCAGTAGAGGAAATAAACTCTGCAATTTGTTCAGACAGTTGCTCCTTGGATAACAAATCTGACCACCAAATTGTATAAAATGAACAATAATGTTTTGTAGATCACATCACTCATGAGGATTTAAAACCCACCTAATTCTAAAAGCCAAGGGTTACTCTCGGAGATGCCAGCAGATGTTTTTTGTGTATGTCTGAAAACACTGTTTTTGCTTAGGGGTAAAAAAAGACAATGTTTGCAGATTCCATATATTTTGCTCAACTTTCAAAGGAAAAAAGAATTGAGAGGAAAATGTGCCCTTTCCCTGCTGTTTTTCTGTCTGGCACCCACCAGAGCATCAGCCACTCAGCTGCCAGCCCTGCCAGGATAGTGCTGCTCTCAATTCTTTGATAACCACCACTCTCAAACCTTTCCAGATCTAAAAGATGAGGGAATTTCACACCCTTAAATATTATTTTCATCCCAATTCAGGATAAAAGTAGTTTTTAAAGCCTTGGAAGTTTTTTTATTACTTAAATTAACTTTCTGAAAAATGACGTGCACCTTCTATTGCTCTCTCATCTTTTCTAAAAGTTAAGTCTTCAGGCCTCCCTAGTACAAACAATACTTTTTAAAAAGCATGTTTACCTTCTTTACCCTTTTCCTCCTCAAAAAATTCCTTCAATAGCTTTTCTAACAAGCAGCGAGTAGATTTATTTTTAATATAGCCCAAATATATAAAACTGGCTCGGTTGCCAAGGCTGCTCAGAGCAGGAGCCTACACAGTGCAAGTTTATTTAAAGACCACCTATAGCATCAGAGAACTCAGATTAGATAAGCAAGGGCAATTTCATGGAAGAACCCACAGACAATGTCTATTCATACATTTCACTAAAAGCACAGCTGTAACTCCAGATGATAGAAGAGGGCAACTCCTCTCTCCTCAAGCACAGGCATCTAAGCAACAGCACTTAAGGTTTCATGAATGCTTAGAAAAGAAGGTACTGAAGAGGGATCATGGTAGCTGAAAGAAGAGACTGTCTGACCTTTCAGCTATATAGCAGCCCTAGACACATGAAATAACTGTACAAAAGGAAAAGTGACTACTAGTAGCTACACGCTGTATTTATATTTACTCTGTTCTCTTGAGACTGTAAAATCAGATTGCGCTTTCAATTTATACTGAAAGTGGATTAAAGGAAAAAAAAACAACCACAAAACAACAGACCCCAAAATCCAACCAAAAACTGAAAGGAGAAGTAGTTTGGAAGGAAGAAAAGAAGTTTTGAACACTGTGTCAGATTCAAGTTACAAATCAGAACAGTGGGATGAATAAAGTGATGAACTGTAAAACTGTACCAGTACTTGACATATCTTGAAGAGGTCCTGTAATGGATCTCTCCTTACCCCCTAACATGCCGATTCTATTTGCTACATGATTTGAAACTGTACCTCACTGATTCATAGCAAGTTTTCAGTATACTGGGTATGCATACCTTCATGTAACCTTGGTAACAGCAATCACTTAAGCTGCTGCAAAAATTGGTCAAAATTCTTCTTTTGAGAAAGCAGCATAAATTATTGTGCTCATTTTTGGCAGAATTACTCCATGAAACAGTTGCTCTTGGTGTATCAACTCTGAAAATACTATGGAGCAGATGCTCCTTGGAGAGCTTTCACAGAATCACAGAATGGTTGAGACTGGGAGGGATCTCTGGAGGTCATCTGGTTCAAATCCTCTGCACAAGTGGCACTATCAAAAGCCAGATGATGCCCAAGACCACGTCCAGACAGCTTCTGAGTATCTCCAAGGACAGAGACTCTACAGCCTCTCTGGCCAAACTGTTCCAGTGTTTGACCACCCACACAGCAAAAACTGGTTTGTGTTCAGATTGAATTTCATGTGCCTTAATTTGTGCCCCTTCTTCTTGTCCTGTCATGGGATGCCAAAGAAAAGAGGCTCTCCCTCTTTGAACCTTCCCTTCACATACTCTGTACACTGGTAAGATCCCAATTGATCTTGTAAAAGTCAGAGAGCTCTTAGGAGATACAGGGTCCAATACCGAATTATTCAGGTCAATGCAGATTGGCACACACTATTCTACTTCCTGGAGAGTCTTACTGAAAGTGACTTTTCTCAAGGAAAAAGTTGCAATTTTTTTTTTCTATTTAACACTTGAAAAATAAAAAGAGAGCCAAAGTAAGTACTGTAATAATAAAAATGCAGTTGTCTGATGGGATTAACTGTAACTGGAATGAAGATTCAACTTTCGAATGAAAGGGATGTCCATGTGAGACTACAAAGCATCTTTCTGCAAGTTAAGATGCCAGGTCAACTAGTTTTCTTCTTCACTACTGATTGTCACCATCATGTCTTAAATAAAAATAAGAGGTATTATCTACTAAGATTAACTAAAGGATACACTTGCTGAGAAGCAGACACTGCTCTGATTCTCCTAGGACAAGAACTGAACACAACAGGTTTCACAGTATATTCTGTCAAGTTTTTCCCTTGACACGAATCTGTAATGGATAAAGCTCTCCAAAATATTTTTATTCTGCAAACAGGGTTCATGAAGATAGGGTAATGGCATGTATCTCCTGCAGTTAAAGAAAAGCTACAATAAAGAAAGGATCACAAGAATGTCATCCTTACCAAACAAGACAGAGGGATTTATGAACCTGGAATAAACCTTGAACTTGAATAAAGATTTTCAGTTTATGTTCTTACAATCAACTTTTATAGGAGGAGAAGATGGATTATTCAGCTCCAAAAGACACTTCAGTTACACCTCAGTACCAAGACAGCTGCTGCCCACACCTGCTTCACTATGCAAAACTGCGGTGAGTCATTTATGACCAAACCCACACTGTTGCAACAGCAGAGGAAAAGGAAACTGCAAGAGTTTCAACAAATCCCAGTGGAATAAAGGCCCTTTATGACAACCATTGTTACTGTTGAACATTTGCCAAACCGTAATCAGTTAGAAGCATAGGGACCTTGGTTAGAACCAAGGGTTCAGAAGCTCCAGCTGGTAGTAACTAAACTAGAGAGGAGAGAATGTGATAATTTAAATCAGAAACCTCTAGAAAGCTGTGGTTGCAGTGGTGTAGTGGTCTTCCCTGGGAAAACCGTGCAAGTTTATGAGGAAATGTATTCCTAAAAGTCTGATGTTTATGACTTACCAAATGGCATAATTAATACTTCTGCAAACATGACTGCACCTCTTCAGAAAGTTGTGAGAGGTGTGCCAATTGTTATTAAAAAAATTCATAGCGTAGCATCTCAAGCAGTTAACATGGCTTGAGATGACACTTCCAAGAGTTCTGTGGCAGAAAGTAAAATAAACTTACCCACTTTATATACACTTCCTTTCAAAAACACTTTCTTGTCAAACAGTGAAAGCCAACTAAATATAGGTATTTTTTCTATTTTTAACATGAAAGGAGCTATACATCAGGAATAGGAAGAGACCTATTGTCAGCACTGACATGAATATAATTGCCCATCAATTTTTTATACTGCCTGCCTGCAAGCACTGGAAGTGATGAATTAAGTGAGGCACAGGAACAGCCAAGTTGTGATGTGGGGGGACATCAGGGAAAAAAAATGCCAGGAGACTTCCCTTAGGGCTGAGGACAGAACCCATGTGAAAGCCCATGTCAGACGCAGGCAGGTCGTGAGCACAGGACCACATCCAATAAAATGAAACAATCTCCCATGGCTTACTCTCCCGGAAGAGAGGGCTCCTCTCTGCCCATTAACTACTCTGACTAGATTTATTTTATTTCAAAAACTGAGCCCAAAATAGTACCTTGACATTTGAGCATGAGCCATATATTATAATTGCAGTCTATACTTAGCATTAGGCGCAGTAAAACTGTCAAGAGCCCAAAAAGTTACACATGAATAGGATTCCTGATACTACTGAACTTGCTTTTTCATACATTTTTTCCCCCTTGCTCCCCCTTACCCAGGGAACTATGAGAAGATGATTTTATTATTCCTCTTAAATTACCATAAAATGCCAGTTTTGGTACAAAGAATAATCACAGTGCAGTAGCAACCAAAAAACTCAAAGCAAACGCCACCCCCACCCCATAACCCCCACTTCTTTCCTGCAGTTTTCACAAGTTGGTTGATTCATCTCATACCCTAAATAGCAGCGTACGGAAAAAATATTTCCGGTAAAGAAAACACCAGGCAGATTGGCTGATGCTGTCCTCCCCATGTCCCAGGGCTGCTCAGACAATTATTGCTGCTTCGTTCTTTTGACAGATAATTTTTTTTTTCCTGCTTTTGAGAGGAGGGAAGGTATTAAACAGAAACTTTGAGAAGATAATTATCTTAGAAACAAATCCATTACCCTTCTGAGATTCACTTCCTGCAAGAGGAGTGAAGCACAACCACTGTCCGCAGGAACTGCACTTGAAGTCATTTTAGTTTGGAAAGCATATACCAGCCAGTTTTACCTTGATGGTTCTGGGATGCTCTAGAGCTTGTGGGGCCAGGAATGTCAACAAACTCTCAAGCTTTCACAGGGAGCACAGCAGTCCTGCAGCCACCACTGGAGAAGACTGGAGATTTACAAAGGAGTCTGTCCTGACTGCATCTCAAAGAAAAATCACTTTTGTGGTCTAAGTGCTCCTTCTTTCAAACTGTGTTCAGCAGGGTCCCACTTTCACAGTGGATTGAAAATAGTGAAGTGGCAACTGCAACCCTCCTGGGCTGCTGGAGGAATCCATCAGGTACAAGGCTGCATGACTGCTCTGAGGCAGAGTGTTTACTTGTACATAATTTCTTTATGGGATCACTGATGAAATCCACACTACCATCACTGTGACTGTTTCAGAAACTGAGAACATTTCTGAAGGAGATGTCACTTGAAAGCCAGTAGGGGCATGAATTTTACTGAGTATATTGGGTTACCAACCCACTTGAGATATTCCCAGTGATGGGACAACCTAACATTTGGAATAGCAAGCAACTAACAGTCACCATTCAAGATCAAAATTTGGAAAAAGCACAGCACATGATTTCTCTCCTTGAATAATGTAAGTATTCAAGAAGAGTATACTTGGGTTAAACTATTTCTTCAGATGGAGCTCCAAGACAGTATTTCCCTATATCAAATATCATTTTGTCAGAGGTAAATGGTCAAAGTTCTCTCTTTCCGAGCCAGACTGAGAACATGTGGAAAGACCATATTTAAAGAAACAGGAACAAGAGGAAAAAAATTTAAAAGAAGACTGTCTTTTGATGCAGTTGAATGTGATGCTGTGGTTCTAGAGGGGCAGAGTTTTTCAGAGCAGTTTGCAAATACACAGTAGATCTGGAAAAACTCCAGGTGCAACTACACAGAGAAGATCTTGCAAGACTGCTTGAAATGAAACTACATGAAGACTGTTAAAAGTGTATCAAAATCTGTCAAAAGTCAAAAATGTTAATGATGCAGCAAGGGACTGCAGATGTTGAACATACGGCCCGCAGGAAGGGCAAGCTGTGCCAATTGATACATCACCATGAACACAGCTAAAGAGGGGATGTCATCAAGAACTGCATGAGAAAGGAGAAGTAATTTAATGTGATGGCATTTTGAAGTCATTATCCAGTCTAATGCAAAAAACTTCACAGCCAGGTGTAGCATTCACTTGCTGTGTTGGGAAATAAACTCTGAATAATCACAGCTGAGTAAGCAACTGAAGAGAAAACCGAAAAGTTTATCTTGGCTCTAAAAAATGCCTCAAGTGTGACTGTGATTCAATCATCTTGAATTGATAAGAACCAGCAGTAAAGTTTCTAAGCTGACCTCTTCCTGTAGTGGAGTCAATCAAATATAAAGGATGAAAGCCTGACGTATTTCCAAAACGTGTGGGTATTTTCTTACTACAGCCCATTCTGGGGAGTTTAAAATACACTATTTCCCCTGCCCTTAAGTTTCAGATACACAGTTCCAATTAAACTATCTGAAAAGCAGGACTCCAGATAGTCAAACAGCAGCTCCAAGGTCCCAACCTGCAAGCTTCTGCCAAGCTGACTGCTATTCTACAACCGTCAGATCCCACAGCTCCACTTCTCCCACAGCCAGCTAACATTAAAATAGGTCTATATTACAATGAAAGCTTTAAATACTAGTTTTCTATGGCAGCAAATGGAAGAGGTGGATGCCATCTGTCAAATTTTTTTAATGAATCCTACACCCTAAAGGAAACTTTATACAATATCACGTTTTACACATTGTGCCAAGATTTAACATTTCTGGTAATTTTTATGCTGCAGAATTGCATGTCCTCAATTGTACTCAGGCTACAAAACTTAAACTCACTCACGTGGTTGCTTCTGTTATATCATCCTTTCAAATTTAAGTTGAATTTAAGCATCATTCTGGAAGTGCATAACAGTAGAATGTTTCATGTCTTCTTTGCAGAGTTAAGAACCAAATCTGGTTAGTTTGATTATTGGTCATTTTTAAAGGATACACAGTAGATGGGACAGACCCCTCCCAACAGCTGGCAGAATGGAAAAAAAATTACCTCACTTTCTACTTTTTCCCCATTTTCAAAAGGTGAGGAAAAATTTGAGGCAAACACACTTTCTCCCTCCACTCCCACCATGAGAAATACTTGTAAGTGAATACAGCGTTACAAGGGAAGCTTGTTATGCTGTTCTGAGACAATTTCTCATGGCTTGATCTTGAACACAGTATTCTCAATTACAACTCTTCTCTGTATTCCCATCTTCACCTTCTGATAGGGCTTTTCTGAATAGTTTTTACAAAACTTCACAACAGAACGTTAAGGAGACAAGGGCACTGAAAAGCAACCCATTTCTCCAGTTTGCACTCAGCTTCTCTGCCAGTCTTGTCTTCAGAATATATGTTGCATAGGTAACAAATACTGTCAGAAGAACACAGTATCTACCCATTCAGGCTCACATTTTACATTACACTTTCTTCAGGTTTCAGTGAACATCCTTTTTTGTGATTACTCCTGTAAGATTTACAGTATTTTTCCTCCAGACTTTCTTAAAACATACTGCCTCAGCACATTTTGTTTCCCTTTACTTTTATGTGTAGTGGATTACACTGGTAACAGAAGATGAGAAAACCCCAGCACAACACAGGTGTGAATGATCATTAAATATCCCTCTTTCTATATTTGAAGAAATTAGTCAGAAGGGTTTTTTTCTGTGAGGATTAATATCATAATTTCAACCTGTAATTTACTGAAATACTCTTTACACTGGGTACTCCTTCAGTTGCCTTGAGAAATAACAGCAGTTTGCCAGCACTATATATTGTCACTACTATGAGTTAGTCAAGAAGAGTTACCACCACAGATGGTACAAAGGCTATCAGCAATTTTACTGAAGTACTCCTCTGCCTCAATACAACTGAAGTGTAAACAAGTAAGTGTCACAATTGGAGCACATACGTGCCATGAAATTACTGGTTCACAGATGTTTTCTTCAGTAGTGCAGAACTGATGTTAAAAGCTTCTTAGCAAACTTTCAACCAAACCACAAATTTCTGCTTGCCAAGCATGTCAATAATAAGAAACCATCCATCTCCTGATTATTTTACCTTCACATTGTGAAATCAAAGCAATGATAGGGCAGAGCACTACAGTTTTGCCAATATGGCCTCTCTACACTTGGATTTCTGATCAAGCCATGGACAGTCACCATGATATAAAGTTCAATTTACAAAAATACAAGTGGAGGTTGGGCTCTTCTCATGGACAACAAGTGAAAGGACTAGAGGACATTGTCTGAAGCTGCAGGAGGGGAAGTTTAGGCCATACATTAGAAGGCATTTCTTCACAGAAAGGGTGATTAGATATTGGAATGGACTGCCGAGGGAGGTAATGAAGTCACTGTCCCTGGAGGGGTTTAAGGAAAGACTGGATGTGTCATTTAGTGCCATGGTCTAGTTGACATGGCAGTGTTGGGTCATAGGTTGGACCCAATCTCTGAGGTCTTTTTCAATCTTTGATTAGCTTTAGTTTTTCAGGATTTTAGACATTAATCTAGAAACAAACCAGGACTTTTCAGAAATTTCCAAAGGCAAACACCACACAAAATCCTGAGCAGGTCTGTTCATCTGACATGGACACCATCACATGTCACAAAAGCAGTGTAGCAAAAAGCAGCACGCTACTCCAAGACATTTCTCAAAAGTTAAAAATATTGTCACTTGTACCATCATCAGCCCTGCATCTGAAAGCAACTCTGGTTTTTCACTAGTGTTTCCTATACAAACCAGTCCTATGATCCAACTTGGATAAACTGAGTTTGAAATACACTGGGCAGAAAGGCAGTAAGAAGATGTCAAGAAAGTCATAGGAGGAGTATGTGCAAGACATGGAGTCTCCAGAGGAAAGCTGCTGACTGGAGGATGTTCAGCAGGACAGACAGAAACTCACTGTAACAGAAGCCAGGTTTGCATGGTCAAAACCTGGAAGAGATGGGGTGACAGTCTAGAAATGTCAAAGTACACCCCTAAGCCTCACCAGCCCATGTCCTTCAGGCAGGAGAATGAATGACCAGTCAGTGTTGGTTCATGTTCTTAGGACAGGGACAAAGACACCAGCAGCTCCTCTAGTCAATGACACAGACAACTAGGAAGTTCTCCTTTTTCACTCACAGATTTGGGTTTTGAGGGGCTTTTCACATGCATGCCACACAAATATTTATGCATCAAGGTAGTGGCAAAACCAAGGAGGAAATTCTCTTAATACAATCCCCTCATGGTGATGAAATCAATAAAGCTGAACCGCACATGTACACATCCTCTGTAATAACACCATCTTATTATGTGCATAGTATAGATTCAGAGGAAAATTATACCTCTCTCTCTGGAAATCTTATTTCCTTCACTGCAGAAGTTGAAAAAGGTAGAGTAGACAAGGGTGCTGGGGAGTCAGACACCAATCCATGAACTATTCTTCCATGCCTCTCATTTGAGAAACACAGAGCAGTCACAACTTTCCATATTAAATCAATCAAGATGTGCTTGAACGTAAATGATATATAAGTGTTACATATTCTGCCACACTCATTATTTTACCTTGAAAAACAAGACTCTATAGGTGGAAGGTACCTTTTCCCTACATGTCCTGATTCTCTATCTGAAAAAACAAGTGCCCTTTCCCACCTTTCATTTTAAAAGAGCTAGGAGGAAAGAAGAAGGGAAGGCAACTACATATGTCAAGAATCTGGCATAAGGAATTTAACAACATTGTTTTCAAAGCCAAGTACTAACTGTGTGCAACCAAGGAAAAACAGACTCTTCAAGAATGAAAATCATACATTAATAAATACTGGCTCAGTATGTAAGCACTTTTTCCAAGCACACCGGAAGTGCAATCCTTTATGAGGGAAAAAGCCCCAACATGTCATTATGCATGACTGCAAGAAGAGAAAGCAAAGATCATCAGGTTCTCAAAACAGCATAAGAAGTGTTTTCAAACACTGTTTACATGCAAAACCCTGGTCAATCATGCCAGAATATATGTATGTTCAACAGCTTATAAAAGTGCGTGTTTTCATACTGATTCCCAAGGAATAATGCAGTCAAAACAACAGTTAACATTCCATACCTTGATTATTTCCACCAACTGATCCACACCACTGTCACCTGGAAAGATCGGTTGTCCTAGTAACAGTTCAGCCAATACACAGCCTGCTGACCACACATCTGAAAAAGGAAAAGTAGAGGACAGGTAAAGATATGAGTAAAATATACATATTAAGCCATTCATAAAAAAACCAGACATTTTAAGCTACTTAATTCTTCCTTTGCAATGTTTGATAGTGTATGCAGTGCAGCTAAAAATAAACAACATTCCTATCCTAATGTTACCCGATACCTGGTATAAAACAACAGTGTGCAGACAGTGTTAGAAGTCAAACTGTGAGATAATGAGAACTGGAAAATCATGTTAAATGCCATAATATATTGACATTAAAACTTACACATGCAGGGAGAAGACCATAGAATGCTTGCCATTTGTAAATTGAGAATTTCCCTAAACCCCTTCGTTGGTTTGAATCACTGATCATGAACTCTGCATAGGTATCATCCAACACAATGGCTGATGTTTCTACTGTTTCCAAGTGTTGAACAGACTCAGTTTTTCATACATATATCAAAAGCACACATGCACTGACAGATGAACCAGTACTGCAAGTATTACTGGTATCCTGAAGTACATGATGATTAAGGGATCTGGGAAGCAGCCTCTCTAACCAGTCACTTCAAGATCTAATCTTTATCCCAATTCCATTTGCCAACTTGGATGAGCAATAGAACTGCAAGTCACAGGTCACATGTCAACAGCATCTGTAGAAGAATCCTTTAACTAATTTTTGTATGTATACCAAAAGCCTCAAGTAGTCCTTAGGAGCTAATCCTCCAACATGAAGAAATTTTCCACAATCTACTGCAGCTATATCTTCTTAAATAATTAGGCAATTGAATATTACAGAAGCAACTTAGGAATGTATCTAAGTGTAGGAATGTATCTATACTACAGAACATAGCATTTCATTTTTGGAACGTAATTAAGTAAAATGAAATATCTAACAAAGCAAATGCAGTAAACACTGTTTATCAAGTGTTTGTGAGAATCTAATGTAATTGCACAGTAAATAAATGGGATTTTAAGCTGCTCAATACAGTAGAAGTATTGTACTTGGATGCAGAAAACTGCTTCTCCCTAAAGAGATCCACTATAAAGTTTTCTAGAAAGACACAAATTGGTGAATGAATACCTGAAACCTTACACTAAAATCTAATCTCAAACAAGCAATCAGCAAGAGAAGATCTGTAAAGCCTATAATATAAACACCCCAAAAGTGAAAACCAGGCCCCTTCAACCCATATTTCTTTAACTCCCACCTACTTTTATGAGCTAGCCTTGTCCCCTAGGAGAATTTATCTCCTGAGTCCTTCTCTACCTCAGATAATCTATGCTATGGCAGAAATCCTTATACCCTCATGTATTTAATCTATGTCCCATCCCTGGACATGTTCGAGGCTGACCTGGATGGAGCTCTGAGCAACCTGGTCTAGTGGAAGGGGTCCCTGCCCATGGCAAGAGGTTGGAACAAGGTGATCTTTAAGGTCTCTTTCAGCCTAAGCCATTCTATGACTCCATGGTTCTGTGAAGCAGGATACACACAACCCTGCCAGTTATAGCTAAAGGTCTGAGTAAGGAAAACATCCCTGACAGATCTCCAAGCCATCGATTATCACTTTGTCACAACCACTACAGAGTGCTGCAAAATCAAAAAAAGCTTTCAGGAATTTAAGATTTATGACAAAATTATCTGCACATTAAAACACAGTTTTCCTTCCCCCATTTCTAAAGGAAAGAGTGAGAAGGCTATGCAAAAATATTTCCCCTCCTCTTCTCAAGAGCAAGTTCAATTGGAACATACAGTAGACAAACAGCACCGTCATTACTTCAGCTTTTGAAATTATTCACTGCCAAATCAAATGGATGCACTTACTTATGTCTTGGTACAAACACTGCATCAGAGTTTATCCTAAAAAGTGTAAAAACTATCCAAAAAAACTACTTACGATGTAAACAGTGACCAGAAATAATTTAAGTTTGAGTCTTGAATTTCAACAAGCAAACATATAAGATGATGCTTTTTAATTTTTTTTGTCACATTTAATAAAAGCTGATATGGCCACTGAGGTGCTAAGAACTCTTTTGGACAGCAAACTAAGAAGGAAGCATATAAAGAATGTTTAACTGCATCTAACTGCTAATCAGTGTCTCTCTGATAGCTCCTGCTGTTGGACCAACACATACAGCAAAACCATGATGCAAAGCATCACTTTTTGTGTCTCCCATGCATATTGGGTTTAGAGGAATTACACAACAGCTCAACAGATAGCATAGATTTCTTCAGAAGTATTGAAGAGACAGATTAAAGGTACTAAGCAGGCAGAGGACTGTAACTTAAAAGTGTATTTAAAGATACCTTTAAAGGGTTTTAAATAAGCTGAGTCCTTTACAATGTCCTTTAAAAAACAAGTAGTTACACCAAACACGTAATTATTATATACAAAACCCCTTATTTTGCACTGAAAAGGTTATATATGGTAAGGAAAAACATCTGACAGAATGTATACAAACACAAAGCTGACAGGCGAGTAAGTCATCAGTGACAATTCAGTTCCTTTCAAGATTTTGAAACTATGCTGGCAGTACCTTTTTCAGATTAGACTGTGGTTTTTTAAAACTGTTTTAAATAACCCTCTAGTCTGGCTGCACCATGAAGTTGGCTTTGTGCTGGTTTTGCTTTTCCTAGTTTCCCTAAGTGCTTTTGCACTCCACCAGCCTATTTCAGACAAGTCTGTAGGGCAGAAGTCTCAAATCCAACACAAAAATTATATAAAAACAGCAGGGAGCATCAGTGCTGCTGCCAAGGTGAGGAGGGCTCAGTCCCTGGGGAAGTGCTGGGCTTGCCCCAGCCCTACCAAGCTTCAACTGCAAACAAGTCAAACAACGAGCAGGTCCTTGCTCAAGAAGGCCAAGCACAAACAGCAGAGGGCACAGGAGAAAGCTGAGGGCATCACATGGGAACAGAAGAAAAAAAGCAAGGATGTAGCTCATGAGGAAATAGGTGCAACGGCTGAGGAATACTTGTTGCATTCATGCTGGGTTTAATCCCTCAAACATACAACAAATCCATCAGAAACCTCTGTACTAGTTCCTTACGCACTGAAATCTTCCAAACTAGGCAATTTAATGTCTTGTTAAAAGTCTGTTTACTTTTCCTTTATTCTACCTGCTAACACTTTAAATACACAGTGAAGTAAAACACAGGCATTTCAAAATCCCTGTCTTTTTTCCAGGCATGTAATTTCACCAACTTCCAAATTAGGACTTGGGCCATGTTCCCTGGGCAAGGAAGTGAACAAATCCTTGAAGCATCTTCAAAAAAAATCCAGCGAGTAGAGGCTAACTTGAGCAGCTCCAAGGAGGGACAGAAACAAAACACAATATGCACAGGTATTTATACAACTCTTGATAAGCTACGTACAATAAGGAACAAACTAAGAAATTTCATCTCTGCTGAAATTTGATTGAATTTATTGACTAAAATTTGGTTCCAGGATAGTCTCTTTTTTCCCCATCCCCTTTATATCTTGCATTTTAAAATTCATCTACCACATCAGGATGGTAATATTTTTCCTCAAGCCTGAAGTAAACAAGTACTAATTTCTGTATTTAAAGACATGATACATAAAGGAAGTGATCAGTTTTTGATAGTTCCTTCCAAGACCCTTTTCTGTCTTAGTACAGGCAGAGCTAACTGCTACGGATTAATATGTGTTGTAATTACCTGCTCCCACAGGAGAAGAAGCATTTTCTGAACTATTTCTTTTCAGTATGTGCAAGTTAATTAAAGCAAACTAGGACTCTCATTCACATGCTTTAAATTAGCTAATAAACAAGGTAAGAGAGAATACTAAAAGAAAATATGTCAACAGATGGTCCTTACACCAAACAAGTTGGGACAAAGTGAAATTTCAGGAGAAAATACTGAAAGCTGTTCATTTTAAGAAAGGAGGCAAGGGTATTTTCTTCATTCCTTCAGTGAAATGTAGTCTACACAATAAATAAATACAACTGCCACGTAACGGCAACCTTCAAATAAGCTTATTTCAGATAATTTTCATACATTGTAATGGTAGCTAATGCCCTATCTCTCCTAGACTAAAAAACAATTACACAATTATCATCTAACCTACCTCCATTAATTTAAACACACAAAACTCATATAGCCTCTATCTCCATTAATTTAAACACATAAAAATTCATATAGCCTTTTGTACTACACAACTTTTCAAATTAAATTTCTACTACTTCACTGATCTTCAGAGCTGTTAGATGGACATTGTCTAGTAATATAATCTCCATAATGTCCTTGCTTTTGAATGCATTCTAGCATTACAGAAGGTAAGAAAACAAGCATTTCTCTTTAAATCAGGAAGAGGCATCTGGGAGGACCACCTGCAAAATACACTCCCTAGCTTTAATTCTATCATGTGCAATGGCCATTTTGAGCAGGAAATGAATACCCTGTCCACAAATGTCACTTTTTCTCATCTCAAATTCTGCCTTTCCAAGCTGAAAAGCTGGCCCTCTTCTTCACAGCACAAAAACCATTCATTGTATTACACTCTAGCTCCTCTACCTCATTATTTCGAGGACATGGAGGAGGAAGGGTGGAAAAAAAGAAGGTTTCTCTCATCCTCTTAGTACAAATTAAGAACTTCCATTTATCTGATGCTTTATAGGGCATATTTACCTTTCTACTTTTTTATTACCCTCATCTATTCATCTCTCCCTCACTATCCCTACATCTTGATGGACTTCCTCCATCTTGGAGGAAGTTGCTCCTCTGGAAACTGCAGAAACAAATCAAGGGTCAGAAAAGCAGCCCTGGGAAGTCATAAAATCAACAGCTTCTAGTTGCCAAATGCCAGACCCGAAAGTGCTTTTCACTGCTGCTTGAAACAATATTTGGGATGCCAGAACAAGAGCAAAATTCAGGATTACCAGCAGGTGTGCTATGTACGTGGAAGTTTTGCTCATCAAGCCACCACAGATAAATGAATTGAGGAGAAAGAGTAAGGCTGAAACATGAAAATGCTTGAAAAGACACGTTTGTTCCAGTATTTGGAAAAAAAGCTAAACACAAGTATCTCTATTCTTTTGCAATGAAGAGATGAAACTACAATGACAGGTGGTAGAGTAGTTCAGTAAATTAAACACACCTGCTTATTTTCAGCATTGGAAGTTGCCATCTGACAAAGAAGCCTTCTCAGATGGCAATGGTTCTGTCCAGCAACAGCTCTGGGACAGACCTGGTGGTGGTTCTTCCCCAAGAAACTCTGAGACAGGCCAACTACACAGGCCTGCAGAAGAGCTTCTGCTCCAGGCTGCTGAGGTGAAACACTCACACTTGCTAGGAAAGTGAATGAACAACCTCATGATACTTATTTTCAGACACCCCAAAAGAAGACAGCGATGGTCATGGCAGATCAATCTTTCCCTGCCAGTGGCTATAAATGTTCCATCTGGAATGCTCCCAACTCCTGCCAGCACAGCAGAGGAGCAAATATACTGAGACCAGCAGCCCCTCATTGTGCAGAAGCACCACCAGGATCTGGTGAGCCCTTCCCTGCCCCGCCACCTCACCTAGGGAAAAAAATGAGATTGAGGCAAAGCTCAGCTGCACAGCTTCTTTCCATACAAAAAGAGCACGTGGCAACAAACATCTGCACCCACCCCTACTCCAGTGCCTGTCCCAGGACAATGCAGGAGAACACGGGCAGCCATCCCAGGGTTTTTCAGCAGCAGCATCACCTATATGACCAGCACAGCCAGAACCCTGCCATTAACATACTCTGGAATGCTGTAACACACACACACAGACTGGCAAGGAAGAAGCCTCAACCAAAACACTGTCAAGGCATAGCTGAAGGGCTTGGTTTGGGAAAAAAACCAACAAATCAGCCCCTCACTTCCCTCTCCCCCCCTTTAAAAAACCCCAAATAACCAACAATAACAAACTTCTGCAAATCAGCTGCAGGAAGCAAAGGATGTCCATTCCAGCAAGCTTTAGGGACACACACCAACACACACTTGCAGAATTCACAGTCAAAGGTGCACAGAGGCCCAAACTGTACAAGCTACAAAGGCACTCAATTGATGTGAATATTTGTGCCTGACCACTGAAAAACCCTGCAAAGATCTAAGGCAGGCATAGAACATAGCTATCATGGGTACCGATTTGTAGCTATTTGGCAACAGTGACTATTTAAAAACTTGAATAGGTCATTTCCCAGGTCATTATTTTAAAAATAGAGTCCCAGGTCTGCTGGAGGCACTAACTGCAGTAAATGTGATTTGATGCTACTCTCACTATGGTATATATTGAAATGCAGCACTAATGTGGTACTTTACAGAAGTGTAACAAACATCACGCCCCTGGCTCAGTTATTTTTTAAAGGGACCTTTTGGATTAGAATTGAAGTCATGCCCTTCAATGAAACAATCAAGATCCTAAGAAGTTAAATGCCAGTTTACAGTTTGTTGTAGTATCCAGGATGAAAAGACGCATCCTGGAACCAATTGATACACTGAGGAGCAAGTAATGTCACAAGGACAAATTCACGTGTTTGAAGACAACCTGGATGAAGCCAAACAGCCTAATGCAACTCCTGGTCACAATGCTAAAGATGACTAAAAGCTGACATGGTCATAATGTAGCTGGCTGTGCTGTCAAGCCAAGGGCCACCAGTGTCACTGCCTAGTCTTAAAAAGCACTTCTTGCTCAGAAATATTTCCAATAATTATCCTATTGCAGCACATTATAATCATAAGCCCTGCAGTAGCATTAACAAACAACAAAAACCTTCACAAAAAAAGCTGGAAGCCTTGCAAATAATGTAGGAAAATTTCTTAGAACACTTTTTGGCTTTGTATTCTTCACTGATTTAACTTTTACTGTAGTTTTACTAGAGGATATTTAACTGGGGGAGTAAAGTTCCCTGCCTTACATGTAAAGCTCACTTTTTGTTACCACACACACACAAGTGATTCTTACAGAGTGAAAAAGACTACAGTGGGAAAAGGTTGTTATGCGAACAACTCACAAGAAAAACAAGAACTAAAAAACCAAGCATGCCAACATGTAAGTTTAAAAGGCAGTATTACAACACTGAAGCATTTCACAGTTCCCTATACTCTGAGCTACGGGTAAAGCACTGATAATTACATGCTCTTTCCCTTCTTTTAATAAATCTCTCTGTGCTTGTTGATTGTTTTTCCAACATGCTGGATGAATTTGGACAAACAATCCCACAGGAAATAAGGGAAATAAGGGTTCTCACTATGCACCATTGCTGCCTACCCAGCAAGAACTAAGGAATATGTACAAACAGCAGCACCACAAAATTAACCCTTAGAATTTCTAGCACATTGCAGAACACTGGGAAACTGTCCAGCTTGTAAAGGCATTTTATTCCTGCTCATCTCCCAAATCCAAAGACTGCTGAGAAAGAAGCAGGTGGATAGGACAGGAAGGAATGAAGGAGTATTAACTTAATTTTCAAGCAATTCAGTGCAAATTTCAAAGAAAGACCTTGGAGGGACAGGTGGGTTTTTTGGCACAAGCAAGTCAGAACAATGACTGAAATTCAAGATATTTTTGGAGGCAAGTGAAAAATTGCACTTCAGAATGGAATTTTTATTAGAACTATTTTAGAGACCAGCAAGTAAAACAACAAAAATGGAAAGCACAAGTTGAAAAAGGGTCTGCAGTTGGAGCAAGAGGCACTTTACAGGCTTATCTATAAAGCAGCTTCTCTTGCTGACACATAAAATACTTATTTTATGCAGTTATCCTCTGAAGCAAGAGGTCTCAGTGCACTCTGATAATGCAGCTCAGCCAATCTATTAGCTCTCAGCTGGCAAAAAGATGTCAAATGGGATTAGCCACCTTCCTCTCACTCATGAGCCCACAACACTTTGCTTTTACCTGGGCTTTGCTGCTTACTGGACTGCACAATAATGCTGATTGCACTCACACAGCAGGAAGTTAACCTGCCAAATTCTCTTGTCAGCTGATGCTGAATCAGCAAATTGAACAGCAAACTGAGAGCCAGGGTATCCAAGGGCAAGAGCAGGGGTGGGGCTGCCACTTTTTGCAGCAGCCAACAAGTAAATTCTGACCTTTTATCTTTATTGTGCCATTATTTTCCCCAGACTACTTGGTTCTGCCCCTTTTTCCTGCCAGGAAGATATGCAAAAGTTGCTACAATACATACTGAATAGTAACTAATGGGAAAAAAAAATTAGTGACAGCAGGGAGACCTTCAGGAACGTGTTAAGGCAGAGTTTTTTATTCCTTTTTAAGAACTTCAGAGTTAAAACAAGCCAGCCAGCCACTGAGTTTCACACTACTTCAAACATAATAGTTTAAATATACTGGTTATAACCACAGTCTGATAAGAGTTGATCATGACCTCCAAATCCTTTTGAAAACATTAAATCTTGCCTAAGTGACTCAAGTCTATAAGCAAGGTAAACGGTTCCCCAACCTTGTGCTGAGAGCCAAATCTACTCTTTTGTACTAGAACTTAGAAGGAGCCCAGGCAGTACCCTGACTGAAAAACTGAGGTAGTTATCAAGAACCAACCAACACACTGTTGTTCATTTCCAAGATTTTAATTTTGCTGTTCATTTTTAGTTCTCTACTGTAAGAAAATTTGGCTGTTCCTTGATCTCCATCAAACCTCCAGCTTCCCTAGTACTTCCATGACACAGCTATATGTCAGCTATATAGAATTCTTTGTGTTCAAAATTAATGACTAAAGGACAGCAAAAGCTAGCAGAATTAGGTGAATTAGAAGGACTGCTGTACACAATATATTAAAGTTGTAAACAGAATTTAAAGTCATTCATCAGGCCACATTTACCTCCCCCTATAAACTCTTTACTAAAAGCCAAGTAAATAAATTACAGATTTATGTCTAAACCACAGCACATCAGAAGCAGTAGCTGATTTCCAACAGACATTCTTTAGAGTTACTTCAAGTTATTAAAATGCTTTTCTGGCTTGAGATCTCATACCTACTTTTAAACTAAATGGCAACATTACATGGTTTTTGTTTTTTGGTTTTTTCTTTTACTTGTAATCAGATTTTCCCCCTCTACATTGAAAAAGCCCCTTTCCCAGTGTAATTGATGCTGAAATCTCAAAAGGTGTAGAAAGCACAGCAGCCATCTACAAAACATCTGTATTTCTTTAAAAAGTGATATCTAATAATTTACAACCAAATTCGGCCCCTGGGGATTATATTTGAGATCTCTGGAAACCTTTACACTTCAGTACAGGGTAAAAACGGAGGCAGTGGGTACAGATTTTAACCAAATGCACACACATACCTATACTGGAGGTATAATCGGTGGCTCCAAAGATCAACTCTGGTGCCCTGTAGTACCGAGAGCAGATGTACGACACATTGGGTTCTCCACGAACCAGCTGTTTTGCACTGCAAAGGAAACAACAGTACTTCAGTCATCAACACTTTTACAACATTGCAGTGCAGACCAACATTAACCTTTGGCCCTCATTATCCATTCCCAATTCCCAAATGTTGAAGCACAGTGTTCTTCTAAGCTGATGCAAACTGACTCCTTGACTCACTGTGAAATCAGTCCCAGCCATCAAGCATCTATCTTGTACTGGGACAGCAAAGGAAATTCTGACTACAATCTAGGTGAAAAATGGGGTCAAAGTTTTGGCTGCCAGTTGTCTTTTGCCAGATATAACGGCTTGTTTACAGTGGAAAGGAGGACAGACAACAGTTCAGTCAAATGTAGTCACTGCTTCAGGTTCAAAAGCTATGGATAGTCACAAGACTGAGCGGGGTATTTTTGTTTGTTTGGGCTTTTTTTGCTTGTCGGTTTGTTATTTGTTTGGTTGGTTTTTAATTTCCATCACAATATTTTGCCTCTTTGCTGCTTAAGGGAGGGTGGTATGAGGTGACCAAAAGAAAGCTTTTGCCATTGAATTCACATGTTAATAGTCCACTATTAACATGAGGTTTATACTGTAATCAATCAGACACAAAGGATTTAACCTACAGTATTGCCTCAATACTTCTCTTTGAAAGGATCCAAGAAAAGAATGGATCACAAGAACACATACCTTTGACAACATGAGTCTATGGGCATATTACATTTCTTTCTTAATTAGCAAGTGCTAGACAAAAAGGAGCTGGAAGACAATACTTCCCTTTTGGAAATACGAGTTTCACCTAAATAAAACAGAGTGGCATACTAGCCAAATCCAGTGTTCAGCTCTCCAGACATTCCTCTCAGCCTTTAGCACAGAACTCCCATGACCCATTTCAAAAAGTCTCCGTTTTCTATATAGAAACTGCAGTTAACAAATTCCCACTGATAAAAAATAATAACTATTCCCTTTTAATGCATTTTCAGTTTTGAGCTTCAGCGTGATTCCTACTTTCCTTCAACACTGGTGAGGTAGAGCTGAGGAGGAGATCCCGAGGCACCAGCCATGACGATGCCCTTAACCCCCATCTGACATTCCCACTCACTATGGGCAAACAAATTTAGCAACAGCAGCTTCTGTGACCTCTCACACATATACCCCAACTATTTTAGTCTGCAAAGTTACAGCACAATCTAAAGACTGAACTTTCCCAGAGAAATCTATGTCCTGTCTCACTGCAAATTGCTAGAATTTCTCTATCAGTTTCTGCCAAGATGGGGGCTGGACTCTAAAGGTGATTCTGAGTGGATATTGGAAATAAACATGCCTTTGGAAACTGGAACATAGACATCCACTATCCAAGATCTTCCACTGGAAGTACTGCTTCTGATTTTGAGCCTCTATGATATTTGCAACATTAAGTGAATTGTTATGCATGCAGGTAGACTGACTAGTTTAACATCAGCCTTTTTAAGTTACAATGCCACCACACCTGTCCTCTCTTGCCCAAACACATTTCACTGCAATAAGTGGTTTTGGTTTTCCATGGTGCAGTATTTTCCCTATGCCATGGTGTATTTATTTTATTTTTCTAATACCTGCAAAAATAAGAAGCGTGAAGTTTAATTCCCTCCCTATTAACATCGTTTTCCAGCTCTTCCCTGCCACTCCTTTGAACTCACTTTGGGGAGAAAACAGATTATCAGTAATTCCTCTTTTAAGCTACAAATAAAGACCTTCTGAGGGACACAGAGAATTTCTTGGCAAAGCTGCTCAAGGTTCAGTTCGAAGGAAGATCTTTTCACCAGGTTTCAGGCTACAAATGTGCTTACCTTCCAAAGTCGCAGAGTTTTAGAACAGCTGTATCAGGGTCCAGCAAGAGGTTCTGTGGTTTTATATCCCGGTGGCAGATCCCAAAGGAATGGATATAGGCTAAACTCCGGAACAGCTGATACATGTACAACTGGAACACAGAAATACCAGTCAAATCAGGCTAAACAATTAGTTTAGCACAAATCTTTATTAGAAGAAAAACAAAACCACAGAGAAAAAGATGATCCTGACTGCCTCTCAGGGCTATGAAGGTGGGCAAGCTATTTGCATACTTTCCCCACACACCCTTTGCTACATACACACACATGTGGTTTGAGTCTTTTTATGTGTCCTTTGAGGTAGCATAATTAGCATCATTCCAAAGAAATAATTGTGCCAGTTTTCCAACATGTGTAAATAATGGCAATCATAAAAAGCACACACAAAATAAAGGTGTTTCAGTTTGCTCTACAAATCAGCCTCTTCACAGCAGTGAAGTATTCCAGGTTATTAAAAAAACCCAAAACAAATAAACAACTAAAAAAAATGTTCCACAAAATCCAAAAGAAAACCCTTTAGTTGATAAAGCTATATTAAATGTTGCCCAAAGACAAGGACAGTGTCTCAGCCTGTCACTGAAGTGAATCTCTCAGTGTCTCGCTGAGGGGAGAGAGTCATTTTAATTTCAAATCTCTGGACAAAAACAGAAGGCAAAGAAAACCAACTGTTCAGAATCATTTTATGCAAGGCACAACAAACAAGCATGCTGAGGGAGAGGCTTCTCTGCCCACTTTCCAGGGCTGGCTAACCCCTGAGCAAGGAAGAACACAGCAAGGGGAGATATTAAGAAACCAAGAACTTCACAGGACAAGCTTACATGGCAAGGGGAAGATGTCCAGCTTCTGAAACTACACACTTTTGGTTACAGAAAATAAAAAGCTGCTGAATACAATTAAGGACGTGTAGCATATACAGTCATAAAGGCATGGAAAGCCTTGTTTTAAGGTTGACAAAAGGCTGCCAGGTTATTTCTTATTTTTGTTGTGTCCCCAAAGTTTCTACTTAAAATCAAGCTACAGGCAGGACACTATACCAGAGATTCATCTCCACACTTTTCTTTTACATTTTCCACAGTTCATCTTTAACAGCCTATATAACCAGGAGCAATTACTTGATATTGATATCAGGTCATGTTTGCCTCTCTTTCACCACTATCTTTGTCGTCACACTTTCTCTCCTCTTGTTTTTTGTTGTTTGTTTGGTAGGAAAGTAGGAGAGGGAAGAGAATTGCTTGAATTTTGGCTCTAGGCCTCTGGTTTTCATACTTGTTTCTGAAAACCACAACTCTGCACAAAGAAAAGCAGACATTTTTTCCGAATTGCCTGTTCTAGTCCCTTAAGTATGTATTGTGCAAGCGTATTGCAAAATAATGCAAAAGAGAGCTCTAACTTGAGGGGTCAAGTCAACACATGTGGGATTTAGAAAGTATGCCTTTCATCTCCACACAGCAAACCCAAAACTTCCAAGGACTCCTTACAGCAGGTTAGAAATCACAAATAAAAGTTAACCAGAAGATTACTAGAACAGCTGCTGTGCAGCTTTAATTTTCTTTGTTACTCAGGGAAAAGTAGCTCTCTGCCTGCCTAGTAATCCATCAGAAGTGAACAAATAGGTATGATCTGACCTTTGTGTAGCCAAGACGCTTGAAAAATTGCAAAATCCTTAATGACATTAAAGTAACACGATCTTTGCAAATACAGGATTCTATAAAAGCCGCACCTTGCCAGAAAAATAAGAACAGCTTTCCAGGCTACCTGGAACAAGAAGTCCCAGGCACCCTGCAAGATGAAAGAGTTGAAGCAGATTTTTCTCTGAAAGTGTAAAGAAGAACAATTTTCTCAAGTTCCCATAACAGAGAACAATTAGGGCAAGAATACTGACAAAAGATATATAAACAATTCATCAAAAGCCAAGCCTGTAGATTTTGAGGAGCATATAACCTGAAGACATGCTGTTCCACCAACAGACCAAACAGAGTGACCTTGAAGTCTGCTGGATGATAAAATTCTGTGCTTTCTTAAAAATCAGGCAAAAGTGACACCTATTGCAGAGACATGCTATTTACAATTTATGCATATTGCTACAGCACAAAATTTCATTATTGAAATAATTACAATTTGTGGCATTCACCTTGGAAACGCTCATCTTCTTTAAACCAAACTGAAGTTTTTTCTTAAGCCAAGCCTTACATTAAAGCATTATACTTTCAAAAAGAAGTCTGAAGAAATCAATATGCATCAGGAAAACTTGTTGGTAATTTCCATTAAATATTACCTGGATGCCATGTTAACAAGTTAATGGCATGTGAAAACATCATCATTCACTAGCGTGTAGATCGTGGTCACCACAATATATGAAATGGAACTATGAGGCCCCAGATGGGTCCCACGTTTGACAGCAAATGAGAAATTTTATTTATTTAAACCCCTGTGTAAAAGATGTAGACAACTTCAGTAAGGTTTGAAACTACAATGTGCTTACAAGCACCTTACCCCATGAGGCTTTTGAAGACATAAGCCAATGAGCTTCAAGGGGAGACAAAAATGTGCCTTTCATGACCACAACAAAAGCACATGAACTCTTACCCAAATGCCAGGAAAAGGGGAAGATAACAGATTAGAGAACATCCTCTTGACATCCTCTTCCTGACCTTTGCTCTATTATGTCTTCACCATCTCAGGAAACTGAAAGCTGCTAATCTGGCTGGGGTCAGTCTCCGTCTAAACTGCCCTAGAAACACTCCGCCCCCCACACTCAGTCTCCCTGACCCATTCCAAGATTTCTGTAATGTCATAAATTGAGAGTGTTTGTTTAAGTCTCAACCCTCTATTCATTCTTCCTTTGCCATAACAACAAGTAATTCTAATTTTTCCTTGCTTCAAGATCTTCTAAAAATTTCTGGAAATTTACCATTATGTCAGAAAAGAATATCCATAGTGTATTTCTATAGTATCTTTCCTCACCTAAGCACATCTGCCAGTTACCTACCTTGACATAAATCATAGGGAGTGTCTGTTTGGCCCGACTATAATGTCTGGCAACTCTGTATACTGTTTCAGGAACATAATCCAGCACCAAGTTGAGGTACACCTCATCTTTCTGAAAGAGAATAGAGAAAAAAAACAAATCAGCACTACATTTGAGGCATGAAGTACAATTAAAGTGTTCAGAGAAACCTAAAAGGTGAGAAAGCTGTGGACATTTTAAGTCCCATCTTTAGTGTGTGAACTGCCACGGAACTATTTAGGCTTTGCACCTGTGCATTAATACTTCTTGTCAAACTTGTGTTTGTCACGTTAACTGTTCTGGTCTCCAATGTAAGATATTTTCTGATTATAAATAGAGACAAGGATATAATTTTTCTGCCCAGTCAATATTTTCATTAGGAAAGTATTTCAAGGTAACATCTGCATAATTAGTTAAAACAGCCTATTAACTCTTTAGTCCCTTACTTGCCAAAACCCAAGAAGTGCAAATTTAAAAGTTCCATACTCAGCTCCCAACAACAACACATCAAAAAAAGTTCAAACAACCTTCATCTTTTAGAAACGTTACTTTGATCTTACTGAATTCCCAGCTATTAAGAGATTAATACATATTAACCATTTGTAAA
Source organism: Pycnonotus jocosus (assembly GCA_013400435.1). Lineage (NCBI taxonomy): Eukaryota > Metazoa > Chordata > Aves > Passeriformes > Pycnonotidae > Pycnonotus > Pycnonotus jocosus. The sequence goes on along the minus strand of VWYP01022859.1, from coordinate 91,402 downwards.
CAGTAAGCCAGTGTTAACATCTGTAACCGTTCTGCTTACAGGTGTTTCCACGTCCCAGTTATCTCCAACTTAAACATATGAACTTATTCATGGCAAAAGAGAACAAGCCAAAACCAAAGTCTCCCATATAATTTTTAATATCTAAGCTTAAGTTAGAGGTTCATGTGAACATAACACAGAGAAACAACAAAAGTAGCTTTATAATAAGGTACTTTGTTACATCATAAAGCACCTTATTATACATTAGCAAAGGAAAGAAGGAACAAAGAGGACTTAAATGACAAAGTACTATAAACATATAGTGCCTAACTGCAAAACAGCATTTTCAGCAGTAAAACAAGTCTTAAAGAGACTTCTGATATTTTAATGAAGTCTTCAGTGCAAATCCTATCAGGATTGTGACTGCTTTTTATGTTGTGGGGTGGGTATAATTAACTATATCAGCATAAAAAATTATTTTGAAAGCTAGTGAATTAACAGAAGTAACCTCTCCTGCACCTGCTATTTTATCATCTAGAACTTTCTATAGAGAAAGACAATACATAGAGAATTTACATGGATGGAAACAGCATAGAGCTCCCAAAGTCTTCAACTGGAGGCCCTTGTCAGGAGATCTACTGGCTATCTATATCCTAACACCTAAACCCAAACCTCATTTAGCTACAGCAATTTAATACTACCACTCTACTGTGACTTGACCCATCACTTCAAGCCCAGAGTGAGGCGTGTTTCTCTCACAGTGCTCTGCTGTCCTGACACAGAAAAGAGCAGCAGTCTGGGACATGGTAACACACAAAGAAATACACACCTTGAATATATATGCAGAGAACTGCTGGCTTTGTGTGTTTTTAAAGGCTCAGAATTCAACATCTCTGTTCACCATGATTTGGCAATAAAGGCTTGTATTTCCAGGACATTTTAATAGCTCTTACCAATACTTCCTAATAGACCAAGTCAGCCTGCATGGCCCTGCCTACATTATTCCTCCCTACAAAAAAAAAAAAAGCTCTTTCTTAATATCATTGCTTAAATGACAGTAGCAATAGCACAGCACCAAGGAAATGACAATGGCCCACCAACTTGTATCTATCTGGTCTTATCACACTTCTCAAACACAGACAAGGAGCAGCCTCCAAAACCCTGCCTGTGCTGGTGCTTCCCCCAGCGCCATCCCAGGAACAGGGAATAACATGAAGGCTTCTGGGGACCAAGCTAGGGAAAAGAAACTTTTTGAAATGGATGAGAAGGGACAACTACCAGCAGTGCAGAGGAAATATCAGACGGCTCTGGAACTCCACAGACATGCAAATGTATGCAAGGAAAAAAAAATAAATTTGTATTTTAGCACTTTCCTTGCAACAAGAAAAGTTCTTTCCCTCACTCTCACTTCAAGGCAATAAAATTCATCTACCACCTCTTCTCAGGTCAGAGCTTTCAAGGTTTAGCTATAAAATACCAAAAATAAATGCCCTAAAAAATTCCAAGTTAGCTTATGCCTGGTAAGGCAATCTGTAAACCATGAGAGAAAACAGTTTCATGAATATAAATGCTTTTTGCTTCAGTGTAGATACAACCTGATGAATATGCTAAATGTCTGCCTCTCAGAGGATGGGAAAGTCTTACTGGTGACAAATCACTTCGCCAAGTACTGTTACTGAGGTTGGTGACTTTGATCCAAGGATTCATGTTCCATGTATCAAAAAGATTTACATGAGAGATTAGAGGGAAGAATTGAGCCAAAATTAAATTATAGTGATTTTATAATCCTCTCATAATACAAACAAAAGGACATATGTAAAACAGTAAAACATATGATCAGTAAACCCTGTCTACACAACTTCACAGCAGTGAGTTTTGAGAATTACAGAACTACTCTCTAGTTCATATAGTCTTTGCTTTGCTTTTAGTGCCTCCATTTTTATTTCTAATTTTACATTCTTTTAAAAATGGGACCAATTCAATAGCATGACATAATATGAGCACAAAAAACCTTGAGGCATTTGCATCTTTCAGGATGGAGCCTTTATTTCTGAGTTTTGATGCCAACCACAGTACCTGAACAAACTGTACTGGTTTTGTGGGATACTGCTCCTGTGTAAATGTTTGTCACACAGAACACAAAGGCACACGAACACCTTTCCCCTCTCACCAACTTTTTAAGTTTTGCTGTACCACTTGAGGGACCCAGAACTCCAAAACACAGCTATAAAGACAAGGCTTATGCCATTGGCCATGTAAGTAGCAACATATTCCACTCCTATCACGCACAACCAACTACAGAAGTTCTCTTAATGACTGTTACAATGAATTAAAGATTATTCAAGTGTTTTGAGAGACACCCTCCTGATGCCACCTGGCCCTGGTCTGATAAACGTACAGGAAAGAGTTTTCATGAGTCCTGATCCTTCTCAGTGAGCATGAACTGGATGAAAATAATATCCAAGTTACCTGGATTCCCCTGAACAAGATTCAGGACAAGCTGGGAAGCAGTCATGGCCTGACAAGCTCTGAGCATGATGTAACCTCATTTGCCTGCCTCATGCATTCCTCCTAAACACATATTTTTCCAGTGACCCAGATTATTGCAATAGGAAACAGGGTTAGCTAAAAGAGCTTGCCAAATGAGGGCAACTGCTCGAGGATCAACTGGGACGATCAAGGCTTATCTTTCCATTACAGGAAACCTCACCACATATTCCACAAGTGACTTGTTTCCACCCTGCTGCTTCAAAACTGCTGGTCTGGGAACAAACCAAGGTAACCTGACTGTCACAAGCATGTCTGAAATGACCTACAGAGAAGTCCACAGGAACCTGCAGCATACGAAATACAGAAAGCAAACACAAGATGTCATTAAATAACTCTCTTCTCCTTAAAGACCTTGGGCTTACCAGCTTTCTGCTGCAGGTCAAATGTTTATGTGTATTTATATTCTCCTGTGCTTGCTGCTAAGGTTATGACCATGTACAGTTTAAAATAAAAAAGAGGAAGGGCAGAAAGCTAGATCCTGAAACCCAGGATCAAAGTATTTCATTAGGATTTTGACTTTAGCAATGCAGGTCATGTACCAGCAACTGCATCAAGTGCTAGAAGCTGCTTTTTGTCACTTGGCAGATAAATCCTCAGCTGACAAACACTGCTCCAAAAAAGGCCACAGCGAAATCACCACTGCTTTGCCATCAAATTGCTCTGCACCTCTCAAGAACCACCAATTCAGATACTGCTTCACTTCGGTGGGAAATACTTAATGCAAGTAAATACTCACACAATCTGTACCATAATGAGAGGCATGAGAAAGACTAGGACACAAGAGCCAAAACATTTTAGAAACTTCAATTTTTTTCTTGTGCTAGAGAAACCAGAGACAGAACAGGATGAAAGTACATGAGCATTATGAACAATGTGGCTGAGTACTGAGTGATACTGAAAACACTGCCTTACTGACAAAGGAAAGGCTGCATGGGGGTCTCAAACTCCACTTTAAAACTCTTCTCTCTTTCAGTCCACATAAGTAATCTGTTTAAAGCATCCTCCAGTTGTGCCAAATTGAGACCAATATAAAGAAACAGCTATAGAATTAAAATAAGGCAGTGGCTATTGAATTCAAAGATTCACTTTTCTAGGTTGCTCCTTGCAGTGACAGTTAAAATGTTGTTTCTCTGTGATCATCACCCACCTCAACAAACCGCAAATTGGTCCTGAGTGGTTCCTACACGCTTTTGTTAGCTTTTGTTTTCATGTATCAAACACACTACATTTCCAACATGCACATATGAAGCAGCAACCAATATTGAGACAGCCACAGTCCAACAATTTCCCTTATTTATCACCATGATGATAGAAGCCAGGGAGGTCATACATGTCGAACACCAGACTGACAGCAAAATGAAAATTCTTATTCTGAAAATATGTCAGCATCTGATAAGATGCTGGGAATATTCCTGAACTGTCGAGGCCTATGCGGAATCTTAGGAAAACTCTGAACATCAAGTAATAGGCTAAAAAGGTTAAGAAATTATTCTGGATGCTTTCTTCTAGGGTGACCATATTTACTGCCCAGCATTCAGAGAAAGTGATGAACATGCTCACTTCAGTTTGTATCTCCTGGCAGCTCAGTAACAGTGTGACAGTGGTTCTGGTGTGGTTTGGGATGGGTTTTCCCCGGTTTTCCATGGATTCCACCAGCTGTATGAGCACAACTGAGTGGAGAGAAACAATACAGGAGTTTCTTAAACTAATTTTGCATCAGGAGAAATAAATGTGGAACTGTACTCTGAAGAAACTCACTTTACACGCCTATCCCAGCTAAATGCACAGACAAGCGATACGCCTAAAATTAAGTAATATGCCTGAAAAATGTACTTCTCATTATGAAAATTACCCCAAGGCTTCAGTATTAGGGCTGTAGGAGGTAAATAAACCAATCAGTTCACTCAAGAGGATGTTTTCTTTACCACATGACAGCACCTCACTGATGATGTTTCAGAGGTAGGTGCTGCACAGAGCAGTTACTGACAGGATGCAGCTATGCAAGAGTTCTCTCAAAAAGCGCCTGAGGGATGTACCTTTGAGTTGGAAAGCAAGAAAATGCTTTTCAGCATTTCATGCAGACTATGCCTTTGTTGAGAGTGCATTATTTGAACACTGGAGTGTCAGCGTGAGGTAAAATATGCCCTTCACCCTGACTTAGGCATCTAGGTTTAGACAACACACAAGGTTTAAAGTCACAGCTTCTGCCCTAGATACAAAAAAAAAAGTTATTTCACTTTTCTTAAAGCTACAACCAGCACACACTTCACAGCCCTTTATCAGGCACCATGCGAGACCCGCCCTCCTTCTCTTATCTTGAAGGCTGATACTGTATGTTAAAGATACAAAGACTTTGGACACACTTTCAAGACAAAGCAAAAGTTTGTAGCTTTCCTACTCTAACTAATGGGTAGACGTGATACACAAGAAAAATTTGAAAATACAAAATATGTGCTAGCTGCTCTTATTTGTATGAAGGAATGGTGACATCCAGTGGCCACGTGTCTGTTTTTCTTGCAGTTTACAGCCACACCTATTTCAAAACAGAACTTTGGCTGCCACCAAAATAAAGAGAGTGTAAGCCTAGAGATACAGTTGCAGTTTCACAGATAAATCCAGGGATGTAAGAACAGCTGAAGACTCAACTTCAGTGTTCAGAAAGATACCAATACTTTTTAATAGTACTGCAAATGATGAGCAAAGTATCTCCCTTCCTAACCCCTCACTCTTTATGACAGGTTGAGAACTGAGTTCTGTCCCAAAATTTCTGTTCCTATGCCAACTTGCCAAAAACTTACCAAATTGCTCTGTAATGCTCATTACTCTTCAGCAAAACAGTCATGTTACATAGGTAGGAACTGCCAAGTGGGTCAGCTGTGAGGGCACTGTAAGGCCAGAAGTCCACCCTCCTGATTAAATTTGTATTTAAGAACTTTCTTAGGTCTTGTTTGAAGCTAGCTGGTTTACATTATCTACCTTTGATCACTGAAAGGGTAGAGGTTCTTAGGTGATGCACAAAGACATTCTCTGTCAGAAAAAAAAAAAAAAAAGGACATTTTCTGACCTAGTTTTCCCCTCTAAAGACTGGCTACTGTAAAGGAAGGGGTCACACATTAAAATAGTTTGGGACTCCCTGATTATTCTAGTTTATTTTATGCCCAGTGAAATCCTTAAGCTTATAGATGTAATTCCAAGGAGAATTTCTAAGAAGTTGGAAACATCTGTCCACCATCTAAAAGGTGGGACTGAGCTCTCATCTTTGACATAAGTGATCTGTGGATATTTGAAGATGAAAATTAACAGATGATGTTCAGATCACTGGACTGTCCTGCACATCTTGTGAAGAAATTAAAAAAAGCAGAGTCTTTGGAGATCCACTGTCTTCTTGACTGTTCACTACCTTCCAGAGTGAATAGGATATCAGGATACATCCTTGACAAAAAGCTAGGCAAGACAACAGATAATAATGGTTCGAACTACATGCCTGCCTCAGGACAAACATCACAAGCTGCCTTCCTAATGGCAATCCAGCACTGGGAAGATGAAAGCAGAAGCTAGAGCTGGCAGAGGAATGAGAACAGAAGAGCGACCGACCAGATGTACTGGATGGCTCACTGGCCTAGAGAGAAATCTGAGCTTCCTATTTTCACTGCATGCACCTCCCACACGAAGGATCTAGCCACTGCTGCCCACTCTGCTCTTGTGAAGCCCGACCACAGGCAGACAAAACTGCTGTTTCTAATAACAAAACCTACTCAAAACCAGAGACTGCTCTCAACTACAACTAAGGAAATTCCCAGCCTGTTGTGAACCCTAACAGCAGTAACTGATAATCATTACATGATGACTGGTGCCCTTTGTGAAATGAGCTTGGCAGGCCTCAGGCAAAGACTACAGAGATACCAACATCACAAAACTCCTCATAATTGGCATTAATTGCTTCTTTGTTGACAACATACAAGATCTGCCAGGGATTGAATGAATGGTAGTTACTAAATTCATCTCTAGTGATGGCCCTTCAGCACACTACTAGGCTGGTGAAGAACATTCACATAGACTGTCAGTGCAAAATTGGGCTCAAGGCTCTGGTAATTGCCCTTTTTATGCAGTAACTTCTTTTCTTTGGTTTTTTTTGGTTTTTTTTGTTTTTTGTTTTTTAACATTCAATTAAGAAACTAAATCGTTCCCATTGTAACAGGGAACAGACTGGATGGTTCTTACATGAGGACTCATCTGAACATCCCTGCAAGAAATACGGTGACGTTCATGCCTCTCTGAAGGTGGAGGATGTAACAGGGATGTAATGTGCAAATCAGACGGTTGCCCCCTTCTTCCAAACTCCTTCATTGCCATTTAATCCAGTGCTGCCAAAGCACATGAGATAGTGCACATGCAGCTCAGCATGGACCTCCTGCATGTTTATTTTAAACTTCAGCTTAAGTCTATGGGAGTAAATTTCCATCCTGAGTCTTCATGGACTTTTGGCTACATGCCCTTATAGCTAAATAAGACCTGACATCAATTAGAGCATGCAGAAGGGCCAGCTCAGCCTCCAAAAAAGCATCAGCATATTGCCTATTTGTGATCTCTCTCTGCTGCCATTTTTGCTCTGACTCCTCTGAATACTAAGCCACCTTACGGAGGAAAAACTAAAAGACATAACCACAGGTGCAATTACTCAAAAAAAAAAAAAGTATTTACTTTTACTTTAATTTGATGCAGAAACAAATTCCTTCAGTAACTTTTCATCTTCTTTTGGACACAGGTATGGATCAATCAGTCTATTCAACACTCTCAAGTATCCATACAAGAAGAACTGACAGTTATGAAATGCCACAAAGATCTAATCAGAAACAGAGAGGGATAAAAAAGGTGGAATTAGGAGCTCATTTCAGATTTTATACAGCTGAGTAAGTTTACTTGACAGCCACTGATTTAAGAAGTCAGGTCATTCTATAAAACACCAGGGATTACCCTTAGCAAAGGAGTCAGAGGAATTATTTCCTATATTCATTTTTGCCCTGCCTTGGAACACGGCTTGAAAGGTTCTCAGCAGAATTAGCCTAGAAAGGACAGGCAGCAAAATCATCTCCCCCTGCAAAAGTAAATCAAGACCTCCATTGTTGTATCATGCTAAATCCAAAAAAATTCCTGAAATAAAGGAAATGTAGCAAAAATCAACTCTGAAATACATGCTTTCCTAATACAGTCTGATCTGCAGTGGAAAGCTGACAGGCAAAGCAGGCATCTTGTTCACGATCTTATCCTAAGGCATTATACCAAAGCTATCAAACAGTGGAGCTGGCTAGTCTTAAAATCCTGCTCATTTTCTCCAAGAATTACCTAGAAAACCATAAATCACACAAATACAGGATGGAAAACTCTTTCACCAGAGAAGCTTTCATACACAATTCAACCTATTATTTGGAGTTTTTTTCTTTCCCTCTAGCTCATTCCACTAGATATAACTACACATTTTAGATTACTGAAAAGCACAACACAGCTATGAAAGTCAGCGTCCTGCCATTAGATATCTCATATGGCCTCAAAAGAAATAAAAATCAGAATCTACTCTGGCAAATTCATTAAGGAAGAGGCTTTTGAAAAAACTAGGTTATTCAACAGGTCTGATAAATGTCTGTAAACTTTCAAAAAGAATGAATCAAGAAGGAAACAGTTTATAGAAGCAACTTGAAGGCCAGGCCTGTCAACTGTCATCTTAATATAAATTACATACCTTCATTGAGCTCTTTTAGACTAGAAATCATTAGTCAAACATGATTAATACTTAGTACTCAGAACAACTTTTTATATCTATATATACACATGAAGGTATAAATACGTGTGCATGTGTATATATATATACACACACACTTTGCTATATAAAGGCAATATACATTCAAGGATGCTCGGACAAGAGGGAGTCACTCAGTCACAGAAAAGAAAGGAGAATAAATCAGTCAAAGCTACGATTTTCATGTTGCTAAGGCTTGATGGCTTTTGTCAAAAGCAGGAAAGAAGTTTAGCAAATGAGAGACATAAAAAGGAAAGTTCATCACAAGGAGAAAGAAAAGATAAAGAGCTCACACCCTTCAACCAGTTCCATGTAGCCTGCAGGAACAGCTAATGGAGAGCTCCAAATCTCTACAAACTAATGCTTCAACTTGGACACAGCTAAGGAATGGTCTTACTAGCCAGTGGTTTTTAGGCTTGCTTTTCTATTTGATACTTTTCCAGTATTCCAGTCAAGAATGAAACCTCCTGTTTTGCTACAATGAAGCCAGTTTTAAGGTTCCCCAGTGTCTAAAAATACCTAGCAATTGAAATGAACTAAAGTGACTGTTGGGCACACGGCTTTCAAAGAGTGCCAGTCTGATTAGATATGGGAAAATCCTCTGTGGTATCTCTAAATCAAGACAGATTTAAGCTTCTTGGACACTGGCAAAAAAACCAAAACAAAAAACCCCAAACCAACAAAAAACCAACAAACAAACAAACAAACCCCCCAAAAAACCAAACCAAAACAAAATTTTTTAAAAACCCAAAAACCAGAAGTCTCTGGGCTTAGAGGTGCTGGTGTCAAGCACCAGGGAAGAAGCCCAAGCAACAGAACAGGTGGAGTAAACATAGTGGCATGAAAATCTTTATGCAAAAGAATGCTTGATATGTAAGTATCAAAATTTCATTAAAGAGCTCAACTGTATAAGAGTTACCTCTGACACTTTCCCATTGCTGCTAGACTTGAGTTAATTATCACAAAGACAGAATAATGGCAGAGGATCATCAAGTACTTCACAAAGACAGTCAACAACTGCAAGCCAAACTCATCACTACACCACCACATTTTCTGCTATACAATTACTGGATATTTTGATATTATTCTTCCCAATGGAATTGGCTTCAATGATCAGTTTATCTAAACCTGTGGGGACATATCATTTATATCTGCAACTGCCTCCTACAAACCCTTCCTAGTTACCAGATGGGACATTACATTTTTCTCCCTTCTCCACTCCCCAAACAGACAGTTTGATTATGAGGGTAATATGAAAAAAAAGATGTTATTGCTTCTTAAAACTGATAAAGGCATGATAAAAAAGTTCTCCTTCCTTGCCACATGAAGCACAACATCATTTAAAGATCTCCAAAAGAGTTTTTCTCAAGTTACTGTTATACAAAAGCTCCTGGGTCAGTGTTCTGAGCTGTTTTAATACTCCACTGTTTGCAGGAGGTTTTTGAAAGCCATTAGATAAGGCAGTTGTCTTCTGTTTGTCCAGGAAATTCTATCTCACTCCAGTCAAGTTACAAGCTGTTTTAAAATACCCAACCCAACAACCAAGAAAAAATCCCAAATCTAAGCCCTCCTTCACAGTATTTTCCTTTTTGTACTCATGCTGCTTGAGGAATTTCTGTTTATGAACAAAATACAGCTTAAATAAATGACACTGCACTACCAACAAAACAGACACAGCTGAAAATGTTTGTTAGCACCAGCCAAGGGCAAGGAAGGAAAGAGGAGGCTGATCAAAAAAACCCCAAAACCCCCTAAATTACATTTCTCCTTGAATGCTGTAGTTTTGCAAGCTTTCTATAGGCACAGGCAAGGTACAGGGCCAGGTTCCCCATAAAACACCTCTCAGAGCGCTAACAGCAGATCTCCAATTATCCCCCTGTACACTGCACAAGACAAAAGCAACTTATCCTGGAGATGTCAGCTCCTTTTCTGGCTCCACAAACCATGAAATGGGTGGGCTGCCTCTCCCAGTCTGCTGACCCACCTCATGAACCTGCAGCTAACAGCCTGCCAGTAGCTATCAGCTCTCAAATACAGCCCTTTAGAGCACTGTGGACCAAAGTATCAGCATCTGAAGACAACTAAGGATGCAATCTATCTTAAAAATGAAAAAAAATATGGCAGCATTTATATAAATTACCTAAAAATTATATAGATATCTGGAACAATATATAGAAAGATCAGAGAAAATTCAGGAGGTCATCTAGCTCATTTCCCAACCTCACAGCTTACATTAACTCCCACATAGACCATAATGACTTTGTTTTTACTCCATGTATGATCCTGCTTTAAGGTTAAGGTTGGATCAGATGCCATCTTGAGGTCCATTTCATCCTGAATTCTCCTATGATTTGTAAAATGCTGATACATACTTAGATAAGGAATATATAATAATTTCACATTAAAACTAAACCCTTCTAAAAAAAAAAAAAAAAAACCCAAGGAACTTTTAAACCTGGACTGAACAAAAACAAATGTCAGTATCTACTTCTTGAGAGTTATTAAATTTGCTCTTTCTTCTGGAGCACAAACATTCTGACAAATGCTACAATCACAAGATCATACATTATTCTTTCCTCTGGGCTCTGAAACTCAGTCTGCATCTGGAACAGATGCACAAGGAAAGGAGACAGAAGCATACAAAGACTGGTCCTGGGAAAAGTCACATAAATGCTTTAAATCTAAAATACTTAACACTGAATCCTAGAAAACACATCTATCTGCACATATAGAAAAATAGTGCTAGAACACAAAGCCCAGCTGTGATCCAGTAAATTAAAAAAGAGGCAGTGCATATGCAAGTCTGCTGCATTTCTAGAGTAACACTACTCCTTACAGACCACACACCTCTACACTGAAAAACATCTGCTCAAGTAAGACCTGTTGGGCACCACTACAGCATTTGCCCAGTGTTATATGTCTAATATCTTCACATTTCTGTCTCCAGACATCCAGACAGCCCAGTTATACCTCAGACAGTCACCAGGACACATCCCTTTGTGTTTTGTTCTTACCTTCTCTCCGCTAGAGTAGAAGAAATAACGCAATCGGACAATGTTACAATGATCCAACTTTCTCATAATCTGGAGCTCTCTGTTCTGAAACAAGAGAAAAGCAAACAATTAGAAAAACCTTCTGTGGAAAAAGGTAAGGTACCATCGTGAACACTGTAACATACAGATACAGAAGCTGACAAACCAAAGAACAACTAGGTTGGAAAGAGGAAACAGCTTTCACATGTTTATTAGTATTTACTGCAATTGCTTTATTATTGAGAATATTGCCAACTTTTACTACATTTTCTCTCTAAAATAAACATCCACAAATCCATCACGTAATTCAAGAATTACCTATTTGCATTTCCAAAGGGTCAGTGGAGTAAGGCAAGAAGACATGAACTTTTCTATTTTCTGATCTTATAATAATACAAAGTATCAATCAGAAGGATAGAAAGCCTATCCCTTTGAATACTGTAGAAATAATGCACATTGTGAAAGCAAACACTTCCACCTACATGCCCACCCTTCTCTACAGTGCAGGAGAGGTTTCTAACAAAAGATCTTTCCCTCTACCATTCTTTTTACAATACCAACAAAAAGCACCTGAAATGGATTAGGTAACTCAATTTCCACTTTTCTTCAACCAAGGTTAAACCAGTTTAGACAGACAGAATAATAGCATTATTTTCCCGTTTTATATCAACCTGGAAAAGCTGTTAAAATAAAATCAGTTCATCACATGCATGATAAACTGGGAACTTTACTGCAATATCTGTTGCATAAATGAAGTCTGAACAAATGAAGGATCTTACAGCCTAGCAGGTAAAAACAAATGAAGTTTGGAAATGCAGTTATGAGTAAAAACAAGCAAGTAAAATTAGCACAGCTTTGTTTGTCACACTTCATTCCACAGCTGTTGCTACAATACTTTTTTCCTGTAGTCATATTCACAAATCACTGTTTTTCCTTTCTCAATTAATACGCAATCTGCAGCTACAAAAATAGAAGGTATTCCAATGTTTACTCTGATCATGGGATTGCTAATCATATAGCCTAAACTAGCAAGAACTAATACACTAGACTAATTCACTGGTCTTAACTAGCATCATTAACTAGTTCAGGCCAAGTTCAGGAATATTTGGGAAGAGAACTCTTTAGCCACCACACATTCTCACATTTACATGCACAAAGCTAACACCCACTTTGTGCAGTGCTGCTGTCAAAACAATGATTTCAGATTCTGTGTTATCAGAGGGTCACATACGGTGTCTGTCACTACAATTAATTGTTAAGGAACTCCACAAGAACCACTCAGAGCTTCTCATGTGAACATGGCTACAAACTCTGCTTTTAATTCCTCTAAGCCATGCAGCCTCAAAGAGAAGAGGCGCTACATAAGATGCAGTATCACTAATCCCATCAACCCTGCCACCCGCTGACTGAAAAAATACTTCAGTATTAGCCAGCTCTTTACAGACACGAGTGACATCTCACACAGTTATCAGCTGGCAATTACCCACCCAGTTAAGGAAAAAGCAAGTCCCTCCCTGAGCCTGCCTGGCCTCTGAAGAGATTAAAGCTTAAGAGCATTTGGTGTATATCAAGACAGGCCTATTCTGTACTGCAAGATGAAGAGAGAAAGTAAGAGAAACCAAGGAGAGACCTGTGAGGCTTTCATGTAGCTCCTGAAATCTTATGGAGTGAATTCGTGAAAAAGGAATGCAGGCTTCACCACACCACCTTGTCAATATGCCTCCTCTCCCAGGGTAAAGCAGTCTCCTGGCAGGAACAGGAACTCACATATTCTCCACTTGCTCATTCTTTATTAAATCCAATAGAAAAAGGTGAATTTTTGGAGTTATGGTTGGGGTTCCTGTGCTGCACAGCACATTTCAAACTTCAGATCAACAGAATCCCATCCTCTTGTCTTGTCCTAACCACTGCTGGCCATGGGCTATCTCCCTGGACCTTACAACATGGGGCAGATTTCAACTAGTGAGTCAAAGCAGGGATGGCTACGGATCCTACTTGTTACAGAATCACCTATTATGACAGAAAATTAACTTCTCCCATTGGCTTTTACAGCATTTAACAGTGTTACTACAGGACTAAACCTAACACTGCAGGTTCTAGCACCTCAACCAAATCCCACCAGCATTTCATAGCCCAACTTATGGCAAGTTAAGTTCTTCTTCCTTTTCTCCTACTGACTGAGAGATGGGAATAATACTTTTTATCTCATGGATTTACTGAAAGAAACATAAATATGCTAAGCATTAATGTGCAAATATTATTTTGGTAATATCTCTACTAGCTTCTTAAAATACCCATACATATGCTAAGTCAGGTTATCGCTTCATGTTCTTTAGATAGAGTGTACATGCTGATTGGATACACTGGAAAAAAGAAATCAGCAAAAGTTATTCTAATACTAGGCTGAAGTTATATTTATACTCTGGTATCTCAGCCTAGCACAAGCATAGTTTCTGCCTACTGTGATGCCTTCCACTTTGATCCATCTCCTTGGGCTCTCATCCTGACCATCTGCTGCAGCTGCACAAAGAGTGTTTCAAGAGGTGCTAATATCAGGGATAAGTCATAAACCAGTTACACAGTAACCTATATCTTGCATCCTGTGACTAGGCAGAAGGGAACATATCTAAACTGCAATCTTAGACAAATAGTCACCTCAGCTATCTTAAAACCAAGCTGATTTCTAATCACCACTCCCTGGCGGAGCTAAAACTGGAAATACTTGAATAGTTGCAAAGCTCAAATTGGATATGGCAGGGGAACAGCTACTGATATTCATGTTCAAGAACTACTTTTTTCTCAGATGAATACTTCTAGTAGTCTCACTTTACCATATACTTCCCTGTATACATCTTAAGTAAGTAATGACCTTTTCACATTATGATGTGGGCTATTAAATACCAGTGCAGAATTGCATGGAGGAAAAGGGGAAATATCAGGTTATAACCAGGGAACCTTTAGTGAAATGAACAGTGACAGATGTCATGCACCAGGTGCAAGAGACAAAAAGCATGTCTAAAAATAATGCAAACTAAAATCATTACAAAACATACTGATGAGAAAGGCTGACAGTGCACATTCAAAAAACAGGATAGATGAAAATCTAATGCTCATGCTTATCCTTAACTTATCATTTTTGTCTTCCAAGAAACATGGATGCAAAGTCAAAGGCTTGAAGAGGAGGAAGTTGTTATACCTTCCTGCTCCCCCAACCATTCAACATGAAGGAAAGGGTTGAGTTTTCCAACTGAACAAGTGCACCAGGTCTGGTAAGCACCACAGAAAGCAACACCCTTCAGCACCAGCCTTGCCACAGGAGACGGCCCAGCAGACATCTGTTCCCAGCAAAACGTGCTGCTGCAGCACACGCTCCTTTGAGGAGCCGCAAACCAATGGGACTACAAACAGATTACTCAGCAAATTTTCTGCAGTCTGATTTCTTTATCTAAAATAGATTTCTTTATCTAGAAGGCAAAGGCTGCTGATGTAGACTGCTTTATGATCAGTGCATTTAAGCCTTTCACTTACTACTGAAGCAAATGCCACGTGACAAACCCCGTTCATCACTTAGGAAGACAACTTTCCTAGACCAGACTGCCTCTTATCTGTTCATCATATTGAAGAAAACTGGTTGCTCATCAAGGTTAAAGATTTGGTTAAAGATTGCCAAGACATCAGATTTATAACTTCAAAGCACAGCCAATAAAGTTCATGCATGAAGATTCATGCCTTCTCTCCGAAGTTACGTTGCCAATCCCTCAGAGCTGTGCTAACGCTGCAGGTGATCCGATACCACTGAAGCAAGGTCATTTCTGTCTCACTACTGTAATCTGCTATTATGGACTAGGATAATCATCACTCCCTGCCTCACACACTCCCTTTCCTCCCCATCCAGGGATTTCTAGAGCTAAACCAGCTTGCATTCATCATTCTCAGTCTGATTCTTTGCCTCCTCCCTGCCTCACACCCTCCCCATCACCTTGTCCATCCCCTTCTTATTGCAGGAGATAAAATGACTGGTTTATCAGAGATAAGGCTCTATGGACTTGCAAGTTCCTGAACTGGGCTAGAGCAAATGAAGGTGAAAGGTTTTGTACAGCTCATGTCAGCATGACATTGTCAATATACACCAGTTGACGTGGAGAAATATAACTTGGATCCAGTTCCTAAGAGAATTCCTCAGTTTCCTTAGCTGAAGGGCATGATGGGTTTTGATTTTTGTTTTTCTTTTGAATCACCTTTTTGAAGTCTCAGCAAGGTTCTTTGAGGACTGCACTCAGTGCAGATGAAATGGGAGAAATTAGGAATTTATATTTTTGCCTTGTGTCACACCAAGGACATGACTCGGTTATTTTAAACAGATGAAATTATGTATGTCTTGAACTTTTAGAGAAGATATCTTTTAGATGGAAAGGCAGGATAAGTTACCCGTCTAATTCAACAAGTACCTTCAGCATCAGATTTCTTGCTTAAATCAAGTAGGACCAGCAACTAAGGTTAATGCTCATTTTTGCACTTTTTAAAGTAATTGTTATTATTTTTGGTGTAATACCTTTAAATGACAAAGCTCTGTACCTTGTGTTCTTCTATCAGATTGAAAAGACGGGAAATGGAGCACAGTTGCATGAACTGTGGCATTACCGCTAGATAGAATCAGCATAGGTAGATTGAAATTTCTCAGGATACACACTATTCCTGCTCTCGTGTATGTCATGTTTACTGTTTCCTCCTCTTCTCTGCTTCCACCATAATCTCCATTCTACCACATTTCTTATCCTTCATAAAGGTTTTCCCACAATGAAGAGCACGAAGAGAAAGCCATGGGCAAACTGGGGAAGAAACCAGTTTCCAGCAGGAAGCATGAAGACAGTGATGAGGCAGCAGGGCTTGCTTCTTTCCTCTCCCTGCTTCTTCCCACTTCTACATCCAGAATGACTCATCACATCCACTCACCTTCACCTGTTGCACTGCTGAGCCTGCCCTGAGAACAAGCTCAGGCTGAAACCTTGAGAGATTCGAAGCATTTTTCATCCAGCAGCAAAAAACCTGTCTATTCTGACCCTCTCCCACCACAAAAAAACACTGGATTCCAAGCACAGGGCAGCAGGCACATGCTGAGAGGACTTTTAGTGTGATCCTAGCCAGCTATGCTTGATGCCTTTGCAGAAACAGCTGCCTGCACAACAATGAAGCCATCCCTCCTAAACTATGCTTTGGAAAACTTACTGAAACAAAAAGACTCAAGACCCCGGAGTATGTAATTGAAATAGCACCTTGCAGGTTACCAAGCGGTAGTGGGATCACAAACCCCAGCATATTGGGCACATTTTCACTAATATTGTTACTAAAGCCCCAATCCTAGTATATGTGGTTTGTCCTAAGCTTAGTAATCAGTCCACAAAATAAAAGCTGTACCATATCTTCTCTAAAAACTCCTGAAGTTGCCTGATCCATTTCTCCAAAGACAGATTTCAAACTCCATCAATCACAAAAACACTGTCCTGCTGTCAGCAAAAGTATTACAGAAACTCCTCTCACAGAACTGACTTTAACAGATATATGAAAATTCAGGCATTTTACAGAATAAAGGCCAATTCCTACACCCATCTTGCCCCAATACATCACAAATACATCAGTGCTTGGAGGAAAAACTAGTGCAAAAGGGGCTTAACTACAGAAGCCTGTGCTGGGAATCTGCCCATGCTGGTCATCAATGGCTACCCACCCATGTTAAGTCCATTTTTCAGGCAAGCAATATAAAGCAGAGATAAATGTCAACAGGGATCACAGTTTCCCTCATTTACATTTGAGGTGTGGATTAGGACAAAGCCCCAGTCTCCCCTTCCCATCAGTTACAGCATATTTACAGCACCAGCAGATCTAATTTGGGGTGGTCTCCGTTTTTAGCACACCTGTTAGTCTCAAACTCACGCAATCATGACCTTTAATCCAAAAATAGAGAACAATGCCAACAAACAAATACTGTCTAATAAACACCTGCACCTATGACATACCAAGGATTGTAATGCCACAACACTCACCACCCAGTTCCTGCTGTCCCATCGATGACTTTTGAATACTTGGAACCCACCAGGTCAGAAAATCCACATACTCTGTCCTACTGCAACCTCTACCAATGTGTAACACATGTATGTGCACAGAAGCAGTTTTGAGGGTTACAAATGGTAGAAACGCTTGAAATTCATAACCTCAGAAGTCCCAGAAACATAGATCAAATACTAACTTATGTATTGCTGACGCTCTCAGATTCCCTAAGGAAAACAAAAAACAAAGAAACTAAACAAACAAATTGGTGATAGCCATCAGTAGTGTATAGTTCAAATATAGAATTGCTGTTTTAAATACCCTCACCCTCCACCCCTTCCTTGTATCTCTTCCTGCTTGCCATTCACAGGAATCCCAAAGGGAAAGCCCAGAGGCTAAGTACCTATACAACATGAGAATAACGAGTGCACGTGCACTGTGCCATGCAAGGGGCACGAGCAGAGGAAGCTGCCAGGGGGTCCAAGATACAAAGTGCTTGTGTATGCACTCCTGTGCAACTCAGCGCATTGTGGTTGCATCATGCTCTATTTTACTACACAACCAGAAGGAATGAGACGCTCCAAACCCAGCTACATTTTACTACCAAGATCCACAACGCTGCTGCACTTTTCACTGCTTTTCATCCCATAAAAATCTCCTAATTAAGATCCTGAAGCACCAAACGATGGAGGTGCACAGCAAGGCTGTGCTGCAAAGCGCTCCTGATATGCTGGCCTGCAAACTCCCAGAACGAGTCACTGGCACAAAACACTTGCGTCAGCGGTATTCTGTCCAAAATTTATTACTGAGCACAGCGACCTTCAGCCTTGGCATGGGTACAGAGCAGGGCAAAAAGTGCCAGCTTTGAATGCGGCAACAGCAGGCAGGACCTGCCTGAAGAAGCCAGTGGGCAGAGAGTGCTGGGCTGGAGCTGGAGCCAGGCCAGGGCAAGCTGAAGGCACAGGGCTCAGGCAAGCATAGGTGGGGCCACAGCACACTCCCAACCTGCAAACCTGTGATTTATCAACAGCTCGACTGAAATTAAAGAGCGGGCAGGGGCTGCAGGAGTCAAAAATCTGCTTTAAACTAAAGATCTAGAATAGTGAGTGAAACAAAATGTCACACAGCTGCCACATAGGTGGGCTAGATTTCATCAGCCCCTTCAGAACTAGACAGATGTGAACCATAACCACACAGTAATGAGTGAGCTTAGAAGGATACTGGATGAAAATCTGAGCTACTAACACACACCTTGTTTTCACCCCATTAATTCCTTCTATTCTATTACTGCTCCCAACACAGTCAGGCATTACATCCCTTCCCAGGAAGAGACCACGTGCTCTCCAGTTCCTAACTCTTCCCCCTAGGCAGTCAGCAATGGCAAGTGCCATATTATGTCATCTCCAGGCTGCTCTTTCCAACGCAGAACACAGTCCTTAAGCAGACAACTTTATCTTCATACAGCTATTGCACATAGTTTCCTATAACTGGAAACAGAAATCGCTTATTTGTGTTTTTAAGAGATAAAACAAGCCTTGAGCTCTCCTGGAAGAACAGAAGAAAAAAATCTGACTTTTCTTTCATTTTCTTCCTGTATCTCAGCAGTTAATTGAACAGTGGAAGACAAATTCATTAGCTCACTGTTGCCTCTTCAAATGGAAGTGGAGTTTAAGAGCCTCTTGGAGACTTAATACCATCTCTAAATTACTTTTCTGCTTTGGAAGCTTGAGACTAAACTTGGAAGACAAACTGATTTCCAGCCTCACGTCACTTCTAGACCACAGCCTGAAATTCACTAAATCATTTTGAAGTGGTTGTTTCAAATACTGTGACCTGATGAACAGCTCGGTTCTACATTTCCATTCTACAGCATCTGCTGGGCTCTGCCAACAGCAAGCAGGAATGCCAGATGCAGGAGGAATTGCAGTGTACCCAAGATAAAAGTTAGAAAAACAGAACGGAGTCTGAAACTCAGAGAGATTGTTCAAGTCCATTAGAAGATTGAAAAAAAGTGAAGTAGAAGAAGAATTGAAAGGAAAAGTATTTTGTAAAAGGCATCCCTATGCTTTCAGAGATAATAATAGCTATTCTTTTTCAGTGGAAGCACAGAGAATCTCTGTTAAAACACTCCTAGAGTAAAAATCCTTTTTCCTTTCATAGAAATAGCAGTCAGATTTTTCCTCATGTTTTCATTTTTAACTCTTACTAAGAAGAAAGTAAGTATAGAAATGCCTTTAACATCAGCCCTCAGAGAGTCTGCAACATCCACAGAACCTTACACCTGCAATCATAACCAGAACAGGTTGCAATTAATCTACTAATCAAATAAGTTCCAATCTCCCACGGGCATAAGACATTTGCTGGGCTGCTAATCACTATGTTATTAAACATTAATGAAATGTTTTATTACTCTTGGCCTTCTTACATATGATGTAGCAGATGTTTCATGTAAACAGATTCCAAAGGACTTGCAAAACAAAAATAATTTCTCCTGGCTGTCAAAAAAAATTATTTATTTAGGGAGCAGGTAAGTGCTGCTTCCAATGTTTATTTTTCCTTTGTCTCAGGCCTATTGCTACATGACATGAAAATGCCTGATGTTACAAGTCATGAGGGGCTTTTATTTCAATCCAAATGACTGCCTTAGACCTGAGAGTCAAGGTTCAAATTAGAAGACACAAAAAAGGGAAACGGGAGGTGAAGACTGAGTGGGGAGTAAAGGGAGAGTGGAACTGGCAAATGGAATTAGCCTGCAGATGATTATTTGCCAAGCAGAATTAAATTTTCAAGAAGTACAATTTCTTCATAATGAGCTCCCACATAACTAAGCATTTAAAAGGTTAAGCATTCCCTGCTGAATTCAGAGGGAGGTTGGGCAGCTCCTCCTCTGGGGCTGAGGGAATGGGAGAGGAAATTGGTTGAACTCCAGGAGTGAAGTTAAAATTGGAATTTACACTCCTCACCTTAAGCACATACACAATAAGCTATTCTCCCCAAATTCATGTTAGGTTGCCCAGCCCCTGGTTTGCTAAGTTTGTAATGGGGAGATAACAAAATTTATTAGGTACTGCTATGACTAGGAAAACCAGCCCATGTGAATAGCAGGTCTAAGGTAAACCTAAAAAAATAAATAGCCCACCAAATTTCAGATGATAGCCCCACATATAAGAATGTTTCAACACTCCTTCATAGTTTTATACATAAAACCAATTCAAGCTTCCCCAAATGCATATCTTCATATTAAAAGGCAGCAGCACATTTTTTCCCAGAGCTGCAGAATAATTTCACCAGATGACCTTTGCTAGATACAAACAACCTATCATACACTTGGAAAGGGAAAGCCAGTTGTGTCAACGTATAAATTTACTATAAGCTGTTGAAGAATTAGCATTCCAAGTTTGATAAAACAGTTTATCAGACTTTGTGCTTGAGGGTTTTTTCCTTAGTCAGCATTAGTGCTTTTCAAACATTGTCCCATTTTTCAAGAATTCATTTCCTTCGGCAAAAGGGCGTCACAGCACTAAAATGAAAAGATTAGGAAATCTTCACATTCACTTCTAGCCTAAATTGCCCCAAAAGAAAAAGTGCAGAGAAAAGCAAGTTCTAATAACTATTTGCATAACAAGGTGTGTTTGTTAATCACAAAATTAAAAGCAGAGACACAGCTTAAATTAAAAGCACAGCACTATGATTAGATTCAAACTTAGTCACACTAAAAAGGAATAGAGATCTCCAATAAAAAGAAAGATACAGAAAGAAATTATTTCATATGTTAGGTGAGCATCATGAATTTAAAGTGGCACACTTTTAGCAGATTTCAAAAGGCTACACTACCACCTCACGGCTTCCAGGTTCAGAGTTTCCCAAGCATCAGGTCCAGCTGGACCAACACAGGGCATGAGCAATCTAATTACCATGAAGCCCAGTCCTCCTTCCTCCAGTATGTGCAAAAACTCATAGAAACACAGGATGGTTTGGGTCACAAAGGACCTTTGAGATCATCCAGGTCCAGCCTCTCTGCCATGAGCAGGGACATCTCCCACTAGACCAGGCTGCTCAGAGGCCCATCCAACCCAGCCTTGAACACTTCCAGGAATGAGGCGTCCAGTTGCTCTGGGCAGCCTGTTCCAGTGTCCCAGCCACTTGCACAATGAAGAATTTCTTCTTATCATCTAATCTAACCTGACCTCTTTCAGTTTAAATCCATTCCCCCTTGTCCTATCATACGTGCCCTTGTAAAAAGTCCCTCTCCAGGTCTATTATAAACTCCTTCAGGGGCTGGTAAGCAGCTCTAGGATCTCCCTGGAGCCTGCTGCAGGCTGAACAGCCCTAACTCTCAGCCTGGTTCATAGAAGAGCTGCTCCAGGTAGCTTTGTGAGCATCCTGACTCCCATCTTGCTTCCAGAATAAAATAAGAATTTGCATATAACCCTGTAGCAAGTAAATGGAAGAGAACTGCTGAAAACGAGGGACTGAGGGAACAAATTTGGTCAGACCAATCATCTTGGCACCACATCATCCAAAGATTTGTCAGCAGCCATCACCAGATGCTTCCAAGGAAGTTCCTAGCCATCGGGACCCTAAAACCTGAAGACATGGACACTCAACTTTTTTTTTCCCCCCTCTTTACTGAACCTGTAAGTTGTTTCCAAAAATGCAATTGCAGAAGAGAAGAGGCTCAATGCAGATCAATCACAAATTATGTCAGAAATTGTTTCCTACACCACCTACCACCTCTTCAATAGACTACGCACTCTTTTGTGTTTAACACACAGTGCTAGAGGATTCTCATAAGCTAATTCATTAAAACATCCACTGTTAATAATAATGCAAGTAGCAAGACCTTCACTGACCTTGCCAAGTATTTCCCATTACAATTTGTTGTTTAAGATCATCTCCCACTGCACACACCACACAGAACAGACATGCTGTGGAGATGACCTGGAGCTCAGTAATGATCCTGCCCCTCTACTCAGCTTCAGTAAGGCCACATCTGGAGTGCTGGGCCCAGTTCTGGGCTCCTCAGTCCAGGAGAAACCTGGAATTCCTGGAGTGGGTTGCACTCCAGCAGAGGGCAACAAAAATGATGCAGGTACTGGAGCATCTCACTTATGAGCAATGGTTGAGGGGCGTGGGCCCGTTCAGCCGAGAGAAGAGACGACAAAGAGGGGACCTCATCAATGTCTGTAAGTATCTGAAGGGAGGGTGTCAAGAGGATGGAGCCAGGCTTTTCTGGGTGGTGCCAAACCATGAGACAAGAGACAATGTGTAGAATCTGATGCATAGTAAATTCCACCTGAATATGAGGGAAGAGCTTCTTTACTGTACTGTTAACCACACACTGGAACAGATCTGCCCAGAGAGGTTATGAAGTCTCCCTAACTGGAGATACTCAAGAACCATTTGGAAGCAATTCTATGCCATGTGGTCTGGGATGACACTGCTTGACCAGGGATTCTGGAACAGATGATCCACTGTGGTCCCTTACAACCTTACCTATTTTGTGATTCTGTGAACAAATTGCTTTGCCCCACACCTAATCAGTGAAAATATCTTTTTCACATTTTGTTGAAATCAAACTCTCTACAAAGTGTGCAGAGACCCTTTTGCATTCAAACACCAACAGTATGAAATAATGAATATTATTGTCTGCTGAGGATGTGATACTGCCTGCCTTGCTTATGTAAGCAAGACAGTATCGCTCCCTACACATCCTGCACACAAGGTTAGGTTAAAACAAGAGTCACTGTATCTTGTGCTCACTGTACACTTACATTCAGGAAAATTCAAACAGCTTTTAAAGGTGAATCAGTTAAAACTTTCTCCATTGTTTAATTGGACAGCTGAATTCAGAAAGGTCTCAGACACATTCATTTCTCTTGGAAAGTTCATTATCTACTCAAGAAGCCAGCGACAGCATTATCAGCCACGAGCAGATCCATGCAGACAAGCCAGTAGGACAGCATGCCACAGCTCAGTGCTCCACCACAAAGTGACTTTCCACTACCACCTGCACACAGCGTTGTGCTTTTGGACCGCGTGCAGGCTGTTCCCACTAGCAAGGAAGATTCTTTCCAAGAGATATCCATCAGTTTAAATCCGAACAAGAGTCCTTGCACTGTTTATCCTTCCTGTTAATTGATGGCCTTCATGCTGCCACAGAAATTGTTCAATGAATACACTGACTCTGTTATGCCTCCAACACTCCAGGCAACCCTCAACATGCCCTAGTTTTCCCTATGTCTCATACTACTTTCTTGTCCTACTAGATCTGTTAGCCCTGCGTGAAAGCAGATAACCTTTATGCCTGTTATGCAGCTACAGAAACAGAGTCATTGCCTATCAGGAAATCCAGCATTCTATCTGCAAACCATGTCCTTTCTTGCCCTTATGTTGACTTAATTTAAAAAATTTAAAAAACAAAAAAAAGATAACACCAAGTTCTTGACTATCTGCTGTGGCTCTTTAAATGCTGACTCAAATCAACCCGTTGTGGTTTCCTGCACACTGGGAAAGAACATTTCCATTTCATATGTTCTCATCCTGCTGCTTTTGCAGATATCTAAATGACAAGTGGATAGGGTTAATAAATTCAGTATAATCATGGAAGCTCCAGGTCTCACAGACAGGCAATTCTAGTACAGGTTACTGTGATGTTGCACTACCAGAAGACTCTAACCTAGAAAGAATATAGAACTACTTTTTAAAAAACTACGGAGCTGCTAATACCATTGCCTCAACTAAAGATTACTATCTGTTTTTATAAGCTGTTACTACCTTCTAACTTTACAACTCAGGATTGCTCACCATTTATAAAATATGTTCAGCAGAGCACTACAAAAGACAAAAGTATTATCCTAATTTTTAGGAATTCTTCAGAAATCTGTGCTCACCTTAGCTCTCCTACTCTACATCCTGTTACACCTGCCGGACTTCATCTGAAATGTAGTTACCAAGTCGCTCAGCATCAGAAAACAAAGCAAGTCCATCCAGGTAAGATACTGAACTGAATCTTCTTAATGTTCTCTAGCCCATGCACTACATTTTGGAGTAGCAAACTGCTATGTCCTCATTTCCACACCTGCACACTTACTATTAATTCCCATGGTAGTCAGCAACACATCTTTTTAAAGGTTCCTCTATTATTTAACAGCAAACTTGAATTTTCCACTAAAGTTCTCACAGGCAATGTTAACATTCACTAGGAAGTTTTACTCTAAAAAGGAAAAATTGAAAGAAAGGAAAAAAACCTCTTCTGTCCACTTGCAGCAAGAGCAGTGCAACCAGTAGACAGCACAGCAAGTAGTATCCATGTCTCACCACAACACCCAGAGAAGTTGCAATATCCCACTTTAGGGACTATGCAGCCTGCAACAAATTATTTCATTTATAATCAATCAACATGCTCGCACTGTTAAACTCATCTGGTATACATTAGATGCCTGTGTTCAAGCCCAAAAATCCTGGTACCACCTTCATGACTCAATGTGCCTGCTGTGATTAAAGGAAGATGAGTGCCAAAGGGCCTGCAAACTCAGTCTGATAAGCAGATCCTTGGACGAATCTTTAAATGAAGAAAAAGAAGAGGATGAATCTTCAAATGACATCAAGTTATAGATTCTGTCTTCATCACTTGATAAAGTTGAGGAGGGAAAACAAGGAGCTTTTTGTGACAGGGTGATTTTTGAAATTAAAACCCCCCCTGGAATTAGATCCAGCTGTTGTTTTCCACATGCATTATTATGTTTCAGTGATTCAGACTGGCTGTTTGTATTTTGACTAGTTAGCTGAGGACCTAAGCAGTCTAATCAACATGGCCGGGCTTTCAAAGGAACAGCACAAATGAAGAGGTGAAATGAGCACCTTTGTTGAGCCTGTAACAATTAGACCTGGCTTCAAATCTTAGAAGAACTAGAGAACATAGATGTCTGTATTCTGCTTATTTGCATCATGACACATATAAGAGCCTCCATTACTCATCTCAGTTCACTGTGCTAAGCACTACATAAACAAAAACCCACCCTGAAGAAAGCAGACTGCCTTCTCCTTAGTTAAAAGTCTGTAACATATATTTAAAAATATGATAAGCATCACATCTCACATTTCACCTTAAAGAAGAGTGAGTCCCTTCCTTGCTCCTAGCCAAAAAAACATTACAAATGCACAACGACGACTTCTTTGACATCACTCATTATATTTTAAAATAAGTATCAACACTGTACCCAGGCATCAAGAACTGTAATTAAAATGTTCCTTAACAGAATGAGCTTCTTGTTACCTTTCCAGAAATATTTCTTGTTTTGAGTTATCACATGATACAACTCTTACAAAATCACTCAAATAAAAACCAGATTCATTTTTATTTTCTGTGGTAGATCATACAGGAGACTCTGGGTCATCCAACAAAACCTCAGTCTACATTACGCTTCAAATTTAATCTTCCAATGTTCCAAATGTGCCATATTTCACTGCATAATGCAGACAGAAAATGTGATGGAAAAAACAGAGTGGAACAAAAAGACCAAACAAGCTTTCCTCAAAAACATGCAAAGTAAAGTAGTAGAAAAGTAATTCTTTGTACTGTGTAGGCTGGAAATAATTCTGTTGGTCACAAACAACCTTCTCAGTCTTCTCACCTTCTCAGTCATCAGGGACCAGAAGTATGCCAGTCACATGAAAAAAAAATGGCAGCATTGCTAATTTTAGAATATGCCCAACAGTCTGAACTGCCTCTGTACTTTAAATGCTTGACATAATACTTAAAAGAGCTTCCTTTTATTATTTTCCCATGTCTTGGTACTACTTTTCCAAGAAGCAATGGGTGGTGCAAATATTGCCTTTAGCAGCAAAGAAAACAATCCATTACATGGCTCTCGAAGTTTTGAACACTTCTCAGAAGGAGTATGCCTTTCGGTTACAAAGTGTCAGGTCTACTCAAGAAAACAACTGGAAAACAAAAAATTATTCCCATTTTCACATTTACTTAAATCTTCCTCATTTTGTTTGCTGACTTTGAGTTAATCCTCTTCAAGGAAGAGTCACAAACTAAAAAACCCTCAATTACATCTCAATTAAAAGGTTTTAAACAAAGCCAACAGGGCTGAACTACAGCACAGTGTCAGAGGGTTGGGCACAGCTGTCTTGGTGACACATAAATGAGATCTGTCCCTCCTCTTTGCTTCAGGAAGCCTCCATAGAGCAGCAGGTGGATCTCTGTCTTTTCCATGACTAGCATTTTTTAGGTTATCCATTCTTTCCCGTCAAGCATAATAACTGCCACAGCAGGGTATTTGAATAACAAATACTGAGTTCAAAAAGGACACAGAGTTTGCCACTACCTGATTAAGCAGCCATCAATTTTAAAGACAAAACCCCCCAGTGCTCCCTGGCAAAAACTGAAGACAAATTATTTAATGATCTATTCCAATCATGCTCTAAAATTGGAATGTTGCACCAAAGATAATTTAACCAAGTAAGAATTCAGTAAGTGAGAGCCACAGGTAGGAAATGTTGCTAGATATAAACACCACTTATGCTAAATCTTCCATAGCCAGGCGGGCTCACCCAGTGGGAGTTCCAAAAGAGAATACATAATGGTACAACCAAGAGCCTTGAAGTATCTGCACACACCAAACATCCAACTGGTCTCAAAAGCATCATTTGTATCCCATCAAGCTGATCTTCTATTTA
This sequence comes from Pycnonotus jocosus, assembly GCA_013400435.1. Classification (NCBI taxonomy): domain Eukaryota; kingdom Metazoa; phylum Chordata; class Aves; order Passeriformes; family Pycnonotidae; genus Pycnonotus; species Pycnonotus jocosus. Next base: position 64,312 of record VWYP01022859.1, on the reverse strand, counting down.
TACTCTACACAATACTCTTTTCCCTAACTAGGAGATAGGTGTGGAAGGTTCCTCCTGGGACACCATTTCCACCCAACACCTGCATTAATGCCCGAGGTCTCTACAGCAGCAGCATTACCAAGCTCTCACGAGCATTAGATGAGCCTGCTCTCTGCCTGATCATCTCAGCTTCTACTTCAAGATGAGAAAAGATAAAACTAGCTTAGAATTTATATACAGCCTCATTCGCAGTCGACCACTAAATCCCTGAGCTTCAGAAGGACTTCAGGAATTTTACCATGACTTTTTAAATGACCAAGTTCAGGCTCCATTCACAAAACAAAGACTGCCCTCGATTCTCCACTTGCACTGGTTGCACACTTAGAAGTCTACTCCATTGCCACACTAAGCCATTAAATGTTTTATTTTTAGATGAGAATGAGAAAACTCCAATCTGTTCCACTAGCCTGTAATCTGCCAGTCTCAGAAATGCACAGATATAGTCTCCCTCCATGGCAGTGATCCTGAAAGGCTACCAAAGATCTCTCCATAAAACATTACAAAATGAAGACCATTAGAATCAATTTTTACTTTTGTTACACAGACCTACAAATCCACACCATAATAAAGGCTTCCTTTAAGTAGCAGGTATGACCCAGATGTAAAACTGATCTATAAATATAAAATAGAGAGGTTATCCCTACTGCGTGCAGGGCTACTGTTTCTCTGTGCCAGTCCTTCTCAGGCATTTAGAGGCAGCAATGTTAAAAAGTCAAAGGAAAGGAAATTATCTTTCAAAATGGAACTAAATTTGACTACAATCAGGAATTCTGCAATGTCCAAGTACACTCCTAAAGTTATAATAAGCTGTCAGTGTGTGTCAGTGCAGAGGTACAGCTATTCATGTGCTTTAAACTATGCATTTCCATACCTTGATGAGTTTGGAATTCTTTTAAACTGCACTCTCCACCCTGAATGTCATTATTTCAGAATACCATCCATTTAACCTGTGTCTCTCAAAACAGTCCCTAGCTATTTTAGGAATGTATATATACAGAATACATACTTCCTGCACTATATACAAATATATGTATTTTATGAAAATCGGACATATGAACTCACTTCCTTTAGAAGACCTGAGAGACGAAAGGAAACAAACCAAAGTATTATTGGAGCAGCTGTATGAGTTATTTGACCTACTGGGGCAAAAGAGTTTTTATAAATGTAATGTATCTTCTGGTTCTTTTTGTTGGTCAGTAAATTCACATATGACAGACTAGTTTTATTTTTTCTCAAGTTATACACCAGAAGTGAGCAAGAGGACAGAAAACTGACAAAACAAGGATCTTGTTTTAAAGTCCCATCTTGGTCCTAGTCTAGAGAGTACCACAGAAAAACTCATGGAAATAGAAAAGCTCAAAATCCAAAATAAATGCACTACTTAAACTGTGGCATGGATCTATCAAAGGCCTCATGCAAATATCCACAGGGTAGGAGCAGAAAAGCCCTCAAGACGTCTTTCCCTTTACACAGAACACATTCCTAGGGCCTATTTCCCTACTAACATGGGTTTCCACATGGCAACGTGTGGAAACACATTTCTAAACACACACAAAGCCACGTCTGCAGGTGAAGAGCATTTCCTCCTCTTTCCTAGGCCAACTGTAGCTGGATGACACTGCATTCCCTGGACATTAATTATCAATCCAAACTCCCCAGCTAAAAAGGAGAAAACTGAAATCAATGTTCATAGTACAAACTCCATTTCATCTCACGTGCCAAACTGAAGACCTCTTTTGCACTAACAGCTATTCTGCATCCAATTCAGTTGTCAGATTTGAAAACATCTGCAGAAGCAGCCATTACTAAAAATAATTTTATTATACAGATTTTAAAATAATACAAAGTTAGAAATACTATTCTTAGAGTTCTCAATCTTCGAGGCCACTGAAGTATGTGCAGGGAGATTACAGCTGATACAATGAACAGTACACTGCTTTCTTCAAAGACTGTCAAAAGCAAGGGTAAACAGATTTTTTATCCATCAGGAAAGTTTGAGAAAATTGGAAAATGGAATGAAATACATGGTTGTGACTGAGAATTCAGATCTCTACCCAGCCTTTTTGGTTGCTGTGAACAGACAGGCACTGCAACTGCAATTACTGCCAAATGACAGAACTGGCTCCAATAAGCTTCCAGGAGACAGCCAGATCAAGTACTGCTGTAAGAAAAGCTATTATCTTGGTAAATGCCTCTGATAATCTGGCTAAACTAAGTTGGACCAGAGCTACAAATCTGGCCTCTATACAAGAGTTAAAGCATAGAATAGAAGAAACCTCTCTGAAAGCAAACATAGCCCTCCAGCTGTTTGGAAGATGGAAAAACAACCTGAACACATGCCCAGGCATCTCCCATTCTGGAAATCTTATCTGATAGCCTCAGTCTTAAAGAGAGACTGTATCCCCTTAGATGAGGACAGCTAGGAGTAAAAGGTCAGTTTTGATCAGGCTCAATTATCTTTCTACTGCTGGTTTTACAAATGTTCACAATATTTGCTGAAGTCACTGAAAAATATTTTCAACCTTCCATCCCCACTTGTAATATAAACACAAACCATCTCATTAGTCAGAAGACAGATCTATTGCTCTGGGTGCTCTTTCTAGCTATTTAACAATAAAATTAAGGCATTCTTTAGAGAGTAACACCTCCATGATAGTCCTGCAAACAGTGATTCACTATTCCTCAGATCTTCAAAGTAGCTATGATGTGCTAGTCCTCAAAGACTTAAAAGAAAGGTGCTTAAATGTTACTAATTCTCATCACCATGTTTTTCCTTTGTGACTTTTTATCCCATGGGTGCTTCCAACTCAACTGAGATACAATAAATAAAGGCATTCTTCTAAGGGAAGGCCTTAGAGATTAATTCTTGAATATTCAATGATCCTCAGATGGAGATATGAGAGAACTCAGCTAGCTCACACACAGACTAAATTAAAAAAGGAAGTTCAGTCCTTAGTTCAGAGGAAACCTGTGCAGATAATGAGAGGTCACAATGAAAGATAATCATGAACACATCAGAGCAAATCCAATCTCTACACTGTATTCAAGACTTTAAACACTGACTTAAGATGAAGATAGCATTCATTCTGAACCTCTGTGATGACTTTCAATTCCATTCTAGAAAGGAGTGATGTAGGAGGGAAAAGGAGGCTCTGGAGTGACCTTATTGCTCTCTATAACTACCAGAAAGGACTTTGTAGTAAAGTATGGGTTGGTCTCTTGCTTGCAGGCAAGCTGCAAACAGGATGAGAAGACACAGTCTCAAGCTGAACCAAGGGACGTTTAGGCTGGACATCAGGACAAATTTTTTCACAGAATGGTTATTAAACTCTGGAATGGACTAGCCAGGGAAGTGGTGGAGCCACCATCCCTGGAGGTGTTCAGGAAACAATTGCATGTGGCACTTAGTGCCATGGTCTAGTTGACAAGGTGGTGATCAGTACAAGGTTAGAATCAATCTTGGAGGTCTTTTCTCTGACTTCAAAATCCACTTGTGTACTCGAAAGAAAGAGACCACAAGTCAGGCACATACAAAGTCAAGGCTACTATGAGATATCCAGCAGCAACAATAGCTTCTTTTGAACTGTACCTTTAACATGCTCCTGATAAAGCTATGGTACATAGAAATAGGAGTCTGGATGGATCTACTAAAACATTAAAAAGCAAAATGATGCACACATCCTGTCTGAACCTGGCAAAAGGAAACCAAACCTACACAGAAGAGACAGATACCACTTCCCCTAAAGCTTTACAACTGGGTTCCCCAACACATAGCAAGAGGCTGGGTTTCAAACTCCTGTCTGTTTGTCAGTATAGATATGACTATTCATAGCCCAAGCTTACAGACTGCAAAACAAAACGTTTTAACCCTTCTTTCAGTCAGGTTACCCGAGTAACTCGAGTACATCCCTCCTCAAAACAGCTCAGGTACTACATCAGGGGCCTTAGCAGACTGAAGCCCCCTGAAAATGGAGCCTTTCTTTCCAGTATAATGCCACTATCTGTTGTATCTTTACTGGCTATGGTTAGCCAAGAGCTAAGAAACAAGCTGGGGGGATGTCAGCAAAAGTGCAACCAATTCAACCAATTTGAAGTCATATTCTCACAGTGGTCTGTTAACCACTGAGATTCTGAGAACAAAACATGCAAATCATTAATCAACAGGGTCACTTTTTCACATGCATATTTACAGAATTATGCATTTCAACCATGAGCAGAGGCACAAAACCTATTAAGAAAAAAACTGGGTCAGCTCTAGATTTCTGAATGCTTTAAACAGAAAAGTCTCTTGAAAAGTTAACAGAACTTAAAAACCTAAACACCTAGTCATTTTTCAATGGAAATTCTTCCTTGTGGTTTTACATTTTTCATTGGAGCTGCTATGATCAAAGCTGCTGTAAATAAGTTAACACAAACAGCGAATATGGTCTACTTTGAAAAGGATCTTTTTATACTTAGCAGCTTGATGTATCTGAGGCAGGAACTGAAGCAAAGCTGTTGCTTTCAGAAGCATTTCAAACAGCTCACAAAAGTACACACACAAGCAGAGAGAGAAACCAGAACCTCAACACAGACTAATTTTTCCATCCTGCTGCTTTATTGGGCTTTAAGGCTCAAATTAAAACTAAGACTTTACATATTAAAAAAACAAACAAACCAACAAACCAAAACAAAGAAACAATAAACATGCAAATACTCACAACACCTCTTCCTTCTGTAACTAAAAATAGGAAAGAGCACTGCCTACTATTCAGTGGCGTCAGCTTTAGCAATGCAGTGCTTCACATTTATGGACCATCAGGGCCCTGGTTTGACATCCTCTCACACTCCACAAGATCTGCCTATTTAAATAATTCAGGCAACTAAGCCAAGGGCACACACGGTTGGGTGGCTAAACCAAGGCAGTCCCTGAATGATTTGACAGACTGGATGGCATGAATGGTTCCCATTACAGAATTTGGCTTTCTCTTGCTGCACACTTTATGTCTGTGTGAGCCATTAACAAGAAATGTGATGCCCAATCTAGACTGTTTGAAAAGGTGCAGGAGGAGTACAAACTTCCTTCATCATTTAGATTTCAACAGCCCAGTGCTAAAAGCAGAAACATCAAATACTGCAATTCAAATACAAGAAATTTAACTACGTATTCTCAGTCAGCTGTGAAATATTTCTAGCAATTTGCACATTCATTCCATTAGGATTTCTTAAAAACCTTAATGGAATGACAGAAATAACAAAAAATAACTATTTAGGCTAATATGCCTCTTTGCTTACTATTGGTTTTTGCACGATTAGACAGCAACATGACAGACTCTTAATCTGAAGAATATTCCAATGAAAATGCTAACAAAAGCAGTGCAGGAATTTTTATGTAACCAGTATTTTCTTTTCAAGTATCACAATCAGGCTGTGTCACTTGAGGGCCTGCACAGACATATGGATGAAAATAATTGAAAATACTATGAATCTTTTAACTGCACCTTTTGATGCTTTGCATAAGAACCTACCATTATGCATTTGTGGGGTAAAAGCAGAAACACAGTAGAGATCTGTGAAAGGCAGGTCACTGTCCTTTGGAAATTCTGTCATTTGAAAGCACTTTGGCCCCAAAGCTTGTGAACAGCTGCCTTACACTATTTTTCAAAGAGAAACATCCCTCTCACCCCTGTTCAACCTTTAACTGAAAAAAAAAAAAATCCAAAACCCATCACCTCAAAAAAATATAACCTTCCATAAGAGAAGGTTAATTAAATTAAACAAATTAAATTGTTTCACAGATTAATGACAAACAGCACATAGTTTGTGAACTACTCATTCAAGTATCAGGTAATTGCCCAAAACTACATTACCTAATTTCTCACACTCAGTATGGAGAACTAGCTTACTGAAGGCAGAACTACAAACTGAAATTAAGCATAAATCTTCAGGTGGTACTTTATTTATTCCCTTCAATGACTTACCACTATTCCTCATTCCAGTACATTATGCTGAATTCTACATACATTCTAAAATCCAGAACAATTCACAGACCTTGTTTAAAACACAGTCATGCAGGAACTGCAGTGTCAAACTGAAGAACCACTGAACTGCAATGAGGGAGCAGAAAGAAGAAGAAGCATTGCAAACTATCTTTGCCATCATAGAAACTGTGAGATTCAACTCTTCAGCACTGATTTAACGCTCAGCTTCTTTCTAGTCTGGACCAATGCTAGTAGGATGACTCGTCATAGTAATGGAAAAAGAAAAAAGGCAACCCCCCTCTGATAATTCCAGCTTTCAAGCCAGCTTTAAACCTGGACAAAAGCATCTCAGCTCCTGACAGAGATCTAAAATTGGCAACTGAGGCACATATTCCAGACATACACAATAACTGCCTTCCACTGTCACAAAATGCAGCAATTGCCTGGAAGTTACACTCTCTTGGAACTTCCTCAAGTTTCTGAACCATGCTCTTTCAGTTTCAAGACTATGCTGGCTCTTCTCAAAGCATTTTTTTTAATGAAATCATGACTAAGGAATTATACTGCATGTATCAAGATAAATACACCATGATACACAAGCACAGGGATAAGCAGGCACCAGCCACAAGCATACAACTGAAAATTTCGTTCATGATTCAAATATGAGGAAGCAACTTTCACACATCACTTTCCTCCACCACTGGGATCAGTGCAGATTGGTATCTATAAAGTGCTCACTCTTCTCTTCCCTAAGAAAGTGATAATAAATCAAACAAGCTACCATCACCTTTGGCTCCCTACAGTAATGTTGGCTTTCTCCCCTCTATCACTGCTGAAGAGGGAGTATGCATTAATGAGAGGGGAGTGGCAGATTTCTTCAGGAGCTCCACTGACCAGGCCTTGGATCTGGACCCAGGCAGCCGAGCAGGGATGGCAACAGCCCAGCTGAGCTGCATCCACAGCTCAACTCTCTGAGCACAAGGGCTGGCCTGCTCCCACACTGCACTCAAACCATGCAGCCAATAGACTTGCAGAGTTCCCTCCTGACCTGGTAAATTATGTGGTCTCATCATTTACTACCTAGATCAGGCATTCCCAAAGAGCAGCATACCCTGAAGTAATTGTATGCTATTCTTAATATAAGACACATCTGTCTAGCTCCTGAATCAGTCCAGGCAGAGGCCTCCATCCTGCCTGCAAGAATTTACACCTCCTGCCAACACAACATACACTTCTAGATCAGAATGGGAAAAAAATGGGAGGACTAAACTGACAAATGATGGGAAAAACTAGGGAGCTTAGACCAAAGGTAAATGATGCTCTGCAGTTGGGATAAATGTGTGGGATAAGAATATGAAAAAAATGCATAACTTGGGCACTACTGCAGATGTGACCCATACAAATTCTGAAGTTTAAAAAAGTATTTTTAAATTAATGCTATCTAACTGCAAATCTACACATGGACTTAACCATTAATTACACTTGGTTTAGGGATATTAAAGCCTATAGGTATTGGATGTTCTCAGCTTGTATTATCAAATGTAGACAATTAATTCTGAGTCCAAAGTGGAAACATCCTACTTAGCTTCTCAGTTTAGCTGGTTTGCTTTAACAAAGAAAGGGCTAATATTCAAGAGATGTTTTCTTTTGGGGGGGGGGGGGTTGGGTTTTGTTTNAAAAAAAAAAAAAAAAAGCAAGCAAAGACCAACATTTAACACTAGATTCCCAGGAGAGATTAATTTTTTAAAAAGTTAGATGTCACAAACTATTAATATCTGATGGTCAGGAACAAAAATGCTTGGCCAAGTTTTCATTTTACACACTGCAAAACTCCAGAGTTACAAGACTAAAGAAATCAAAGATTCTTGTCAAAAGGACTAGCTGACATCTACCAAGCATGACAGGGTATAGGAAATATCCTGACCCTCCTCCTTAAACCTATGCAATTGGAGGGGACCAAAAAGCACCTTTAAGTACTAGGTTTAGAATTTGGTTTTCCTTTTCTGTTTCATCTCTTCTTTATTCTCCTAAAATAAGGCACTCTTACATCATATTCCATATTTCCCAAGTACTAATTACTTTCAACCCATAATACAGTACAGAAATAACTCAGATGTAAGAACCATGTAAGACCTGTATATGCCTTCCTCAATTAGAAGTAAACAATTCTGCATTCCTTTAATTTAAATGTATCTTTCCCATTTTTCATCTAACGCATCTGTGATACACTGATGCCCGTGGTGGTGACAGCATAAAATTTGAAGACTCAAGCAGAAGACACACACTAGTTCCTTTGAAACACTTCAAAACACTGGTTTTGCTACCAAAAAAGGATACAAATTACAAATATTACCAGTGTAATACAAATATTACTAGCTGTGCATGAGGTCTTACTGTGAAAACAAGTAGTGTTAAAACCAACATCTCTGCTATCATGTACTGCTTGCACAATCTGACCTGCAGGCCACCTGACTACAGGGAAAGCAGTCAAGTACATCAAGTACCAAGCTGAGGACTAATGGGAGTGATGAGGTGGCTTATGTTTCTTAACTTTTATTTGGTTTAAAAATCACTAGATAAAAGGATTTCTCTTTGGAAGGCTACTAGTCTACAATAAAGAATCACTAGTCTATTAAAACCACCAGGATAGAACACATGTATAAATCAGGTAACATGAGAAGTGATCTTCAGCCCAGACTGCCCTGGGCTCAGTATTTGTTATCTTCTTGCTTGGTCTTCACAATTTCTGATTTACTCAAATATAGCCTTCAACTTCATAGGTGCAGCAACTAAGAACAAAGCCCAAAGGCTTCTACTCCTTCCAGCAGTGTAATTACTAATGATGGGAGAAGAGTTTATGCTAGAAAAAAGCAACCTTCAGACATGCTTTTCCCTTGTTTCCACAGCTCACTGTCTGAGAAATGTGGTCTGCAACCTGGAAACAGCACATCAAATCAGGATTTTTAGCTCCCTGATTTGCACTAATTCAAATAATCATAGTGACTCACTGATTTTCAAGTTAAACTACTGCTTTATCATAATCCATCTGTTTAATCTTCAGTCTCAAAATTTTTTATGCGTATTTATGTGCTCCAACGAAAATAAATTAAGAAAATCAAAACCACTGCCATCAACGACACAGAAAAAGAGATAACATTCATGAAAATACTATGAACTTATGCATAGGCTCACCTTAAATCTTTTATCCTGCAGGACTTTCTTAATGGCCACAAGCTCTCCCGAATCACAGAGTTTGGCTTGATACACGACACCAAAAGACCCATTTCCAATCACCTTGGTGTCTGTGTAGCTGACTTCTTGTGGTCGGTCTGGACCTTGTCCAGGAGTTGCCACTACTGTAGTCACCTTGCTGCCATCTTTGTCTCCTGCAAAGCAAGAGACACACAAATAATCAAAATACACGCATAAACAAGATGACCAACAAGACTAAAACAGAGGAGGGTAAGACAAAGATTTAGATCAGCATGTACTTAGGTATTATAGAGAAAAATGGAAATCCTGTGACAAAACGCAAAGCAAACACTTGAGCATGTGTTTTACCAATACATATTAAATGGTGACAATTTTTCATTTAGATTATTGCTAGCAAAAATTTGCTCTCCTGAAGCAAACAATCGAGCAATAAAATGTAATGCACAAAGAAGCCAAGTACTTGTCCCTACATCTGATTATCAAGTAAGTGATATTAAACACAGTATTGTTTGCATTACCAAAATGAAGTGTTTTCCCATATTTTTCATATAACTGAGGGAACAAACTGCCAGTGTGACCTCAGATCAGCACTCTGATCTTTACAGGCATTTATCTGGCAACAAAAACCAGGGGCACTAAGTTTGTTACAAATCCACCCACATGTGGATTCAGCTTGCAGCACTAGGAAGCATAACCTTTGTCAAACCTGGCTGTGTGCACCTGAAGCGAAACCTAGGCTGCATCAGGTGGCACAGTCCTGTTCTCCCCTATCTCCATGCCTGGACTTTCTTGCAAAGTAGGGAGGCGCTTGCTGGGGCAGGGGAAGAAGGGGGAGAAAGATGACAACGGCAGGCACTTAGCTGGTATCTCAACATGGACCAGAATGCAGCCAGGGACACTGCTCAGGATGCAAGATCCCAGCGGATGCTGCACCAGGTGAATGTGCTTTAGCACAGATGCAGCACCCGTGGGTTTCACAGGCACTTGCTCAGCCACTTTCCCATCACAATACCCAAGGCACTATCACCTACTCTCAGCCCCACTGTTACTACCAACAGTGCTTCACCCTGTTCAAAGTCTGATTTTGTTCATAATAGGAGCAAAGCTTTAGGCATTTTACAAGCACACTCTGGGCATTTCTTGCCCTTCAGCTGCAATACAGAGCCCTTCAGACTTGGGTTACAGAACCACATAGAGCTGCAAGAAAAAACAGAACCTGATGCTCCATAGCAATCACCACAATTCTACAGAAACTGTTCTCAAGAAATGCTCATCACATCTGCTTATTAACAAACCTTCTCTCCACAACATTCTCCAGGTATTCTCTCCACTTCTCATGCATTTAGAAAAATCTTTCCAACAGATAGCTTGACCAATAGCTTTAGTGCAGTTTAGGCAAAATATCCCTTGTTCTGCTCCAAAAGGGCACGGGAAAAAAAAGGGTACAGCTCATCCCCACTCTCTTTCCCCCCACTGCCTCCTTCAAACATGAGGGCTGTTGCAAAGAAAGTTATTATGATGGAGAAGTTATTTCTCTTTGGGGAACCTCTCCCCCCACTGCTAAAAACAACTCAGGTACAGCACCTAAAATCAGACTCTGCAAAGGAAGCTTATCTCAGCTCTGCCCGGCATGCTGCAACTTCTTGTGTCCAACTTACAACACACTTGTTTGTACAGCCCAGCACAATGTTTGCAGCTTGTGCAATGCTGCAACCCCATGATCAGCTCGTGTACCCAACTCTCCTCTGTGGAGCTGCTGCCTGTCCAATCCTCATCCACTTTCCACTTACACACCTGATTGCTCTTATCAAAGCCCAATATTCTGCATTTGTCCTGACTGAACTGCATCCAAGGCTACTGAACTCTTGTCAGCTTGCCACAACCTTCAAGCACAGTCACTACCCGGAGATCCATTTCCTGACGCTACATGAAATTTACCTAAGAAACTGGTGAATCCTATGAGACTGCCTAAAAGCCCTACAAAAACATAAAATATTGCATCTTATTTTTTTCTTGAACCTCCTGTTATGCTCAAACAAAATAATCAAATCATTCTGTATGCCTTTCATGGGATTTCCCCACGTCCATTGCCTTCCTAGATTTCCCATGAGAAAATTAGTTTGAAAACTTCAGAGTCAGGATACCCTCATCTCCTACTATTTCTTCTGCACCTATAAGATTCAGAAGAAAAGCAGGTGGCTTGAAACTATTTCCTCCTTAAAATTCCACATTAACGACTATTCATCTCCTATATTGCCTTTTAGGTTCTTACAAATTGTTTCCTTTTATGATTACAAGTACTTCATCAAACAAATTAACAAATCAAATATACATAAAGTACATTAGTGCTAAGGGTGCCAATTACTTGCCAAGCAATACAGAGGAGGTACAACCCTTCCCCATAAGAGTCACAAGAAGCTGAGATGCAGATTTACAGACTTGGAGAGAAAATGGGGCAGGGGGTAGAAAGAACACAAGATAAATTAATGTCTTCTTCAAGGGAGAGAGAGAAGCACAAACAGAAGCATACCAGCTGCATGGAAAATTCACTCTCCTCTTTGATAATTGTAAGAAATAAAAGGAAGGAATCCACAAATACAAACAAATGCTTTTTGTAAAAAAGTTGAAAGTGTAACTCTCATAGCAGCAATGAATTTTATTTGTCCAACTATTCTATGATTAGCATTCTAACTCATCAAATATACAAATAAGTTACATCTGCTTTACTTCAGCAATTCTCATCAAATAAAAGGTAATTCCCTACCTGCTCAACTTTAAGAGGTTTTCTTTGGGGTTTTTGGGGTTTTTTTTGGCAGGGTTCACTAGACCAGAGCACTGTGATTATTCTTAAGGAGTTTTATTCTCCATTTTTCCAAAAATCAACACTAATGAACTCTTAAGAGATAAAAATAATTGCCCTTGGCAACACTGGTTGAGATTTAAAGTACTTGATATCAAGAGATCTGCACTAAGGACTTTCTTCAGAGCTGCAGCTCTCTCAGGGACCTCCTTGTCCAAAAAGCAAACCCTGAATTTCAGCCCACTTCAAGTGTTTCATCACAGTGTGCAGCCCACCAACTGCAGTCACTCAGCCACAGGAGCACAGGTCCTAGCTAAACTTGCTGAAATCATCAGTGCTTAGAAGTGCATGCACTGACACTTTAAACACTACACCAAGAATTTGTTTCTTTACCAGAATTTACAGAGCATTAAGTCTCATAGAGCTTTCTTCCAGCTTCCTGCTTTCAGGAAACAACAGTTTTTGCAAACCATCCCCAAAACACACTATAAGGACTCCATTCTTTAAAAAGCAGCATCCAGAGGCCCCAAGCCTGTTTTGCCACTCCTTGCACTACACAGATGTATGTACTGCTCACAAGATCATACACAGTCCAGAACTGTTATCCCAGTTATAATTGTCTGCACAGCAAGCGCTGCCTTGCCAGCCAAAAAGCACATAAAGAAGTTCACTAAACAGCTTTCAGGAATGCTGGGTTCACCCTCAGCATGATGGAAGATAGCAGGGAGGAAACAGCCCAGCAATCTTCAGTACCCCCAAACAGATTCCTAACAGCAAACACCAAGAAGCAGTATACCACAGCAAGTCTTGTAGAGAAGCCTAGACAGTTCTCATCTCATTCCCTTCACCTCTTATTTTGTTCAGGACTGTCACACACAGTGTCCCCAGTGCACAGGCAGGCACTGCCAAACACTGAATACCCTTGACACCTTTGACTGTAAGCTCTACAACAGAACTAGGACATTAAATAGAAAAACATAAAGAAGGAGAGAAGGACTAAATAGCAAAATACTAAATAGCTCTTATAGCACAGCTCACATGAAAAGCATCACTAGCATATGTCCAGAAGCTGCTGCTTTCTAGGGCTGACAGCAATATGACCTTGCCTTACTGTAATCAAAAAGCAAATCCATGTGACTGTGTAACCATCATCTATGGCAACCACCTTTATAACATCCAGGGTAGAAGCACAAAGAAAAATAAATAGTTATCACACTACAATACACTTGTACTTGCACTTACTATGTTCCATGGAAACCCTTAAAGCATTTCCTCATACAGTACTGATGTTTAACATCTATGATGTGTTATTTGGGTTTGGGTTTTTTTGATGAAGAGCTTTTTCCACAATTCTGATGTGAAATTGAAAACAAAACCCAGACATTTCAATTTCCAAGTTCTCTGATTAATCTAGTTCACTTTCTACCTTTAGCACATGGGACATAACCACATGGGACAAATCAGAAGCATTATGTAAAATCAGTGAAAGCACTATTGAAAGCAGAGAATACTCATCAGTTTGTGGGAAGAAATGAGCATACTCCACTTAGAAGACCACAGACCATCGGTGCAAGCTACAACCCTATTTCTGCATCTCAAAATAACCCCAAAAAACACATGGTGGCAGATGTTCTAGTTTTTACCGAGGTAAGAGTAAGTATCCTGCTAATGGGGAAGCATTTTGTCACATATACACCCTACCAGCTGCAGATTCCTACTGCTAAGCTCAAAGGTGATCATCTGTACGTGTACTGCATGTATACTTTTGGCCTGTGCCAAGTGAGATATCATTCAATAAAATTCACTTCAGTCCTCAGGGACCATGAAAGGCATCCTTTGCTATTGATCACCCACACACACCTTCCACTGAATGGGCCTGGAGAAAGTCCAAAATTATGTCTGTCCTACATCCCTTTAGCTGTTTAGTGTCTGACTGAGCAGTAAAACCACACTTTAAAGTACATACAGAGATCTAAGATTACTTTTTTTCCTCTCAACTATATATGTATGCCCTCTTCCTCCTCTTCCATGTGTTGTTTTACAGTTGCAGTGAAGAAACAATGTATTAGTACAATGATTACAGCAGCTTTACTCCTACTTCAAATGCACCCTTGATCCTTTGCGCACTGTCTACACACTCCACCTTTTCCTCTCTTTCAACTTTACCTATTTCCTCTTGCTTCCCTCCTCCAGCTGCTACATTCCTCCTCATGGGAATGCTCACAGGCTTGTCCATTAGATATTACTTAGGTTGTTTTTAAGTCCTAAAAGGAAACTTCACAGACCTACAATGCACCCTGTACGATGCCTGAGGTCCCATTCCTGTATTCACTTAAATATCTTCACTGATTTGTTTCAAATCTCAGTGTCATCTTCCTATTAAGATATGGCTCAATATTAAGTCACTTGAATTCTTTTCCCCTTCCGAAGGCTTTACTGCACTGTTTCATTTTAATTTGCTCAATGCTCAATACAGTCAGGGAGTCACTTCCACAGAAACCTGACACGGTTGGATCCAGCCCCTGCCCACGGGATTAGGTTACAACCAGCAGCTGACACAACTACCTCGAAAGAAATGAGCAAACCAGAGGGGGATGGAAGTTTATCAGAACTGCAGTGGCTCTTCTCAGTCGCAGATAACTGGACAGCCAGAAGATCTGACTACTTTGTGAAACACAAGTTTTAAGAGAAAACTTTTCTTGAGCTATCTTCTAGAATCTGGTGCTGATCATCAGATAAGGCTATGGAATATAGGACACCTGACTTCCTAGATAACTGTCCATGGCATATGAAGGAAGGAGGTCAGCAGCTGCTCTGAAATTCTTTCATGTGGCCAATGTATGCTTGAGGAAAGACACTGTCAGTAGTAGAAATCACTACTAATTTTCTTTTTCTAATTATTTTTCCTACTACATTTTTTTAAAAGTTAGTTTCACTAAGATCTAATTCTTATGAATCAGTACAGGGGAGAAAGTATTAAAATGGTATTTATGAACTGTTTTACTAGAAACTTCCTTTCTTCATCAGTGGACTGCATGAATGTTACCTACTGGGAGACAGTACAAGATAAAAATCCTAGAACCATACAGAATCACAGAATGGTTTGGGTATGAAGTGACCTTAAAGCTCATCCAGTTCCAACCACCCCAAGCATCAGCAGAGAGCCTCCACTTGACCAGGCTATTCTAAGTCCCATCCAACCTGGCCTTGAACACTTTCAGGGACAGGGCATCCACAGCTTCTCTGGGCAACTTATTCCATTGTCTCACCACTCTCACAGTAAAGAATTTCTACGTATGATCTCAAGTTTTCAGTTTGAATCCATTCCCCCTTGCCCTATCACTACATACCCTTGTAAAAAAAACCTGTCCAGCTTTCTCGAAATGAACATTCACGGATCAAATTAAAAAAACTCAGAGGATCAAAGAAAGGAGTCTCACAAAACACAATGTGGTCTGGTTTTTCAATTTACTCCAAACAAAAGGAGTCCTTGGAATTCCAAAAATAGTTTAGGTCAAACATTGAACAAAAACCTGTAAGTGTGCCAATCATCACCCAGATAAGGCAGATGCATTCACTAAATATATATACACACAGACACTTGTTTTAGCACAGAAAATGTCACTTGACTTCCTGACTGTAACTGAACACTGCAATTAAAGAGCAGCCATTAGACATTACTTAAGATCAGAACAATCTCATGATTCGTGCTCAATGATTTTGGAAGAGCTAACTAAGAAGTCTGAGAAGTGATTTTTGAAAGGAGTCAGAACTTCAAAGATGTTCAATGATTCATGCAATTCTGTTATTCTGACAATGATTTTTGCTTTAGTACCATACCAGTTACTTCGATAATGAATAAAGAAGCTGTAAGGTACTTCATAGAGACCAGATTACTGGATTCCATATTGTTAGAGACTGCAGGTTCATTTGTTAAAAAAAAAAAAGATAAAAACATTGATGCACAAGCACTGTGATTTCTGTAGGGTTTCTGACTTGCCATTATCACATCCCAAATTACTGAAGAAACACATATAAAGAAGGAAAAGTAATTATTAATAGAATTATAATACACTAGCTGATAAGTACAACATAACATAATAGGAGGTGCCACCAGCATTAATTTTTGCCCTCACACTTACTGCTTTTACCAACAACCTGAAAGAAAAGCCATGAAGTACTAAGACACAAGATTTAGTTACAGGGTAGAGATCAGTGAAAAAGCAGCTGACCTTCCTTAGTAACCCAGGCACAAATTAGGCAGAGGGATCCAGAGCCCAAGATCACAGGCCATGCAGCCAAGTCAAGTAAAGTCATCTAAAGAGCGGAGTCATCAGCTCTGACTTGCAAGACAGAAGCACACACTGCTACTGAGACCTACAGCAATCCTTAGATGTATAAGCACAAGTACATCAGATCGACAAAAAAAAAAAAATAAAACAACAGAAAATCTCTTTGCTATTTCACACCCACTGAACAGCTACTGGAACAGCAGTGCTCAATCCTGATAGCTGAAATTCAGCAGTGATGATTCAAAACACTAGAGATGCAGAAAGAAGCCTCAGACATCAAAAGGTCAGCAAGAATACATTACTTTGCGTGAGACTTAAGAGTGCAAACAATTTAAGTCAAAGAGAAAGCTGGAGGATTATCTCTAAAAGGAAGAAGGAACAGACATTTCAGAGAGAGCTCTGATCTGCAGGTGGAGGACATTGCAAATAACGACTAGAAACAAATTGCAAGAGTTTGGGACAGAACAAGTTGGTGGACAAAATTTATAAAAAATAAATTCCTTACTAAAAACTCTGAAAGATAGGGTTATTTTTGCAACACAGATTTTTATTTCAGACTGGAATATTTTCTTAAAAAATACTGCTGAACTGCAACAGCTAGGCCTGAAATAAGAAAACATGCACAGGATGAACGTGATGTCTCTTCGGGTCTTAAGAAGGTCACAAAAGTTCAATGCCCACATGAATAATTTCTTTCAACTCGGCACTAATGCAAAGGTATCATAACTCAATATTAAATATGCTGCTTTCCACAACAGTCAAAATCCAAAATCTGCATTTAATTTAAGCAAAAACAAAGTAAAGCGATAAATAATGAAAATGTCAAGCATGACAGGTCATTCTTTGGTTTTATTGCTAATGATCAAATGATAGGCACAGTTTAATTATGTGTCAATTCACTTCAGCTCAATCCCAAGAAAAATAATCAGGACAAATTTCAGCAACAACTGCCAAGTCCAAGATCTCCACGGGAAAAGGCTTCTAAAACACTTGAACTCAAAGTTGCCATTGCCTCTAGCTGGACACAAATGGAGGAAGTACAAGGAAAATGTTCATTCCACTTCTACCAAACAACAATGCTTTTTACATGTGAATCATTTGAAAATATAATATTTTTTTCTTAAAAAAAATTACCTTGCAGAAGGCAAAACCTGTAACTTCAAAAAACTGTAGCTCTATGTTTTGCTCAACAGTTTCTAGAATAGCAAATTCAAAGTACTAGGTGTTAAATTTATGCAGGAAAGAACTGAAAAATGGAGCAAAAAGTAAAGAGAATACCAGTGACTGACTTCTCTCTAGAGAAATAAACTATCCTATCACTACAAAATAAAAAGTAAACAGTTTAGAAAGGTGATAAAATTTATTATAAAAATGAAACTGTGTAGCTCAAGTGACCTATTTTTGAGGTCATTGTGTCACTAAAAAAGGAAAAAAACTAAGTGTACTTCCAGCAGACAGTGACAAGTAATGGTATGCCTCATACACCTATATTCGATGTAATAAACATATAAAATTACATCAAGATGCAGGAACATTTACCCCCTATTATTTATCTGTTGAAAAAAATGAAAAACTAAAATTTAGCAGAAGGAGCAGCGTCTGCGTTTATGGCATCCCAGTTCAGACACTCAAAATGCCATTGGGGCTTTAAGTCTTTCTTTAGAGGTGATCACAGACTTTTGGAGGGGGCATTTAATTCAGTCCCTTTGAAAGCTAAAGACTGTAAACAAACCTTTAAAGAATAAACAGGGCAGCGATCAGGTCCCAGAACATTCACATGGTAAGCTTGTTAAAATGTCCACTGAAAGGTCATATGAAGTTCTAAGGCATCGACTCTCTACAGGTTTTTATACCTTAACCACGGAAGTCAAAGTGAGCACAGCACGGTGTTGGCCACACAGTTGTGCTTCTCCACTCCAGCACAAACTTGACTCAGAACAGCTTAAAAAACAAAACAAAAAACACAAGAGGAAAAAGGATGGGAAGAGCCTTGTTGATCTAGCCCAGATGCCTATCACACCGGCCATCAGATGACCTCCCTGGATCCAACTGTGGCAGATGGGATTCCAACAATCAGCTGCTTACATTGGCCACCATGAAATCCCAGCAAGTTAACACCCCACTGATTTACAAACCAAACAGCTGAATTCAGAAGGGATGTTTACTTGCAGTGCCTGAAAATAATTCATTTTGCTACAAGGTGTCCCTCCTACCACTGTGTAAGGTGGTGCCCACACCTTTCTGAGGCACACTTAAGGTCTGTGTTAACCATCTCACTAACACAGAGCTTGCTTCAAGTACTCTTTCTGTCACGGCAAACATAGACCAAACTGTAAATTTCTAAAGAAGAGAGATGCAGTTAACACTCAAGTGGGGAAAAAATTCTACACAATTACCTTACACAAGGTACACAAGTACCATAAAAAGAATTTTTTTCTGTGACTAAACAAAATATCCACAAGAACGCTTACACTTATATTTCTGCTTTGGAAAAAAACACAGAAACATACAATTAAGGTAATCTAAACACTGGCTGCCAGTGGGGTTTCATAAGCAGTCTCATGCTTGTTAACAAGCTATTTTTAGTAGGCACTCTTTCTGTTCTCCTCTCTCTCCACCCACATGCAAAAGAACCCACCCCACAAAAGCTATTTAGCTATATAAATCAACTTTATATTTAGATAAGGTGATTCCACAGATTAGGAAGCAAGTACCAAAGCGATCATAACAGATTTTGCTTTTATAATCTTAGATCAGGCCATTTCAGCCCCAAAAAGCTTACAGGTTAAATGCAGCACAACAGACAAGGACAGAGATAGGGAATGAACAGAAACAGTATGACATCATTTTAGCATAAGACTGTAGCCTCAGTAGTATTCTCTTTTGCTTTTTAGCTCTGAGTTAATTGCTAGCTGAGAAATTCAGCATTTACAGTACTTGGATTTCTTATTTGAAGTTTCCTTTAGTTATTTGTCCTTTTACATCCTCAGGGAACATGATTTAGCAAATATTTGCCAAAGACAGCTATAGCAGTTCAGCTGACACGGAGTAACTTACAAACGCCTGTAACTGAGCCCTGACACGCAGAACCCCGAGTTACAAACAGATCGTGTTTATCCACTTGTTAGTGCCATTCAACAGCTGACTCTGAACGAGTCCATCGGTGTCTTCCAGCAGGGCTGGTGAGAGAATCCATTGTTGGTCACCTACTAACACGCCTACTTTAAGACCACTGTCAGAAACTCCAGAACTCCCACCCCTCAAAGAACGCCAAATAATACACGGCTCATCTGGGGAATTCCCAGGTGATCTACAATCTTCCCATCAAAGTATCCGGTATGACCTGAAAACCTCTCACTACAGTAGTTTCTTGCAAACTGCTTAAGTAGGGAGGCTGTCTACTCGCTGGAGACCTCCCTGGCTCAGCTCTAACTGCATTTGTTTGAGTTTTTGAGTCCAGTTAAATGTGCATGTCATTGAGACAAGCACATCTCTGACCCCTGAGAACAGACAGCACCGCTGGTTTTCTCTTTTCATTCTCTCTTTGCATCCACCAAGAGGCTTCAAACACATAAGACCGTACCATGAAGCAAAACCCACAGAAAGGCACCTGCAGTAGCTGCAAGTTGCCAAGACCTCTCCTACCACACACTTGCACAAATTAAGAACATCTTAATACATCTTAGAGGGAGTCTCTATTCTCCTACTGGAGGTTTAAATAAAACATTTTTCAATTGTGGTAATTACAGCAGTGCTTAAGTATGAAGTGTGAATAGGAGCCCACTGTGCTAGGCACAGCACCATGCATAAGAGACAGCTCCTGCCCCCACTGGGAGGGAGGAACTAAAAAGGAAATAGGCTAAAGAAAGAAGAAAATAAAGCAAAGGTAAGGAACAGCAAAAACACAGGTGAAAAAAAACCCAAATGTCCCAACCCCCCAAAATGCTAACATCGAAAAGTGCAGAGAAGCAGAAGCCAGAGCAGAGAATCAAGGAGAGAATTCGGAGCATGACTGTAAGCATATTAACACTTAACTGAGAGAACCCACAAGTGAGTTCTCCAGGGGTGTGAAACACTTGCTGTCACCACTTCCGCAGGCAGGCCAGGCCAGCAGAGTCTCTGGGTAGCTCTCTGCAGCCTCTGCAAGCCTTGCCAGACTGTGAAGAAAGAAGCAGGGCACAAAGCAAGCAGTTCCACATCTGCTGGAGTCTCCTTGAAGCCAATCCTTATCACAAAGGTGCACCTTCAAACTTTGAAATTTTTGTCTAAAAAATGAAGAGCAAATTCTGTATTTACGAGTATCATAGGTGGACTTGGAAACCCAGGTGCAATGAACAGTAACACCCATATAACCTAAAAAGTTGTCCTGGCAGGGCAAAGGACGAAGTTCTCCCCTTGCAAGAGCCCTGGATTCTAATACATGAGAGGACTCTCCTTCCCTTTGCAATTTCTCCTTTCTGTCAAGTACTCCATAATTATGTTGTTCAATTAGGAACTGATGTGTTTTCTTACTCTTCAGCTCCACTGAACACATCACAGAAATACAGCATGTACCTGTCATGCTATTCTCTCTACGACCAAGAAACCGTATCTTGGACCCAGAGTCCAGCCCAGACAGTGAACAAGACAGATCAAAATCACAGTGAGAAACAGATTGTTCAGAATCTGAGACAGCAACCAAATCCCAAAGAGAAAGACAGATGAAGCTAATTATGAAAATGCATTTGGTGACTATGTTTTAAGACTGGAGGAGGAGTAACAGAACTGCCAGCTGTTCAGAACCAACATCTGCCTTGGATAGGCAGTACAGTGAATAAAATACTCAAAAATTAGTAGTAGCCAATCTGAATCCCTAAGATGACCATGAGCTGAGGCTGAACACCATTCTAAGACTGAAAAGGGCATTGCAACTGCTTCTTCAGAGAGCAAAATCAAGTTGTGCTACATTGTTCAATTCATGCTGCAGAGCGCAGACTCCACAGCCTCCGCCTCCACCTCGAATTACTGCTTTAGATTGTGCCACAGAACGGCACAGGAATGGAACAAGTCCATTTAGGTTAAAGATGGCTTTGAATTCAAGGAGAATGTTGTCTCAATTAACATTAAGAAACCGTCGGCATGCCATCAGTGCAATGCAGATATTCTCCATGACAGGAGTAGCTGCCTTGGTGAAGGAGCTATTATTACAGATGAGGCAGCATTTTAGAAGCCAGATGCACAAGCTATTCACCACTGACAAGACCTGCTTTTGAAATTTATTTATTTTTAAAGTAATAAAAATAGCAGAGCAAGAAGAGCAAGAGAACTAAGTGTTGGACATCTCTAAAGCTATTTAAGGTAATCAGAGAAACTACAGCTCATTTTCACATTATATGTAATCTGATCAAAGTGGGGGCTACTGCCAAAAAAATATGGTCTTACTTCCCACTTTCATGTTCCTGCCATAGCAAACCTGGCAATCTTGTAGCCAGAGGATGAGTCAGTTTAGCCTACTGATCTGACAAACTAAGCCACGTCCAAAATAAAGCAAGCCTCAAATCAGCAAGCTGAACTGACTCATCTTGAGGACAGGCAGTTGCTAGCTCTGAGGAAAGGAAGAACGGGGAACAAGCCTGTTCCTCATTGCCTGTACTCCCAGGAAAGCCACGCTAAGGGAAACACAAACCCACAGCCAATGGCACTGTGGAGCTGCAGCCTGTGGAGTAGGCTCCTCCAGAGGGGCAATCCTGGCCCTCACTGCCCTCCCACCAGGTATCCAATGACTGCTGTCTGAAGGTGAACTGCATCCCAACTGCTTCCGGAGGAACGCAAGGGCCTGCCCCAAGCAATATGAGCACTGGGGCTGGCACAGGAAAGAGATGGAAGCAGCCTGAGCAATTCCTTGCAGTGACAGCCTGTGCCAAGGGCAGGCTGACTCAGCCGAGCTGTGGGCTTGGGTGAACCAAAGTGGAAGCACCTGGGCACCAAGTCCTCTGCTTTCTCAAAGCAAAACACAAGCTCATAATGTCAAACAACTGGAAAACATTTCTACTATGCTTAAAAAAAAAACCCAACAACCAAGTTACATTACACCAGCATGGACCTTTATTCTGGAAAGTAACTATATTGCCTTAAAATGAATGTTTTAGATAATAGAAAGCATCATTTTCTCCTATGGCTTCTCAAACCTACTAGGAACTTTATTTTTCCTCTCTCAGAAAGAACACACCTACTTCAATATGAATTTTTCCCTAGTGAAAGCACAATAATATAATTCAAACTACACAAGATGTCTCCAAATATTTTATTGCAATATACAGATTTTAGTAAAATAAAATCCTACAAAATGGGAATAAGTTTTCTCCAAAAAGAAAAACATGAACAAAATTAATATTTCTCTTAAGAACAAGCCCAGGCACCTGGGGATTTAATTCCTTTCTGCCAGCATATGAGCAGACAGAGGCTTTCAGGGAAAAATACACATACAGCTGAAATTTTAAAACTGTTCGTGGAATTGTTTTTTAAGGAAAACTCCTGAGAGGCTTGAAATCCTAAAATGGAGACAGGTATCTAGAAACAGGGAGAAGAGAGCACCACTTTTTTAAGCAAAAATTCCTCTCAATTATGCCAGTAAGAGGAAAAATAAGTAACAAACTCAGACCTTTCCCAAATTCTGTCTCTTTCCATACTGGACAAAGGCAGTATCACTCTTGAAGATATCACAAAGCAGAAAATAAGTGATACTAAGTAAAAGGATAAGCCTAAAAACACAAGAACAATTCTAAAGGCAACTAACTGTTATGTTATGTAACTGTATCTATCTATCCATATATATATATATATATATATAGATATATATATCTGTAAAAGTCATATACCTATCCAAAAGGGGCAGTTTTTTAAGGGCTGCTGTCCCAAATCTACGTAGGTTTTGAAGGCACTTAGGCTTTTTTACCAGCAATGCAGCAAGTTTTCTTAATTACAAGCTCGATTGTCTTGGAGGGAAGAGAAAACAGACTCAGGTCTCAACACTGTTAGCTTTTCCTTCTCTTCTTGCATACACCCTCATCCCAGGAATCTCAGGCAAGATAAACCAGGTATTATGAAGCCAGGACTGAGTGCATGCAAAAGATTTCCATTCTCAGAAGGAAACAATGGAGCCTAATATTTCTCTAGTGCTGTTACAGCTGGAGAATAATGGCAATGCTTTATCTTGGTCCAGGTAAGGAGGCTACTTTCAACGCAATAATAGACATCCATCTCAGAGGAGAATAAATACAGAGGAACAATCTAATGTTCTTGCAGACAAAGGTTTCATTACCTGCCTCAGAAGACTACAACCAACAAAACACTTTGAAGAATACAATTTCTTTATTATAAGGGCTCATGTTGAAAAAAAGTACTCAAATATGATATTGATCAAGATAAAGAAAGCACATAAGAGAGAAAGCATGGCTTCCTCTACCCCATTTTCCCTTGTCTTACAGCAGCAGGCAGTATTTAAGGAAGGGTATAGAACAGGACAAACTTGCAGGGATAACTACCCCAGCACACTCTACCAGACCTCAGCTACAGCTTGGAAGCTTCCTAAGCCAGAGGCAGTATCTCTGGATTTTTCTTCCTGAGTTTGCAAACCCAGCCCAGGATCTGAAGGTAATACACACAGTAAGCCAACCAACCATTTCTACACAGGCATAAGGAGGAGGGACATCTCTAAAGTGTATCAGTGTCAGGACTATCCAGTAGAAAGCTGAAATCTTATCTCAACATCTACAGTAGCAAGCAGGGACAATTCTGTTCAAAGACCAGGATAGCTAAGGCATGTGCCAGTAAAGCATATTACCCAGCATCCAGGCATTTTTTATTATATGGGATCAGCCTTCATCTTGCTCAAAAATTCATCTTTCATCTTCCAATTGGACAGAAACAATATAATCTAAACCAGTGTCTTTAAACAGACTAAATAAAAGATCAAAAACATTTAGCATGAATTTGGGAATAAGAGAGAGTCATAACAAAATAGAGATGAAGTAGCAGTAACTTCAGAGTTAAGAAGAAAGTAATTCTTGAAAAGGAGCATATAGAACATGCCTGAATTCTCACATTTTGGCTGAGACAGGAAGACTTGAATAGAAATTATTTTCCACAGTAGCAGCCACTCAAACACAAATCCACAATGAAATTTCATTAAGACATTACAGCCTGGCACTGTAGGAAAGATAATGAATGCATAAATCAAACTTATCAGAGAAGGATTTTGGCAAAGACAAGATGAGACTCATAATCTTAAAAAGCTAAGTCAAAACCCAACAAAATGCAGAAAAAATTGCTCCTGTTTCAGCTTAGACGAAGTTATGACAAAGTGCACTCTTTTTTTCTTCTAGTAGAAACATTCTTCTGAATAAACATGTTTTTATAATAACCAAATCAGTACGTGTCCTTTATCTGCCAAGAAATGAACTCAGGATTCTGTTTTTCTTTACACTTGAATATAAGAAAACACCTAATATTTCACTTTGGATCCTTGATAAAATCAAACAGCCCTACAATTCACTGTGCAATTAAAAGAGCCAGCTCTTTTCCCAGTATCTTCCTTGAAGCATGTAATTGAGTTGGTACATAATTTTGTAATTAGCGATAGTGTTTGCAAAATACTTATTTTCTCTGTAAGATGACCTGAAAAATACAATCTACTTTTTAATCCAAATACTGCTCCTTCTAGTTTGTCACATCCAAATATCCTGACAGCTAACACAGCAGATACAACCTACCGGATGTAATGCCTGCTGCCTGCATCACAAACAAAGCAACAGAGAAAACCCTTCAGATATTTGTATGTATTGCTCTTGGTCAGAGCTGGTTAATGTGTGGGTTCATCAAAAGTAGATGGGTGGGAAATATTTAAATCCAAATTCACCCCATTTCCAACACCATAGATTATGGCAATATTGACATTACTCAAAGATGAGGCTTTTTAGTTTAACAGTTGATTGCCATCTATCTCAACAACAGATCTTCATCTGCCTTTACTCTTGGCTCATCTGCCAGGGCAGCAAAATTATTCCACAGAAAACCAGGATCAGATGAATAAATGGACATGAGGTATCATACTTGTAGGGGATGAATAAAAATTGGCTTCCTCCACAATTCCAAGTACTTCAGAAGGTCCCTTCATCATGAAAGAATCTAGGCACAAAATTAGGCCTCAAGAGCAGAAAGCCAGAGCATTCCATTACAGAATTAGAAATTGTATCCAGAGGAGAAAATGCCCTAGGTTATTATAAGACCTGTGGCCTTTAAGGCTCAGGAGCACAATGTGGCTTATGCACCAAGAGAGCTCGGTCAAATTAACTATACAGCCATTTCTTAAAACCAAGAAGTTCATTATTTCCTTGATATATTAAAACAAAGATCTACAGCTAAGATAGAAACACATTCCCCAAACACAGACTTTGAAAACTGTGAACAAAACCATGAAGTATCTTGGGTCTTGATGCTCATCTAAGAAACACCACTAAGTTAAAAAAAAAAAAAAAAAAATCAGTCACCAGAACAAACAAGGATAGCATTCACAAATTTCCACACAATTAAAATAACATCCTGGGAATATCACTGCAGTGGTTTTCAACATGGCAGATTAGATACACACTGGTTTTTAATAGTTTTAAGTTATTCCTCTAAATTTCACAATTCATCCTCCTACCATTTAACCCCATCAGATATAGAGGTCCCCACGGAATCCACAGGGGAGAGATCAATGCAACATTGTCTACAAAATACATTCCTTTTAATCTGTGGCCATAACACAACACAGACAATCCACCTCTCGAAAAGTCACTTCAAGCCAGTCCAATTATGAGAAACAGAACATTTAACGGGACTTTTCCCTTATGACAAAAATAGGTGAATATACAGATGCTTGTAAGCTTCCAACAGACAAGCTGAGCTTCAGGGTTTCACAGCCATCATTCCCATCTCCAAAATGATGGTTGAGCTTTGGCACTAGAACATCTCTTGCAAGTAGGTAATCACACACTGGTACAATATATTGCAGGTTTACACATGCCTGTTCTTTCACATTCTATTATTTCACCCTCAGCATCAACGAGAGCAATCTGAATGCAACATAAAGGTTAATTCAAGCAGAAAAGCAATTTGCTGTCTTCCATATTTCCTATCAGGATTCAATAATGACTTACTGTCACCAACACAAGTCTTTCTAGATCAAAACAATGCTACAGGAGTTCAATATTCTATTACCATACCCTATGGTCACAGCTCAACATTTACTGCATATTACACATTTGCACATAAACAATGACACTGTACCAGAAAAAGGTAGCAGTGAACTTTATGAAAATAATATCACAATCATCACAGCAGCCAGAACTGCAAAGCAATTTTTTATGAAGAACAGGATTAGAACTCCTAACTTCATGGGTTTTACATAAGAACTTACTGGTTGATACTGTAGTTGCATGTTGTTTTTGTCTGGTAGCTAAAAACTGGATTAAAAAGTCTCCCACACACTGTGGCAGCTCTCCCCTCTACCATAATTCATCACACTTTAAAACATGCTGATGAAAATGTTTGTGTGGCTATGCTATAAGTATCAAAGAAGAAAAGGAATGCAACCTATGTTTTTTTAATTAAAAAAATACATTTGCAAGTCTGGATCATCTCACTACTTGGTTTCACAGCACAGCTGTGGGGGGAAAAAAACAAACAAACAAAACTTAGCACGGGGCATTGAACTGGTCAGGGTCAGGCAGCCTTCCCCACTAGGAAAACAAATGTAAAT
>VWYP01022859.1:801-37185 GCA_013400435.1 Pycnonotus jocosus | reverse complement strand
AAAAAAAAAAAAAAGCAGCAATAGGTAAGGGGTTTGTTAAGTCTTAACACAGATAATTCTTGTCATTATCAGAAAAGACCTGTAACACAAGTGCTAGGAATGGCTCAGCAATTGTCTTGATTTTTTCTTAACTGCACCAGAATTAATGTACTAGAACTGCAAGTCACATAAATATTGACCTGAAGCAATCTGCCCAGTTTAGGTCTAATATGCCCTGTAACACAATGTAGTTAAAAATCTCCAAGACTGCTCTAACTGTAACTGAGTTTTCACTTCACATTATCCAAACCTATGCTTTTGGGCACACTGAGTCAGGAGAGGAAACATCTCATTACTTGCAAGTTTCTCTCAAGTTCTTCAATAACTGGCTCTCCAAAAAAATTCTCCAGTGAGAGTCTCTAGGGGTGCAGACAGGTAAATGCAATCTCCATCCATGGCAAGATTGCCAATATTAAGAGCATAGCAAACAACATGCTGAAACAAGTTGAATAAGTCTTTGGCTAAGAGAAATGCAGCCAGCACTCCAAGCAAACAGGTTAAAGAAATCCAAGCAAAACACATACTTGGACTTTCAGAAAGTTCAGACTGCTCCTTTAACAGCCTATGGCAAAAAGTCAAGGCTGTAGAGGAAAGATCCAATTATAAGCAAAAAGCTGGCTAAAGACTAGGAAGCAATGGTGAAACCCAGTAGTCAACTTTCCACTACAGAGGAGTCAATAGTGGAGCTGACCTGGCAGCATTGCTAGGAATCATTCTATTCAACATCTTCACTGACCTAGATAGAAGTGCACAGTGAAATCCTCCAAGGCTGCAGATAAAGCTGAGCTTTTTCAGGTCAGCCAGCTGCAATGGCAGTAACTGTGAACTCTGGAAGGCCCTCACTAAACTGAGTAAATAAAGTGTGGTAGATGAGCTTCAGTGCAGAATGCAAACAGATCTGTGAAAATAAATGGGGGGGGAATCATATTTGGCTTCCAAACTGAATTTATAGCTGGAGTTTACAATTCAAAGAAGTGATCCTCAAGTAATCATTGACAGTGGTGAAATTACACACTGACTGTGCAACATGCACTGAAATGTCATCTAGGTATTGGACATACTCAGTTCTGGAAGAACTCAGAACAAGGCAGAAAGTAATTGTGCTGCTATGTAAAAGCTTAGTGCACTGCAGTCTTAAGAACCAAGATGTGGAGACAAATGTATATGAGCAGGGCAAAGCAAAATTTTAAAAAATTTAGAAATGGTCAATTAAAGGATTAAAGATCAAGCAGCTGCCTTGGAAGAAAAGACTGAAGAAGCTGGGGCTCTTCAATCTGAATGCAAGACAATGTGGGTGGGAGGGTGTAACACATTCAAAGCTTACTTGAATGGCAGTAAATACTTGATGGCAGTAGGTAAGAACAACATAGATGGTAAAGAACTTTGGAAATCTCTCAGGATTGTGAGCAGATACTAAAAGGAGCAGACAAGGATGCAGCTTCTAATGTTCCCAGTCTGATGACTGGATCCAAGAAAAGTGGGAGGATAGTGAGTCATAGAATGGCCAGCCGCATTTGTACTTCCTAAACAGCAATGTGACTGTCACAGTTGAAGACCTCATACTGGGATATACAAACACCAATACCTGACTCAGTATGGTACTTCTTACCTTCTAAATCAAAACTGGAAAAGAAAATGCTAATATGAATTATTTCAAACTGGCTGAATATACCAGGAAAACCTAATAAATACAATTTCATTATCTAATTTTCATTGTATTCCTACAAGGAGACAGGCCTCAGAAAAATACAGACTCTAAAAGTGGATGTGGTGAGAAGCCTGGTTTTCAGGATAAAGAAGAACGAGAAGAAAGACACGAAGCTTAGTTATTTCAATTACACATTACTCTGGATACTTAAGAGTCAAGAAAAGCTTGCTTCCAAAGCAGCTACACACCTCTGTGCCACAGGCTGCATCTCTGAGAGCTTCAGTGTCAGCAAAGGCAGCCCAGGTTAGAAGTGGGCTGCCTGCTCCCAGCTGTATGACCAACCATAGTTATTGCTCCTTGATGTCATCTCAAGGGAATTCCACCCGGAGTAAAACACACCTTTAAAAGGTATCTGTTTCTTCATGAATGCCCGTCCTCTCCAGGTCAATTTTAAATTAGGAGGAACAGAAATTACGAGCTTAAAACACTGAGTCACTGGCCAGTATCTCAGCTACAGAAGTTTCTTCAAAAGAGACAGGGCCACATCAAGCAGCTGCACATGGCTGGTTTCAAGTACCAACAAACAAAGCAGCCTTACTGGTATTCCCCTCTGCCTTGGAAGTGAGTGCCACAGAGCAGAGAGGTAGTGAGGCTCTCATCCTAATTTCTGCTCTGAACACATCTACAGCCTGCTCTTCTGACTCAAACCTCTATTAGGTCCTCTGCAGCAGGGCAGAGCTGTCTCCTCCTCTGGATGGAGTTTCAGGGCAGCAGTACAGGGCCAGTACACCTTAATAGTATTTTTATCTTGTTCTGTACAAGATGGCCTGAAAACAGCTTTCAACACTACATGATGCTGTGATGGATAACACAGAAGACAGGCCTGGAGCACACAACCTCTTTTTCCTTTGAGACAAGAGACTGCATAGAATAAAACTCTTACTCAGTGGTCAGTCACTGGACTGAGGAGCTGAGACCTGGCAACACAGATCCTGAATGAGTACCTGCTCTCATCAGCCATGCTGGATGTGAAAACAGCTGCACTTGGCCTTGGGAAGCTGTGGGGAGACCAAACCATCTACCAGCAGAGTCTGCTACAAGACTGTGCCCTCTCTCTCCATTTGCAGGCTGTGAGGAACAAGCATCCACGGCAACAACAGAGAAACTGTAAGAAAAATTATCTGGGGCTTTTCCATGTCTTCAGATTCTAGTGAAAGAAATTACCTGTTTAAGTGGCAACAGAGAGAACTCAGCCTGAAGTGCTATAACCACAAAAAGCAACTGCTTGCTTAGGAATAACAGTATTTGTGAATACCCCAAACACTACAAAGGTACTAAAGACCAAGGATTCCATCCCCACTTAAATGTTTCAATTGTCATATTAAGCAGTTAAGAACACATCCACACATTTAGCAACAAATAGGTATAAAAGTAACAAGTTCTGTTTTACTAATGAATTAAATCACGAAAAGTGTTTTTTTTAAGAAGTCAGATTCTAGCCATGTATTCAAACTAGGGGACCTTGGAACCCCACAGTTCTCAAATATACTTTATATAACTATGATAAACATAATTTCTAATGTCTTTGCTCACCTTGTACTTCGGCTGGAAAAGAAACAAACACCAAACCAAAGAAGGAAAAAGCCAATCTGACCTGTAAGAGGAAAATCCTAGATGATAATACACTAAAATCCACTAAATGATTCACTAACTGGTACAAATTTAATTTGTTTTGTCCCAACACTGCTGCAAAATTTAGATTTACAACTTTCTGAAAGAGTATTTCAAGTCCAAGCATGAAAAGAAGTTCAGCCATGTTGAGAGTCTTATGGAACAGGATGCAACCTTACTAATTCCTTCAAAAGGAATTCAAATGGAGCTGCCATGTTGCAAAGGCAGGATGGAGAGAATACACTGTTCAAAAGCCAGTTTGAAATCATTACATGCACACAATTTAAATCCTTATCACTGATCACATTGAAAGCACCTTGAAGAAATTACAAATTTTTGTTTGCTCCACAAGTTACACAGTTCTTCTGATTCACAGGACATTAAAAACCTCAGTGTTTTGATGGATGTGTGTTGAGAATAATGTTAAGATTATGGGGTTTTGCAATATATCCTAGACATCCTAAGTATATAACTCAGGATTTTCCATATACTAACACTAAATGCTGGCTTGTTAACGCTTTACTACACACACTGCACTTTTTTATTCTTCAAATGTAAGCAGTTTCCTGAAGATAATGTTTATGATATCACACTACAAAAGTCACTGAACCTGTTACCAGAGGCCACCTACATCTTCTGCTCGCACAATTTCAGCTCGTTTTATTTTGTCTTGTGTTACTTATGCCTGACCACATACCCTTTAACAGTTTAACAGGGTAACTTTCGTGATTAACTCCAACACTTCAATCATGTTCTTTTTTTAATTAAGTGAGATAAGTGTACCAAAAATATTACAACTCCAAAAGAAACAGTAGTTTTGTTCTATGACAAGACCAACAGTCTTCTTCCAGAGAACAGAAATCAGCAAGATTATCAATTTATGCACTAGTTTTATCATCACATATTTGACTGGAGGAACTGAGAAGGCTTTCCATGGCTGTTTAAGTTGCATGGCAGTCTGTCTATAGAATCCTCTGTTCAGTTAAGTTTACCATACTGTTTGGAGAAATATCGTAAGTGGTAATTTGGGAGCTTTTCCAAACATAAATAAGAGTAACAAAAATAGAAATGAAAACACCAAGAATTACTGATCATTGTAACAGGTAGAGACAACACACAACAGCAAAGACGCCCAGGAATTAACACAAACACTGAGATTTTGTCAATTAACTAAAAGAGATAAGAAAAAAAGTGACAAAATCCTTTGAAGTTAAAAAGGCTACAAAGCCCTATGATTATTACTACTACCTGGAATAGGCAGCATTCTTTTTAATAGAGTCTGAAGTTACTTGATCATACCATAAACTCAGCTCCCCTTAAAAGCAACCCATAGTTCCTAATTAAGCAAGAACTCTGGGGAATACAAAGAGGCTTAACCCTAAAGACAAAAACTTCCTTGTCCCACCTCAAGCCAGTGTTGCAATTCTGTTTGTGAACAGCTGACAATTACAGCAGTAGGTACAGCAGGCAGTTTCTGATCATTTTAATGCAAAACATGGCCAAGTAGAGCTCAGCACATTTAGTTTTACTCAGAGGGCAAGCACAAGTTCAAATTCCTATGAAACCGCACACTTGCTTCACAAACATGGTGGGCTTGCTGAACTTAAACTAACATGAATGTTTCAAAGACCCACGCATAATGTTCAAGACTAGTTATGTCCACCTAAACCTTATTCTACCCGGTTTCATTGTATCTCTTCCCTAATTTCTATTCCCATATCCTTCCTCCTTTTACTCAAATTGCTCTTCAGATCTATTTTGCTCCTTTCAGCTCTTCTCCTGTCCTGCTTCTTCCTTATCTGTGACTCAGAATTACAGTGCCAGCCTCTAGTTTGCTCCTTTTAATTCCCTCAAATGGGAAGTGTATCCCTCCTCATACCCAGCCACATACTCCAATCCATCTCAAGTGGAGAGTGACAGTCACTGATATTATGTCAGCCTTCTTTGCAGCTATACATCCTTCCCTGTGATTAAAGTCAAATTTGAATTTGTGTACAAATCACCACTGTCCAGATATATGCACAATCAAAAGCTGCTCTACAGAGTGTTTATCCTGAAGCTGGGAAAGAACCCATCACAACTCATACCCCCCAATTTCTGCACACAGATGTGCAAACAGCATGATCCTATTTCCCAGCAGTGCTAGTGAACATCTACCCCGCTTTACTGCAAATTCATCAAGCAATCACAAATATTCTTTGGCATGGGAACAATAACTATTCATTTTAGGCTTTAAAATCTCCCAGAATTTAAACTCATCCCATCTAAAGGCCAGGGTGCAAAAAATCACTTCTCAAACTGTACAGCACCACAGACTGAGGGACACACACAGCTGCTGTCCCCTCACCAGCTCTGGCACTCCTGAAACACACAAGGCAGAGGTAACAGACCATACCTGCAGTAACCAGCCTGATGCCAGGACCAGACAAGGGCACCACTAGCAAGCTGGAAACTGCTTTCACAAAGCTTATTATTAGACTGTCATTACATTAGATCCAAGTCAATTTTAGCCTCTGGCTACCTTTTAAAAGGTGCTTCCAACTCCTGCAGGCAAACTACCTGCCAGCCAACTGGTAAGATCGGTAAGATCCTCTCCATTTGGTGATTATCTCCGGGTACATCACCCACTGTGCCACTTTGGTAGTTGCACATGTATACACCTCAAGAGAACACCTGCTTTTTGCAACATTCTTTGTTCAGAAGTTGAGCAAGTGCTTGTAAAGCTTCCAGAACTCATAGGGAAGTTGAAAGCTCCTAATCCAAGTTTATGGGAGCAATTACAGGAGCTTTTGAGTGTCATTTTTAATGCCTTCGGCATAGATGCTTTTTTAAAGGATGGACTAGAAAGCACTGAGTAAACTCTATTTCTGAACATCAGAAACAAAGCAACTCAAAACATTTCTATTTCTTGTAGAACAAAACACATTATCTTCTCCCAAAAGGGATATTAAATTCTAGAACTATTTCTTAAAGTACCCCTCCACTCATACAGTTTTTGTCTCATCCTGTAATTCACACAGCTGTTAAAAATGTCTTCATTATAATAACAAGTTTTCAGAATAAGGCTCATGCACTACACTGTCATATGAAAATTGCAGATCTGCCTTCCACTTATCACAGCATTCAACATGTTATAAACATCATATAAAACACACAAACATGAATTACACACACTGAAGAACATTGAGAGAATGAAGCATGAAGTAAGAAAGAGTACTACCCTGCACTACCTCCCCACTCTCCAGCTCCTTGCATGGAACAAATGCTACTGCTTACAGAAAACTCTTAACTTCTGTATGCACGTCTAAACTAAGACAGCTTTGCCCTTCTAATTGGATTGCCACATCTCCAAATGCTGATTTGGAAGAGAGAAGCTGTTTACTTCGATGATAGCAAACAGCAGAACTGATTTTGCATCATTTTTGGAACTGCTTGCTTAATTTCAGAAATCAGCTTCTTTCAACTGATTTTTCCAAGCTGAGTGTAGTTACAAGAAATGCTACACCACCACTAACACAGGCTGAAGAATGTGAGCTTTAAGCAAGAGCTTTCCAATTCTTCCCTTTAAGTACAAGTTTCAGCACATGAGCTGAATGCCTCATGTGCATAAAATTACTTTAAATGCTAACTTTCAGCTGGTCTCTGCTAGGCTTAATATTCACCTTGTGAAGGAGAAAGCTGAAAATCTGAATGCCCTTGAACACCAAAATCATTTCCTTCATAAAAATCACTCCCAAGAATTATGTGCAGTTATAAAAAAATTAACTGAATATTGCTGCACCAAAAGTCTATCAGAGTTTGAAATGCCACTAATTCCACCTTTAAACTAGTCACAAAATATGACTAGCACATAGAAAATATGAACCACCTATTTTAATTAGGTCATATACAGATAGCAGTATCTGACTAGGCATCATGTCTGTATTTAAGACAATCCCTAAATATAAAACCTGACCAGAAGTTTCTACACTCAGCAAGTCAGTTGGTGCACCAGAATAACTGCTCT
This sequence comes from Pycnonotus jocosus, assembly GCA_013400435.1. Classification (NCBI taxonomy): domain Eukaryota; kingdom Metazoa; phylum Chordata; class Aves; order Passeriformes; family Pycnonotidae; genus Pycnonotus; species Pycnonotus jocosus. The sequence goes on along the minus strand of VWYP01022859.1, from coordinate 29,821 downwards.
TCCAAGAAAACTCCAGGTACAAGTAATGAGCTGCCAAGTACAGCTCACCACATACCAGGGCTTGTCTGAAGCCTGTTTACCTATTCCATTATCTTAAAAAGCAATGGTAATGCCAACAGAGATCTCTAGGTACTGCCAGGATTTCTTTGGCAAGTACACCCATCTTCCATCCCCCTCCTTTCCTTATAGTTGACACAATTTGTAATCCAAGTGCAATCTTCACTGGTACCCGAAACAAGCACTTCACCCTCCTTTGCTTGTTCATAGAGGAGAGAGGGATGGTAAGAATACACAGAAAAAAATTAAGGAGAGTTACTACATGAATGAAGCTGAAGCCTTGCTGTTTCAAGTCAACTATAGACATTGACTTGCAAAAAAACTCCATTCTTTGCTGTCTCTGGTTTCTTGAACTATCAGTATGAATGCAACATGAAAAACTGTTTCAGTAGTTTTCCAGCCCCTGCCATGATAAACCTCAGCTCTAAGCAGTTTTAACCTACTGTCACCATCATATGAGGAGGCAAGTGATCTGCACACAGACCTGTGTCTGAAAATCTGGCTGCAGGTTTCCATCTAAGGAAGGAAACTGCTACTCCAGGAAGGACGTCTGCCAGCCCTCCAGGACAAACATGCAAGTGCCTTTAGTCTTTAACTATGCTGTTCTGGGTGTGGTTAAACAAGGCTGCTGAGGTGACCTAATACTTAATACTTTGCTGTCATCAGAAGGGACACTCCTTTCTGCCCTCCCTCTCCCTCCAGCCATACAGTCTGTCCCATCCCCTGTCATCACAGCTACAAAAATAAGCCAATCCAACTCGCTATCCCAGCAGAAAACTGTTAACTCTCAGAGCTGACTTTCTGATGAATATGCAAGTTCAACCAGCTCACTGTAGGGTCATTTAAGCTCCAGTGAGACCATATAGGAAGGAGTAGGAACATGGCCAGTAGTGGAAGTCCATGTTGATAGCATGAGAAAAATCTGCAAACATAAATATGTATCATTTACTTCAAAGGGTTCAAAAACTAATCAGGGCATTTTTTGACCTATCATACAAGTTACTGCTAGTATTTGTTGTTAATGAAAATGATTGAACAGAAAATGAGGAAGGTGGCTCAGAATCTGTTACATAATGTCATTGGTTTAGAAGACTTTCAGGGGTAAACTCAAACAGGCTCTGACCTGAGTAGTTCTCTTAGGTAATTTCTAGGCCTAAAATACACCAGAGGTGAGCACTGTGAGTAGAAAAAACATTACAACAGAGGCTTGTAATTTCAATGCCCTCTTGAGGGTATCCACTTATTTGGTCACTACTCAAAAAACAGAAAGGCTTAGAAGAACAATCTGCTGGCTCTCTCCTTTCTCGTGAGCAAGGTGTTGACAGAGAAGTAGCTAATTATTTTGTTGTTGTAACTTATTTCATTATAATTCACTGATTCCAGTGGCAGCTGGCTCGTCAAAACTGGCTTTATCAGAAGTTTCACATCAGGTGTTTTGTTACAGATAGTGTGACCAAAATTCATTTGTTCAAGTGATGAAAAACTAGCCTTCTATTACGTGTGAGCATGACTCATCCTCGAGTCAGGATAGACACTATTTCTCATAATCTTTACTTGAAGTGGTAAACAAGTAGTGACAAAAACAAGAGTTACAGCCAACGTATCACACAACAGACTGCACTGAAAGAATGGCAACCCACACACTTCACAAATAGGAACAAGAAAGGAAACTTCATTAGTAACAACAGAAGCTGATGTGCAAGATGCCAAGTCAACAAAGGAAAGCTCAGTAGCCACAGAAGTAGTGATACCCGGAGAGAAAAAGGAACACGTTTTGTAGAAGGCAGACAGAACAATAAAGGAAAACTAGGAGAGCAAACGTGCCAAAAAATAAAATGAGAATATGCTTATAAAAGGAAAAGAGAAAGATAAAATGCCACATCCTTTATTAAAATTTTAAATACAATAATGAAATTACTTTCAATCAACAGGTAAGAAATGGTTATTTAGACAAGGAAGACAAAGCGAAATCTACCATGCCTGGCAAGACTGAAAACACAGAACAGATGAAAGGGACTAAGCAGTCAGGCTTCAAGTTCAGATTGTTGATTCAGGTCAGATTGAGTTATATTGGCAGATCTGAGTAGGGAAGACCTCTGGCTTGAAAGGAAATCACCCAGACTTCTCAGAAGTACACTAAAAAGATTTCTTCTTTCCCATAAACAGATTAAAACTAACAAATGTGGATGAGAAGAGGGGAGGAGACCACAGACATAGAATGTGAAGTAACTGTACTCAGCAGGGATTCAGGAGCAAGGAAAGGAAGAGGATGTTTAGTCACTACCTTCCAGAAGTACTGAGATGAAGCTGCCCTACCTCTTCCTACCTCAATTACTTCAAATTTGTATAGAACAATGCATATTGGATTACAGTGCCTCAGTACCTAACTAAAAATACCAAAAAAATTTATCACATACTACTTATGAACTATTTTCCAGCTACATGCTGACCTTTGGAAAAAGATCTGTATTAGGTTTTAAGCAGTCCTTGGTACCATCCCCCTGGCTGTTACCTATAGAGAAGTTCTACACAGCTATGCACATTGCAACCTGTACCTCTGACCTCAAGGGGAAGAACTGGAGCATGGCCCCAGCAAGGATTAAATCCTGGCAGTGTCCTCCTGCCTTGGTACAAGAGACTTCTTACTCCCCCCTACACATTACCACAGAAACTGGGTCTTAAGTATAAAACGCTTATAATCCATGCTACAATTCCCTTCCCAAAATCTTACGAAAGAATAGTCTTAGGTGGACTGTGACTCTCCCCTCGAGAAAATGGAAATGTAAACAACCCATCTTGTAGAAATTACATGATTGAACTTACTGTGGGCTACAGCTTTCCATCTGCACAGTCACCCTGAGATAGCTTCACTGAACTTTATTTACTTTCTTTTCCTGTGGCTCTGAATGAACACACACAGCTCTCCAAATGCAGCATTTCACTCAGTTGACCTGCAATGGTTGGTCGTGCGTCCATACCCTCGGGTCCCTACCACTGCAATACACGAGGGTTTCATAAACTGTAACTGGCCTCAGAATATCAGATAATGAAGGGAAAGGCCATTAATCACTTGTTTGAGCTGAGGCACTGGAAAAAACACTATTTGCCTGATCAAACAGCAGTACTGCCTGAACAGCAAGAACTTTACCGTGGATAAAATCATAAGGTTATAAAGGCATTCTTTCATTGGTATAGCCAGTTCCACATGGAATAAGAAACTACCTGTGAGATAAAGTTTCTCTATACTGGCACACTCTGACCACACCAGAGCTTTCCACGGCATAGGCACAACTTCTTCAAAACTCAGAGTTAGCAGGATGGCAGCCAGGCACACAGAGTTTGCTCAGAGGCCCAGGACAGCAGCAGCAGCAGGAGGTGGCAAATCAACATAGACCTCCCAGCTTCTACATTTTCTTCACCTGTAAAATATTGCTGATGCTCTTCACTCTGTTCTCATTATTTTCTTCACAGTCAGGATGACAAGAACCACAGCTTGCAGAAGCTCTGCAACCAAGCACTAGTTTTGAGTTCACCCCACAACAGGCAATGCCATACAGGAGTACTATGAATCAACATTCATCTCTCCATTATTAATGAAAAACTGCCCTGTGATTTAAAGCAAAACTAAAAACTGGGATAAAAACAACAAAGTAAAAACTGGGAAAGACTGAACTGAAAGCTTCACACAGTGAGCCGGTCTTTCTGTCTGACAGTTCCTTTAGGAAGCAATGTTCTGTGATAGATTCATCAGGAAATGCTTGCAAGGCATTCAGTGTAATGACAGGGATTAAAATACAACTTGCAAATTGATATGTTGGGTAAAAAAAATTAAACTTCTGCCTTAAGGGACAAATTATAAGCAAAGTTCATCTCTGCTTTTCTGTGTTTTGTATTCCTCTCTGCTTTTTTCCTAAGATTCAAAATCTTGATTACCCTACTGCTCTTAAACTGGTTTCTTGAGCTAATTAAGCTTGTCTGGTCACTAGTTTGCCCATCTGCTTTTCCTCCCCACCACAAAAAGTCCTGGACCTCATTGGTCATTATCAGCCTAGTCTGACAGAGCAGAAATCTCAGACATTTCAGATCCCCTGTCAATCAGCAAACCAGGAATACTCTCCCAGCTCTTTCATCCTGGTTGGCAGCAGGGAGCCAACTGATCAGCATACACACACCAGGCACCAGCAAAAACATGCTCTGCTCCAAACAAGCCAAGGTCCATGCCTTCTCTGCCTGTGAGAGGATGAAGCCAAGGTCATCAAGTTACAGCATATAAATAAATAAGACTGGGCAAATCCTTATAAAGGGGCCATCACTACTTCCAACGCTGTGGTGGTTGACTCCAGCTGGATACTAGGTGCCTACCAAAGCTGCTCTATCATTGCCCTTTCTCAGCTGGACAAGGAAGAGAAAAAATATAACTAAAAGCCAACAGGTTGAGATAAGGACAGGGAGAAATTGCTCCCCCATTACTGTCACAGATATCATAAACTCAATTTGGTGAAAAATTAGCTCTATTTATTACCAATCAAACTAGAGTAACATAATGAGAAATAAAAATTTAATCTCATGAGCACCTTCTCCCTACCTTCCCTTCTTTATGTGCTTAACTTTACCCCGAATGTTCTCTACCTCCTACCCCACAGCAGCGCAGGGAGACAGAAAATGGTGGTTGCAGTAGTTTTATCACCTGTTGTCTCCACCATTCCTCCCTCCTCAGGGAAGAAGGCCTCACACACTTCCCCTGCTCCAGCATGGTGTCCCTCTCACTGGAAACAGTCCTATGTGAACTTCTTCAATGCCAGTACTGCCCACAGGCTGCAGCTCTTCACAAACTGCTCCACTGTGGGTGGTCCCCAGACCACAAACCCTGCCAGCAAACCCGGTCCAGCGTGGATTCCTCTCTCCACAGGTCCTGCCAGAAGCCTGCTTAAATGCGGGCTTCCCACAGGACCACAGCCTCCTTTGGGCATCCACCTGTTCCAGCACCGGTTCCTCCAGGGGCTGCAGGTGGATCTCTGCTCTCCCATGGACCTCAATGGAGACAATCTGCCTCACCATGGTCTTCATCACCAGCTGCAGGGGAATTTCTGCTCCAGCACCTGAGTACCTCCTCCCCCTCCTTCTGCACCGATCTTGGTCTGCAGGGCTGATTCTCACATATTCTCACTCCACTCTACCATTCCTATTCCATAGGTATTCTTCCCCTTCTTATAAATGTCATCACAGAGCTGCTATCACCATCACTGATGGCTTTGGCTGGTCTGTTTTGAAGCCAGCTGGCATTTGCTCTATTGGACATGGGAGAAGCTTCTGGCAGGTTCTCACAGAAGCCACCCCTGCAGCCTCCCTGCTACCAAAACATATCCACACAAACCCAATACAATTGCTCAGAAATCTGTGCCATACAAAACTTCTGCCCACAAACTTCTCAGCCTTTGCTTTGAAGGACTGCAGGGCTGTTTCCACCTACATTTGATTTAAATTTCTTTACCCGTCCCATCTCATGCCACGTGTTTTAATATCTTGACAACGCACCCTTAAGAAACTTGTCATAGTGAGAGCTATGCCTTTGGCAGTACAGTCACTCCATGCTTGTACCTGTTTGCGTATGAAGTAGATATTCAGACTGCAAACTGAATTATAACTGCAAGCCAGAGGTGGTTTTTATACCAGTGGACACCTCTGCCACCAACTGCTGCCTACATCTATGCATGACGGGCCATAATAAAAGTAGCAACAGATAAAAATATTGCAAAACCATCTGAGGCTATAAATAAATGTAACTCTAACATGAGAGCTTATTTCCAAACCATAATCTCTAAAGTGATATAATAGTCTTTGGGTTTTAGGGTTTTTTTCAACAAAGCAAAACAGACTTAAAGTAGACCTATCTACATTAAAGAGATACTTGACCAATCTACCTCAATTCTACACCCAATGGAGAATCCCAAACTGCTGAGGACTGACTACTTTCATTTTCTTAATTCTACTGCCACCTAACAAATTTCAACAGCAAAGCCACCAACCCACATATGCTCAAGGTTTTCTGGGAGAAATTCTTCAGAGACAGGCAGGAACCAACCTACACACAGCCTGGGAAATCAGCATTCACACATGCTCTAGCTGAACACATCACTAAATGGGAAATAGCTCTAAACAAGACAAGGGAATCTTTAGCAAAAAAAAAAAACAAAACCAAACAAACAAACAAAAAAACCCTCCAAAAAAAGTCAATTTCTCCTAATCAAGAGGACAGCAAGCAGAACAAGTAATTTCCTAACCTTTACGTTTAGAACAGATTGCTGCTTTAGGCATACAAAAGCTAAGCCAACATGTTTCAAAGTGTTCAAGATCTACAGAACTGACAATTTGGTTTTCTATTTCTGTCTGCTTACCCTGCTGCTTCTGCCTGTAAACATTTTGTAGGAGGATGTGAAATTCAACAGAAAGGACTCTGAACTATGAATGACTCCACAGTGGCACATTCTTAGAAGTGCGTGGTGGTGCCTGTGAGCTCACACATGGTAACGTCACCAGTGAGGGTCAATTCAAGGCAGCTACAGCCCCACTGACAGCTCAGAGTCATTTCATTAATGTCAAAGTGCCCTGTCCCCACCTCCAGTGTAATTTGAAGAGAGAAGAAAAAAGAGAAAGAAAGAAAAAAAAAAGGAAAAAATATGTCAATGTTTATGGGGAAAAATTAGGTTATGAGGACACCTGATTCGATTCTTTGCTGGTCTTCAACTTCTAGTAAAAACACGCACTGAACACTGATGTCTTATCTCATTAGGCCTAACAGTTTGACTCACTACACTCATTTTGTCCAGCTTCATGACTTGAAGACCTCTGTATATGTTGCAGAACTTACTCTGAATGCCTAAATTCTGGATACCTCACCTTGTGAGGTACCCATGCAATAAGGATTTGCTTCTTGGTCTGTATTAACAACATAACCAGCTGCCTGAACTAGTAAATCATAATACAAAAAACGTCCCAAGGTCTTATCTACACAGGGCTGAGGAAAGAGTAAATTAGGTAAGATTAAAGTAAAATACATTACACACAGATATTCTCACTTCAAATTAGGTATACACAACTCACCCTTAAATATACCTTGACCTGATCAGCCAAGGTCAATGCAACTCCTTTATCTCCTCAACAAGGAAAAGGTTGGCTTTATAATCACAGTTAAAAGATACAACCTTATAGTTGAGCAGAACATTGTCTACACAGATCAGAACAACTACTCATTTCATAAACACATTATTAAAGAACTCCTCATTGCTTCTTCAAAGCACAGTCTTTGCTGACTCAGTCATCAACCTATATCACATCTAAGACTTCTACCAAAAGAACTTGCTATACATGGCACACCACCTCATTAAGGATCTGAGAAAAAGAACAGATGTAGGTTTCTCCACCAACAGTTTTTCCATCAGCTGAAGACAATGCACAGGACTGCTGACTGCAGAACAGGAACTGTAAAAACAAGGGACCTGGAACCTCAACATCCCAAAAAACAGTAAAATTGCATCTTCTGTTTTACAGATGCACATGTGAACAGATGGAAGGAAAAAATTACGAACTGAAAGAGGAACCTGTTTTTAAATAAAGATGCCATTTTACCCAACATGTTGCAGTTTGAAGTCAAAAAGAGAATAACACCTAGCCTTTTTAATTCTAAAAACTATATTTTAACAACTTTGGTATACCTTGAGTTTAGGACAAGAAATATCACATACATCCCACATGTTTGTTATGTCATTTCTGTAAAACCAACATAACAATGTACACCACATGGAATGAAAGGATGAAATGCCATACAAAACACAGCATCTCCGAAAACCTTGGCGTCTTTTGCCCAGCCGGGGAAGCTGAAAACTTCCCCACTGCCCATCTGTAAAATCAAATCAAGCTAGAATACATGAAAAGCTACCACAATATCACAAACTGATTTTACCACAAACTCAGGCAAAACACTGGATAGTAGCTACCATCATTACCACAAGGTAAAAAAAGTTTGTAACCATGCAGAGATTTACTGGAGCTGGAGCCTTCCCAGCACACAGCACCCTGCCAACCACAGATCAATCCATTCAGTGACCCAAATTCAGGAACTGCTGGTTTAGACTAAACATCTCTAAGTCCAACAACTTTTCCTCTGCCTGTAGCAGCTTGACCATAATGAAATAACATTGTCAATGCTGAAATAAAGCACAGTTGTATGAAAAAAATAAAATCACGAGACCACAGCCTGTTCAGAAGATGCCAATTTCCACAACTTATGAATAAGGTGTTTGGTGTCTACACTGCTTCCAACTTTTATAAACTCCTTCAGCTTCAAAGTAGGTACTACCACAGTGAAGCAACACTAACTTCTGCCAAAAGAGAGCACATTTCCACCAGCTCCATCACAATGAGCAACAATGTTGACTCAAGTGCTCTGCAAAGGCCTGCAGCTACTGCACAGCAAACCTAGGGATGAAAATCAAGTTTTGCATTGAAGACTCATCATGTCATAGGACAACTCTTTGCAGAAAAAGTGTGTATTTTACCTTTTGTGGACCTCACACTTCCATATACAGGGAATTAAATCACAAGACAGAGCTGACAAAGCAGGAACTTGAATGGAAGTCAAGATTTTATCAACAACTAGATTTGGTATGTAGTTGCCATACAGAGGCTCAAAGAAAATTGTCTAATACTCTGGTAATTCCAAAGGTGACACCTTTAGAGCTATTACCACAACATAAGAAACAACTCTTAAAAGTATGGAATACAAGCTTCACAACTCTTTCCATAGCAGAAAATTCAGTGCACCATTATTTCAGTATTCCAAAGTAACAGAAACTCACCATGCTTCTTGCTGGAATAAAGCTTCCTAAAGACAAGCTAAATATACTGAATATATTTTTAAAGTTTGGACAGAAAACCTTTTTTTTTTTTTATTTCAGACATTTAAGTGTACAGCAATTTTTACCATTAAAGCAAGGATTCAACTACTCTGCTGTGTAAATAATCTAGTGTTGCCTCAATGAATTTGCAGTGGCTTTCCCTAAGCACAATGCATGTTCTGAGATTTTTTTGTGGATATACATTATAAATATGAAAGTAATTGAGTCTTCTGAGATGACTCAAAACGCCTAATATTTCACATGAGCCAGAGATCCCGGTATCATGGTTGTTTAAGAAAGTTTATGAAGTTCAAATATATTTGCATTCTTTCTGAGTTACACTGAAAGACATGAAACCCTTCAACACTTGGAACAGTAATTATGGCCATCACTTCAGATACCAATGTATCAAACAAAAATCGATTATCCTATAGATAATCATTGACTTTCAGAATCACTGGTTTTCCCCAGAAATATTGTACCACAATGAAGAATGTTTGTTATGGCAATCCAACTATACTTCCTTTGGGAGAAGAGGAAAATAGGAAATTTTAAAGGTAGGCATTTTTATTTAAGTACAGTTTTAGCCTCATATTCAGAACAATGGACTGCAGCCAGATTATATTTCAAGGAATTCTGTGTAGAAACTTTTTCTTTTTCTGGAAAACAGTAAATTCTGAGCCCTGAATCACAGCCAGAAACAACAACTCTGATTTGGGTGTATATTGGGAGAAGTATGGAGGCAAAACAATGAGTTTGAACACACAAGGAAACAAAGGCCAAGATTTGGAGGCAGAGGGACGTACAGTCCATGTGCTCTGTACTGCTTCCAACCAAGATCAAGCAGCTAGCTAACTCTTACTGGAAATTATTCAAAGAATAAAATGGTTATCTAAAAGTTTGAGGGTTTTTTCAAATACCAACCAATAATATTAGAGTTTTTATTTCTTTGGCCACAACTTTTTACATAAAAATCAGATTGAGAGCCCAGTTTGTCAGCAAATAAAAAGCAAAGCATACTTGCAAAATTAGCCCAAAATAAGCAGTTCCATTCCTAGAGTGTAGATAATCATTTAAGTTGAACTCACATTTTAAAGATAGACATAGGCAAATTACCTCAATTCCTCTTTCTGGAGCCACCATCAGGAAATGTACTAGCAGTCAGAGGAAACCAAGGAGAGCCACAGCTGGCCACACACAAAATTCAAATGCAAAATTTCTCACCTTGGTAGTAACTGTGGTTATTTTATGGCCTCACTACAAGGTGGAACATTACCCTCAGATATATGCAGCAACTTAAATGCCTCAGCACCTCAGATTGCACCTGCAGGTTTGGTGAAGTAAACCAGATGGTTCTACATCAAAAAGGCTAAGCATGTTGGTTTTCCAAAAACAAAAAAACCCCAACCCTATATATATACACATATATAAAAACCCACAACAAACAAGAAAGCCTTTAAGCCAGAGTTTAGAAGTTCAAGGCTGTTTACATCCAGTTATAAAATATATGTGACAGCACTGGAAGAGGCTGACACCTCATAACCAGAAGACATGACTTGCCAGGTTTCACAGAAGTTTTCGCAGGGTTCTGCCAAGCGTTGAGCAAACTTATTCTCAACCCTGCAGTGATCAAGCTCCTTCAAATGACCAAGCCATTACTTAGTAAATACAATTAATTTTACTGCCTGCAGTCTTGAAGCTTCACAATAACCAAGGGAGTGGAAACATCCTCAAAGCGCGTATTAAACTGGTGCTTCATTTTTACGTATCCCAGTTTCTTTTTATCTGCTACAGACAAAGTGCACACAACTCTGGACTACTCGACAGGAACAAAAAAAGCATGGAACAGGCAGATTCACAGCAAGAGCTCAGTGTACTCATGGTAGGTCTTCCCAGTGCTACCATAGCTGGTAGCATCCTGTAGGATCAGAGGCAGGTGTCTGTTCCAGCGACAACAACACTGTCACCACACTGGCTGTGGCACTGAGCTCAACCATCCAAGGACAACATGCTCCACGTTACCAAAGCAACAGAACAGCAACAGGAATTCCTTGTAATGATTCCTCTGAAGCTGTGCTTATCCAGTTAAGAAATGCCACTTGGACAAAGAAAAACCACAACAAAACCAAAACCCGTGAGTTTAGCCAAAATGTTCTTCAGTACAAAAGAACGATGGCAGGAAGAGGCAACAGAGAGAAAAGTACGTCATAAAAACACAAACTGTCACATTTCAACACAGCATTAAAAATAAATGAAACATGATAAGCAGACACTTGCATGCACTTTTATCCAAATCCAACACAACTTGAAATAAAGAAAAGTATAGTGAGTCATGATCCAAACAAAAGCTCATCAAGGCTACCTATACCTGGAAACAGCACAAACTGTACTGATGTTTTACTACTCGATTAGAGTTAAGACTCTGCCAAAATTACATTTTGTTGCTCTTGTCTGAGCATATATTATGCTGAACCTCCTCACCTGCAGAAGCATTAGAAAACAAATTTTCATAATCAAACCACACTGAACACTAACAATCTTTACTTGTCCAAGATTTTTGCCTAATGCTGTGAAAAAAAAAGCTTTCTAGAAAAGGTTTTGCTGTTAGTAGGTCAGGGATGTGAGAACAGTAAGTGGAAATAGGTGAGGCACTCTAACCAAAACCAGTTTTGGTTTCAATTTTTTTCCCCTTCACAAAATCCTTTGAGAAAACAGGTCAAGAAGATCAGAGAAAGAACTCTTCTATCCACATCTACAATATATTGTTTCACTAAAAGCAAGAAGAGGCACTTAAAAATTTATTACTAACAAGAAAAACAAATAAACAAACAAAAAAGTACTAAAAATGGATGGAGAAGTAAAATTGTGTTTAAAAGAGAACTCAAGTAAGTTTATTTAACTGCCTTCATTTATAAGGCTTACAACTGTGATAAGAACGTTCTGCACAAAACCTGACATGTACATTCCAAAAACCAACCAATTAAAAATCAAAACTTAATTATGACTTCTAAGTATTCTCCCCCATTTTTCTCCAATACATTGAATTTGTATATAAATACTCTAAACACTGAGTTTAAAAGTCCAAGCTGTCATACTGAGGTCTTACACAAGGCTGTTTTAACAGTATAACCCAATTTATCTCAGGAATTCCACAGAAAATTAATTAACTGTAGTACCCTAAGATTCAGAAGGTAAAACATGCCTATAGCACTTCCAAATCAACCTAGTTTCTACTACATTTTAACATGCAGTACCAGTCAGTCCATTCCCTCATGTCAGACACTACAACCAGCTCCCCTCCAAACGTCAAATAAGCCAAGTTCAAACCAGGCTGCAAAACAGTGACAGTGAAAAGCAACTTAGACTTAAGTGATATATGTTCCTTGCATAATATTCATTCAGTCCCTAACTTGGATAACCACCAGAACATTGGTAGTTATGGAGTTGAAAATGAGAAGGGGATTCCCCTAAATTATCTGTGAGCATTCCTAATATGCTAGAGGCAATGGCAAAAAAAATATTAATGCCTCTTCAAGAAAGGCAAAAAAGTTGAACAAATCAGACAAATTCAATACAAAATAGAGCTTTTTTTTTTTTTTTTCTCCTAATGGAAAAAAAAATGAGAGAAAAAATGCTATTATCCTACAGACAAAATGCTTTTTTGTACAGGTCTCAAATCCTAAACAGAAAACTGGAAAACCAGTCTGCTGGTATAGAAAATTCCTGAACTCAATGCAAGTCAAGACAATTCAACATCTGATAAAGCTACATGGCTCCTCTAGTTACTACTAGCCACAAAGAAACATTTCATACATGTTCATGAATAACTAGATTAGAATGTTTCTATTTATTCACTTTAGCTTTATTCCAGCCACTTTAGTGGTCTGGATGAAGGCACACAATTGTTCTTCAACAAGAGCAATCAAGGCTTTCTCTTCAAGCCACAACAAAGAATGTCTCCAGATCGACAGGATGTCGACCCTCAGCATGTCTGAGGTTGGTTTTTGGAGTTTATGTTGCTAGTGTTATAAAATTGTGAAAACTTATCAGCTTTAACTTCTCATATATATCTTACAATAATTGGAAATGTAAAAAATATCTTTTAGGTTCTCAAGTCCAGCAACTTCTTATTGAAAGATGCTGTGTTGTATAGCCCTGGGTATATACTCAGTCAAATATATAAGTCTCAAATCTTTAAGATGCATAGTTTTTCTTGAGGAAAGACATTCTAAAAATTTTTTCCATTGGGTGGGGACAACAGAAAATAGAGACATTTCAGCAGAAAATACATCCTTTTGTAACTTCAGTGCTGTTATTTTTACACAGGCAGTGTATTTGAGGGAAGTAAAAGCAGTAATTAATGTTTGCTCGCTCTGCCCTCATAGTACTTACAAAGAAAAAAAATACCACTTACATCTGACTATTTTGCTAAAGTTAAGACAAAGTTCATCAGTTTCACTTCCTGATTTGCCTTTCCCCTGATATCCCAGCTTGTGCTTCAGAGTGGAACATCCTCTTTTGTGCAGTCCAAGTAATCAGGTGGGTGTTTAGCTCTCCGCGTGCATCCTGAGCCGCAGCGACTCCAACTCTGCCCATTCCGCTGTCTCCGCTGCAGAACACCCACCACAACCACTGAGCGCCCCGACAGCTTTGCTGCTCACCTGTCCCACTCATTCCAGCGTCCTCGTGCGGAACCTTGCCCAGCCTTCCAGCAGATGGGCTGAAAGCAGCATGCTATTTCTAAGACACCTGGATTCACGGTCACTGAAGTACTCCTGCTCATATTGGCAAAAGCAAGAATTTGAACCATATTAAAGGCTGTTTAAAAACAGAAAAAGGTAAGATGCAGCAAAATCAGAGTATCCATTTTGCTCATGTACTCAAATTTTCCTGAGTGACTTTAGACTCCATATTTTCTTCCCACTGGCAGGAGTTAGAAGAGTGGCTCAACGAAGTATTTCTCCTTCATTCACTGCCAAGAAAACCATTCTCCCTTGTAATAAAGCACTGCTTTTGGGTACACCACATGACTTAATTAGCATGCTTAATTAAAAACTTCCCAGCTGGATCCACTGATCTGCACATCAATTTTAGTCCAAATCTAGAAACTTAGCCCACTTACATATGCTTCTACCACCACGTCTAAAAAGGTACCAAGGCAGTATCCAAAAAGTTCTGTTCAAAAAACATATTTAAGACATTAGTAGGATATGAAACTTTAAATTCTCACTGCTTTCTGTATTTAAACCAAAGGTGCATTGCTGCATTCGTTAAACCAGACCCATTTTCAAGCTTACTGCTCCACTTACTCTTTTCCCTCAAAAAAAAAAAATTCTTGTATTTGTAAAACAGATTTGCACAGAACTGAAACTCACAAAAAATCCCTTCTTGGGAGTGTAACATCAGCTAAACTCTGGCATTGCAAACATTAAAATCAACATTTTCCAGAGAACTCCATTCAAGAGTTCTGGTTTTCGGTAGTGTCAACAGATATTGAGTACAACAAAGGTAAAGGACCAAGAAAATGACATGTGACCATTTAAGCCAGAAGAGAATTTAAACAGGAAGACAAATTATTAGTATTTTACAAATATGGAAGGGGAGGAATGAGTACTTTTCTCCATTTCTTATTCATGAGAAAGGTACCTTAATGGTAAGGACTGCATTAACTTAAAACTTCAGTTAGCTCACCAACTGCCTCATACTCACCTAATGCATCCTAAACTCACAGCCAAGTTCAGGGAAGAGAGGGGATTTAAGCATTTAATTTTATTGTTATTATTTACTTTGAAGCCTCATTTTCAGAAAACTCAATCTAAATGGTTCCCATAACCCAAAGGACCACTTGGCTAGGCTCTACCCCACTTCTTTCCTTGCTGCCTTTTCTTATGCCAGGTTATTTTGTTGACTTCTTGTTGCTGTCACAGCACTGAAGCTGAAGAATGTCAGCAGAAGCATCCCAGTCTCTCACAGCTATCAACAGGGAAAGGGGAACAAGTTTTCCACAATGCACAAGATGTAAACTCTTCCATCATTCAGATAATGACAGCTGCAGACAGAAAAAGAACTGTATGCCCTGGCAGTCTAAGCCACCTAAGAGATGGGAATATTTTGTGCATGTTGAAGTCAGATCAAACACTAAAGCACAGCCTTAAGCCAGGCACTGCCTAGAAATGAGGTACGAACGTCTCCAGCAAGAGCCTCGCCTACAGCCACCCTTCTGATCCTTCCATCAGCCAAAGATTTCAAATGGAAAAAATTAAAGGCATTTAGGACTACTACTGTACCTTAGGAGGACTTTGGCAAAAGGTTAGTGAGTTATCATTTCTTCTCTTTTATTTGAGCAGAATAAAAGGAAAAAACCATTAATTTGACATCTATCAACTTTTTCACATTCAAAATCACATGGAATATGGAATAAAGGACTCAAGAGAATTTTACAATTCAGTTTTATTTACAGTTCAGGAGTCTAACCTTTCACAGTAACTTCACAAGTGTACAAAATAAGACTATAGCTTTGTGAGGCACAGAAAAAGCATTTCTTTAGTTCTAGTCAAAGTTTCTGCATCAAAAGGGAAACCATGTACTGGTAGACATGATAATTTCTGCTCTTAAATATCTTTATAGTTTCTCCTGTGACAACTCTAGACTTAACAGTTTCACACATCCATCTATCTTGCCAGAAAGCTACATATAAGCCAATTAAAATCCCTTAAAAATTTAGATAATCAAGTGACAAAAGGCAACACTAAGATCCTCTTCAAATCTTTGAACTAATGAAATGAAAATAATATAACAACTATCTACACTCCACAAATGTACAAGACCAAGAAGGTGCTTTCTTTCTTGGTTCACGTTCTATGCAACATCTGGTTTCTACACGCAATCTTCAAACACTTGTCCCTTTATTAAATTAAAAATAAAGCAACTGCTGTGAATAGACAGCAGTGATGTATTAATGGATGAATATTCTTCTTGCACTGGCATTATACCAAAGCAATGCACTCTAAGTTGTTTGGAGCAGACAGACACCCCCAATGCAAGCTTGGTACCTGTGCAGCTTGGTCCTGGTCTCTGCCCCAAGCTCTGAGCAGTTCTTGACTTGTGCTAAGTTCTTTTGTGTTGAAGCAAGAATCACAGGATAAAAAACTGAAGGAAAGCAATTCCTTTCTCAGGACGCACACAAAGCAAGGTCTAGAAATGCCCCATAGGAATTCTGTGTTCCTCACCTGCAGTACAGGACTACTGAAGAGCAAGCTTTCACTTTAACAATGCTTGTAAAAAAAAAAAAAAAAAATTCTGAGCAGATTTAAACCTCCAACTAAAAATAGTCCCCAACTGCTTTTCTAACTACAGTACATTTACCTAAGCTCCAACACTAAGGAAGCTCTATGAGTCTAGATATTAGATAGATTTTTTTTTTCCCCCCTAAACAATAAGGGTGGTGAAACACTGGAACAGAAAGGTGGTGGGTGGTCCATTTCTAGAAACTTCCAAAGTCAGACTGGACAGGACTTTGAGCAACCTGATGTGGCTGAAGATGGGAAGATGCCCCTGCCCATTGCAGGGAGACTGGACTAGAGGACCTCTCTAAGACAATCTACCTTGCTTTTACGCGTGAAAGCTGTGGCCAGTTCCACAAATCCTTATCCCCACATCCACTAACTGCCAGCAAGCTGCCAGGAACAAAAGGCTACCTCATCCCAAGGGGAGAAGCAACAAGATCAGTGTGCTGTAACTGAAATTCATCCCAAGACCATGCAGAAATAACTGGAATGACATAAAGTAATACCATAAGGGACTACAGGCTGTCTTAATTAAAACCTCTCCCAACTTCTATATATAAACTACCTGGCAAGCATCTCCATTTTTCAAACAGGCACTACTGGGAATCTGACAGCCTTCCTAATCTGTTCCAGCGCTCCTGTTCTTAAGAGTTGACTCAACCAGCTTAATAAGTGTTTGCTATAATTTAAACCCACAAATAGTTTCATCTCCAGTAGAGAAGACAACAGCTTTGTCTTTTCTTTCCAGCTATCTTTTATATATTGCAAGAATATTATCAAAAGAAATCTCCCTTCTGCCTCCTCCAAAAAAAAAAAAAAAATCATCAAAAAGCTTTTCAGTTTTCCCCTAAAACACTTTTTTTAGACCTCTGACCATTTGCCTTTGCCTGCAACTATTCTTCTCTCAGTACAATACCAAAACCAGGTGCTGTACTTTAGCTCATTAGCATGCCAAGAAATGGGAAGGCTAGCTCCATGAATTTTACATGACATTGCCATCAATAAATCCAGTAAAAGATTTGCTGGTTCTTGAGTATCGGTTGCCTCATGGCCACTGTGCAAATATCTGACTCCAGATTCTTCTCTGCAGATCTCCTACCATCCGTCCCAGTTACCCCCAAATCTGTTATCAGCACAGTCAAATCTGCACAGTCAAACCTTACTGAAAAGTAACAATGACATCAGCTCCTCCCACACTTCATCCTTCTTAGGGTACCACTTGGTTACGATAATTTTGAACATGTGCTCCTTGATCTTTGGAGCACCTCTGATAGTGCAACCCACAAGTCTAGAAATTTTGCTTACATCAGTTACAAAAAAACATTACTACTACATTAAACAAAACAACAGAAGTCCTTATTCTACACATCCTTCTGGTTTGACACAAATACTGACTTTGAAGAACCTTTATTTTATAACGGCTGCAGACCCATTCTTAGATAAATGAAAGCCGTATTTTCTGCCATGACACATAAAATAGTTAACACTGTGAAAGTGAGCATATACAATACAAAGATATGGCATTTGTAAGAAGAGACATACTGGGTCAGATTAAGGCACTGCCTAATCCAGTTTCCTATCTTTGACAGCTGCCATAAGAAACACTCAAAAGAACATCCAAGCCATTAACAGGAGGTATGAATACAGACATTTGCCTTGAATTATGTATGTATATAACACCATCTATTTTAAGCACATTCAGTAATTTTACCTAACAATAAATTACACGGTTCTCCAGCACTGCATGTTGTTGCCCATATCCAGCATCAGTTTAAGGGAACTAAGAGCTCTCAGCTGTATAAAGCCAAAGAAATGAAAATGATGCAGCAACAAAATTACTTGAGGAAAAAAAATTAACTGTATTCCATAAAAGTAGACATCTGAAGGTTTTAGTGGATGATGTGTTTTAAAACAAGCACTTTCATGCCACATAGCTGACTCCATTTACCAGCACGATCCATGGCTGATCTCCTTTTAAGAGGTTTCATTTATGTGGTCTACATATCCTTTTCTTCAAAGAACAACCATGGGATGGGTCACTCTGTAAGAATCTGAAGAGCACCATATTTTTTAAAAGGGCATTTTTGAACAACTTCTGGAGGTTTACAGCTATTTATGCTAGTAGCACAAAGGAGTATTTTTTTCTTAAATCTATGCCAAGTTGAAGCAAAAGTGATTCATAACTGCACCAGCCTATTTTTCTGTGTCCTACAGAAGAAAATACACTCTTGAACCTTCAGCAGGAACACCAACTCTCAAGTCAGACTGCTCACCTTCCAATAATGTCACTACAGTTTCACTCCATTTTTCACATTTGAAGAGCTACACTCTATATAATACAGTCTATCCCCAGACATGCAAAGAGGTACATTTCACAAGGGAGAACATTCCAGATATAATTTATAAATCTGGAAGAATGCTAGAATTATTGCACTAGTTCTTTGCATCTTCATTTTAAACTGGAAGAAAGGTACTTTGAGGTAGTTGTATATGTGAAGTTTAATGACTTACTTTCCACCTAAGTGGAAAACTAGTAATATACATGGCAAAGCTGTTTCTACACACAGAACAACTCCAAGTTAGAGTTGAAGAAGTTGTAGAAAACAAAAATGTTCAAATAACCACTATTTGACTCACTGGATGTTTCCTAAGTATGAGATGGTTTCACATTAACACAGACAAAACAAGAAATCAAAGTTAAACAGCACAAGAGATGTCCAGAGAAATTCAATGGATTTCAACGAACAAATCTCCAGGAGTTCAGGAACATCTGCTCTCTTCAGTGTCAGATGAAAGCTAATTACTCCTCTTCATCTACAGACAAACTCCCTATCCCTTTATTAACCACTTTTCCTGACAAAATCCTGGACACTACCTGAATTTTCAGAAATACTTGCCTTTATTCTCTACCATACTTAGAAATCACAGGGCTTTCAAACACAGTCATAAAACCTTGCATCTACAGACTCAAAGCAAGACTGTAATAGCCTATGTACAGCAGTTTTCGAGAAAGCTCTCCTACCTATCAACTTTTTGTTTTCCTTACTTTTTCAACACCTTGCATCAGTTCCACAATTTAACAGGCTACTGACACGTTTTCCATACTCTTCCTCCTCATATTTCCCAGAAAAATATTTTGCACACCAGACAGAGACGCCACCCCAGCAGCCTTGGCTTTGGGGCTTTCTCCCCTCCAACCAGCACACCTTAAGTTTGAAGGGCGTGAGGCGTCCCTGTAAAGGACTGGACGAGGGCTGCTCACTGTGCAGCAAAGCCCAGTGCACCACAGCTTCGGAATTTCCCTGGAAGCACAGCAGGGCACAAGAGCACCGGGAGAGGTGAAAGCCCCACAGCACAGAAGATTGCACAGGAAGGGTGAGTAACCAGAGCAGGCAAGTTAAAACCTACATCTTACCAGTCATCCCAGATACTCAGACAAGAATACCATGAGCACCTTTGCATGTAAAGATAAACTTTTGCAATCAGACATGTAGAGCAGTCTGTAAAGGCTTTAAAGCAGAAGCCTTCACATGTGGCCTAGGTTTAAATTCCAGATCTCAGAACTCTGGATCATCTCCTCCCCTCCAGATCATATTTCTGACCATGCATATGTGTGTGCCTCTCTATACTCAAACACAAGTAAAAAGTAATAGAGCAAAAGGAGCTGCTAGAGGACAATTTAACATGACTTTTTTTCAGTTAGAATCTACTGATTTTGAAACAGTCTGCCAGGAGCTCCTTCATGATTCCACTTACACTTCACTTAAAAGAAAAAAGGACAAAATAAACAAAAAACCCCACCCCACAATGCCTGAATAAACTCAAAAACATAAAAGGCATATGTAGATACTATATGTTTTAAACTAACACTAGAAAAAATTTACATTTTGCAATTATGCCACAATGTAAGAATAAAAATTAAGCTTCCACCACATATTTTGAAATGCAGGCAGTGTCATTGTTTCAGTAAATATTTCTGAAATATCAGGATTATTAAAAGTTATGGATACAGCATAAACATTACTGCACTACTTCCTTTTAGAGTCGGCCCACTGTAATAAATATTTACAGTCAATCATGAAGTGCTCAAATATTACCATTGAAAATATTACCAGTTTATTAGAGAAAAAAATAAATCCACAAGCTATTGCTTGAAGCCAAGGCATTGACACCAAACAGAAAATGTTGCCTGTTACCTCATGAATATCTCTACCTGTCTCCAAAATCTCACAGGCATTTCAATTGTGCCACCTGGGAAAACAGCCGCCATTCTTCTGCTGTCAGAGATCCCACGGCACTCGCCATGCCTGACCCTTGTCAGCTTCCAAGGGCACTGAAAGCCAGCTACTCCAGCTGAAGAGAAGCTTCAGTCCACTGAAGTTGAATCTATCACACAATAGAAGAGACTTGCAGATCTGGCAGCATTCATTCCCCTAAGAAAATCTTCCATTAAGCCAAATGAATGTATGAAACATGCTGTGATTGCCTGAATGACATTCACGTTCCTGCTGCTGAACTTCACTCGCACACGTGAGGAGTCCATGGAGCTCAACTGCCATCCTCATGTCCCTTAAGAACCTAAACACAATCCCAAACCAACTCATGCCCACTGCACTGATCAAAGAAGAGCAAGCTTAAAGTTCATCTCAATCTAAAATTGACAGTAACCTTTTCTGGGGAGTTGCAATTAAAGCTCTCCCTGCCCTCTCACTGACCAATATCATCTGAAGTTTGGGTCCACGATTTTTGGCACAGTGAAGTTCTCCCACTCCAGGCAAACCTTATGCTTTTGTCTCTAGTACATTCAATAGATGTTCCACAAGAAAACCCAGACAAACAGAAAAAAATCACCTATCTGTCCACGAGCCTCTAAAACATTTCCCCAAGACTCAGATCAGCTCTGCAATCCATTGTGGTTACTAAAACATATTGGTAGATCTGTTCCCAAGTCTCTAAAACTGGAATTTGATTAGGAAGGTTCTATTCTTTGAGGAACAAAGGAAAAAGCATTAACTTGCAGCTGCTATGGTGCATGACTATCCATACCCGTGGCTCCAAGGCAGCACACACAATCACAAGATGGCAAAAGTAGAAGTGAAATGGTCAACAGATACATTCTTCTCAAGGACAGCCCCATTTTCCGCTTCTTTAGGTTTCAATTGAGCAATTGTATATATAAAGAAAATAAAACATTCCATCTACTCACCTGCAGAGAGATTGCCCTGCCAGAAAGCTTTCCTTCCCTAAGCAAGGCACAAAATATTTTTTCTGATGCTGATATGGAGCCCCACAAATTGAGGAAATACATTTATGGCTATGGGCTTCATTCATGGGGATGCAGATCTGTGCCAAATGATTCACATTTGCTTGGCCAACATCCAAATATTAAGTTTATTTAGGCTGATGAATCTGTGACCCCTTTCTCCCTCTAGGAAACCCACTCACACAGGTCAATTCATTGTGCTACTTTTTTAAAATAGATACTTAAAACAACTAAGCAGATGAGATGGGGTACAAACAGCATTGTATGCTCTATGTAAATGTTTACAGGAGGGTGTGAATCAAAAAAAAACAAAAAAACAAAAAAAATGGATTGGCACTATCAACTGTGATTAAATAGTTTTCTTCTTTCTACACAGCAAGAAAAATCAAATTCTCTGCAGCAACAGTCACAGTTTATCTTTCTGCAAAACATATTCTTGGCCTGTCTAAAAATTAAACAATTGCCTGCATTCCTGGCAAAAGATATTACTCTGAACTACAGGGCTTGTATCTGACAAGAATTACATTCCTACTAAAAAAGTCAAAAGAGATGATGTGGCTGTAAGAAGTGTGCCTTGGTTGGAATAATTCAGCTGCTGTTTCCCTCCTGGTGGTAACTTCAGAGCCAACACCCAACTTTTCTCCTTCTAAGTGCTCTGACCCAAAAGACTGGCAACTTTTGCAGCTGCACTCAGACTTTTATCCTCATGCACATAAAACAGCACAGTACAGGGCCAGTATTCTAAGTGCTATAGGCCCTGCACAGTGTTGCTTATCCAGAGGCATCAGTGAGAAACATCCTCCCTTTTCCTTTTGATCAGCAGGTCTCTTGGTATGATCATCTGCTGTCAGGTACTTGGACTACTAAAATGTTTCTCCAATGAAGTCCAACTGCCTGAAAAGACATGTCAAGCAATGTAACTATATCACTACACATTTTTGTGATATATCAAGTTTAATACTTTAGTTTAATTCAAAGTTAATCAAGTTAAAATATTTTTCAGACTCAAGAATATTTTCACCAATGCTACACTGGTCATTATACCCTTCAAAGAAAGAGGCCCTTAGCCTTATTCAGACATCTTACAAAGCTATAAAAGCTGTATTTTTCTTAGTTGTGTGTTCTCACTTCTGAGCAAGATAAAGTGAACTTCCTATGGCAAGCACCAAGGCCCACTGCAGACCCACAGCACTGATCCTTCAGGTAACCTGACTCTGTATCACCCACACAGAAACCCTAGGAAATCATCCAGAAATTAATCAACACGGAAGATAACTGGCAGCCCACTTTCACCTGTGCAGGAAGCACTGGCACTGATGAGACCAAGCCAGAAAATGCACAGTCCCTGCTACAGAGACACAGCAAAGCTCCTGGCAAGGACTGGAGCCATCCCCTCAGAAGGGGCTGTTGCTGTACGGCTTTTGTTAAAAAAAAAACAACAAAACAAAACANAAAAAAAAAAAAAAAAAAAAAAAAGCCCTAAGTTCTTGACATTGACAAGCTATCTTACCACCTTCCTTTCTTCCATTATAAGACAGACTAGGTGAGAACACAAATTGCCTTAAATGCTTAGATCTACTTCCCGTCTGCAAGAGATAAAAGTACAGAGTGAACTGCTTTGCTTTATTTCCTTTTCTGAACAACAGACAAGTCATCTGTGGCAAGAGCACCTAATGAAAAGATTCTTTGATAGCACTGAACATACAAGAAAAATCACTGTCCACTTCTTTTAGAGGCACAGCAGTATGACTTCTGGTCATCCACATTTTTGACAGCTCTCAGAGGGTGATACAGGACTGCTTTCAGAAAGGTCTCCAACATGGATTTCTATTGAAATATCATCATCTCACCTCTCCTACTGCCCTGACAAAACATCACACAGCAACACCTATGGGATATAGGACTGAGGCAAACATGCACCATTTTCATGGAAAACACCTAAACAATGATCCTCTCTCTATGGCAGGGTAAGCTATTACCCATGGGGGCAGGAAGGATTCCCAAGACGTGGTGAAAGCAAATCGTTGTTGTCCAAATCCAGTTTGCAAAAGCTTCAGGTAGAGATTCATTTTAGGCTTCTGCTTAATGAGATACAGCAGCACAGACCAGGAGCAGTTGTCTGAGCATGACTATGATGTTGTGGCCATTTCCCACAGACCTGCATCTTGCCACCATATCTCACACCTTTCTCACCTCAGACTGCTACACTGCACTCAAGCAGTTACATTTTAGATCAATTCAAAATTATCAAGTGGCATAGACCATCATGCCTCCAAACTTCCACCTCCCCCAATGGCAGCATGCAGCACTCTGGAAGCAATCTCTACGGGATGAGAGGTGACAAGGGGATTTCTGGTTTTGCATCTGAAGAAAGGGGCTCTGACCTGCACAGCACCCTATGGGTTTTGAGCCTTTATGGCTGAAAGAGTATCTTTTCTTGCCACTGTGTAAATGTTGTAACTGGCATTCATTTTCAACATACATAAACAGAAAAGCATCTATTTGTGCAGCTTTCTGTAAGAAGTTCTGAAATGACAAATCTTTGAATTTCGCATGGACTTGGGTATTCTGTGAAGCATTCAAACTTTCAATAATCTCCTTTTCCTAGTTGCTTGACTTTAAAAGTTTTGTTTATCTTTCAAGGCTGCTCCAGGCTGGTGTTCATTGAATTCAGAACGCAGCCAAGTAACTCCACCAGCCGTAGTGCTGCTGCAGGAGACAGCCACTTTAGCACTTCCCACACTAGCTATGGGTGACTAAAAGTCCTCAGAGTAAAGTTAATTTTTAATTTTTTAAAAACAGAATCAAAAGAGAGAGAACTCCAGAAAAAAAATTTCAAGTTTTATGTTGTCTACAGAAATTTCTGGAAATTCAGAGGTAACAGACTTTTTAATTTAAAATCGGACTCAGTCACTTAAAACAAAAATACTCCAAAACAGCTTGAACCAAGAGGCTTCAAGTGTTCTCCAAGCACCTGGCACAGTTTAGCTACTATGTTCAAATAACCAAGGAGTTCAGCATTAATTCGTTTCAGAAAATGCTACAGCTGATTGCAGCACAAAGCTTTAACTGCAGGCTTTTTGCACACAGATACCCTGAAGACTTTCAGAATCTTGTTCACTCATCCATCCAGTTTAAGAGAGAGCACGGGGTAAGGGAACAGCCAATATCCCACAGATTCACATCATTGTAAAGACCTGTGATGAATAAACTGAAGACCAATAATGGAAAATTCCTTTATATTTTATCTAAAACAGCTCTTAAAGATAGAATACAAGAAAATTAAAGAACTCTCTTGGGGCAATAGAGAGAAACTCTTCAGCCTGAGGGGTCCTCTTCAGCTTTTCTCATCTTCCTGCCACTGCTTGTGACACCTACAAGGCCCTATCAATGTAACAGATGAAGCGATACAACAGCTTCCAGAGCCAGGATGCATACAGGCAAGGAATACACTCCATAAGCCATAGCTGTGTAAACAGGTGAACAAGACAGTTCCAATATTGCCAGGAAATACAGAAGGTGAATCAAGATGTAATACAAGAGGGGGTCACCTCCAAGAAGCAGTGCAGGGAAGAGGAAACGTGCAGAACAGAGATGGAACGCTCAACAAGCTAATGGTATGAACAAAGAGGAAAGAGTCTGTCAGCATCAGAATTGAGTACAGCAGACAGTTCTTTTCCTTTTCAGACTGCAAGGCACAACTTTGGGGCGCTGTAACATGAAACACTTTCCACTCAGGCACACGCGTTCATTAGCTGACCCCCTCAGTGCATTTTTTTCCAATCTAGCAATGAGGAAAGCGGCTCACCCAGCAGCAGTCAGAAAGCTGGACAGGGCTAGGATGAGCGACAGCCAGACACATAATGCTCAGCAGGCTTCTGGAAGGGAGTGATTTTCCTCTCTCCAGCAAGGAAAGCAGGATGGGCGGCTTTCAGTTTCAGAAACCAATTAGGCAGAAACTGCTATCAAAGCAATAGAGAGGGCCCTACCCTAACTGTGTTGAGAAACACCAGGTGGTATCATCTCAATCGTTTTGCCAGTTTCAACAGCCCCACTCATTCCTTCTCGCTGAAGGCGCCCAGGGTGCCCTTTTCCAGGGCTCCTCTCACACACCTGCCTGGACACCACACAGCACTCAACTACACTGTCACCTGGACACCACTGCCGCCTAAAAGGCAGTCACTTTTATGTAGTGGCTTGTGGAACAGCCACTAAAAGAGCAACAAACTCACAGACTTTATTCCTTCATGAACCACTTTTAAAGAGCCATTACACTCTGTGTGAACAATACACAGCAATATAGGCTTACCAAGCTATTGTGCTTTCAGGAGATTTTACAATACAGAAAAAACCCAGTGAATCTAAGAAGAAAAGAAAAACTTTAAAAACCCCTAAGTTTGGCACCACTGTAACATTCCTCCACAGAGTCCAAAATGAATTATTACAAGATTGTCCTTTAGATTTTGCAACCAAGCATATGTGGTCAACATCAGAATTAGCTAAAGCAAATAAAATTGCCTTCCTCACCCTCCAAGCTGACAAATCCTGCACAGCCAATTACAGACCCATGACACTCACACATGGAGCAAAAAACTCTTCATGGCAAGTGTTAGCCAAGACATTATTTATTGCAGACCATCAAGACAATCTGCTACAGTTACAATAAGCACTGCTGTCTGCAAGGACTTGGTGTTTCTTGAAACATTTATTTCCCAGCAGCTCAGAGAAGGAAAAAAAAATCAATTCTACAGCCATTAGATGAAATTCTCAAAATGCAAACGTTGAGACTTCTATTTTTATACTAATATTTTTGGTCACGTGTTGCATGATTACCCTTTATATTTCAGGATTATTTTTATCCCATTGGAGAAACAAGGTATATCCCTCAGCAGTGCAAGAGCAACCAGGTGAAGAACTAAAGAAAACTTCAAGCTCCTATCTCTTCTCATACTATAATGAGCAGGTTGATAGTATCAGCAAGTGGAAAACTGGAAGCTTAGCTCCCTCTTCTTAAGGGACAGGCTTAACACAAGGAGTAGACACCCTTCTTTTTTTTTTTTTTTTTTTCAGGGAAAGCCTACAAACCCAGCAACAAGACCTGCACAAAGAATACCCTATTTGAGAACTATTCCAATGTAGAAATCCATATGGTTGAGTGATTTCGCAACCACCAAAATATAAATAGAGAAATAAAAATAGTCAGATTTCAGAAGACAGATGTATGGCTTGAAAGAGACACGTGAAGGCCACAGGGTTCCTACTGTTGCAGGGATGTTAAAACCCTTGTACCTTGTAACATCTCTGACAGAGCAAAGAGAGCAGCATGCATGAGAAGTCATCTTTGGCAACAGCCAAAGGAGGAGCAGCTGCTGGTAATCTCCCATCCTTCCATTCAAGGCTTCATTCAGTTACCAACTTCTGAGAACAGAGTACCATAAATTCAATCTAATAAATTGCACAGCAAAGAGATGAAAAACCCTTGCTCACTCTTTCCTCCCCATATACCTTGAGAAGAAGAGCAATCACAGTACGGTTCTAGTTCTGCTCCTCCCAGGAAACACAAGGAACAATGGACCCTCCTCCAGTATTTTATAAATCCTTGTCTCATCCCTTAGATCCATCATTCCAAGGTAACTGTTGCAGTGCTCAGCCAGGAGAAGCAAGAGACACCAGAGCAAGAGTGACTTCATCATTTGATTTCACCCCTCCTTACAAATGGCAAAAAGGCTGACATCAAACAAGTCAGGTTTTGCTTCTGAAAGACCCACAAGACAGAGGCACTAAAGATGTCCCAGACACTCGGAAGATACCAACACATCAATTTTCACCTTCCTCACAAGGACTCTTTTGTCCTAGCTTTAACTCAAACTGGTTTGAATGTAACTAAGTATCAGTCTATAAATACATATCAAAATGAAAGAGCCGACCTAACTCTGTTCACCACATAAGCACTCCACCCTGGCAATACACAGTTTGTTACATCATGTGATAAGATGTTACCAATACTCCGCTAACCCGAAAAATAAAACCTTTTTTGACACCATGGAATTTTAATCACAAAAAAAAAAAAAAAAAAAAAAGTGTTTATACCCATTGCAAATCATTGTTGGAGGTNAAAAAGCTAAAAAAAAAAGCTAACTTCCCAGGCTGTCTTACACGGCTGGATTAACTGAAAATAGAAACTGTACTTCCCACAGAATCCTTGAATGTGGTTCTCTTGCTTTGTTCTGACATTTTTTCCAGACAGCAGAAGGACCGGGAGCACATGACTAGAGCGACTGGGGGGGTTATCACAAGTGCATGCGCTTTATGTTACGGCCTTTGTTTCTCCCTCCGTGTTATACACTTGGGATTGAATCATATTTGCAAACTTGTTAGTCTGCATCAGTTAGCACCCTCTTCACAGGCAAGCATCTGTCTAGTCTTTGACCTCAAATAACGGGAAAGGAGCATCAATGACCTTCCAAGAATCAAGCTGTAGAGCCTGAATAAGGCCAATGTAGCTGCTGAGTGTGACAGGTTGAAGTCTCGCTTGGTTTAGACAGCCACCTGCAGAAATACCGATCAACAAGACCTGCTTTCCATTCCACAGGCACATAAAGTAAAGCCAGTAAATTAAAATGGAGTCACCCACAGTTCTCCTCCGTACAGATCAATAATCCTTAATAAATACTAATGCTGGACCTGACCAAACCCACGGTGTCGTGCTGCTAATACGGGTTAACTGCATCCACGGTTTTTGGAGTGCTGCTGGCACACTGATCATGCAGATACAAGGTGGACTACAGCCCCTGAGCCAAATGCTCTCTTCAAGGCTTCAACCACAGTGGAAGACATTTCAGTGCAAAAAAACCTATTAAAATTTCTCATCTGACAAAAAGCTCACAATCTCCCGGTGCTTTGGCATGAAACACACAAGCCCCTGCGATGGATGCAGGCATGCACCCATAGAGCCATGTCAGGTGTGGCTTTACACGAGTATCAAATAGATCAATGCATATTGAGCATTCCTGATCCCATTAAGATGTCATCCTGCATTTCCGTAAGAAAAAAAGAAAATATTTCTAAAAACTACACTGTTCATATGAATCTGGAAGAATAATTCAGTTCTTAATGTGAACATATTCAAATCAAGAGTAAAGAAATTCCATATGATAAGCACATAGCTGATCTATAGCAACTCAAAACTGGGCCTTTTTGTATCAGCACTGTACATTTGTTTAGGTTTAATTCATATTTTTAATTCACATAAACCAGCTAACCTCAATGGATAGAATACGAAGAATGGGCACACATTAAGCATGATTTCTGACATGTCTGTGCAGAATAAAGCACAGGCCCCATTCTTTAAAAAATTCCTCTGATCAGAAAATTGGAAAAGGAATGCCAAGCTTGACATGTGAGTCCATGGAGTAGTTATTTCAAAATAAGCATTTTCTTATGCCTTCTTCTGAGCATTTTACCAGAGCCTGGAGGATATTAGAGACACCTTTTGTAAGCTCCCCTCCCCCTCCCTTTTT
>VWYP01022857.1:9659-30765 GCA_013400435.1 Pycnonotus jocosus | reverse complement strand
AATATATTAATTATTTATTAATTATTCGTAAACTGTATGTTAATATACTATTAATATATTATTTTATTATTATATTATATTGTATTATTATATTATATTATACTATTATGTTCTTTTATATTCTTTTATATCAATTAATATTATATTATATTAATTAATAGATTAATTATTGTTAAACTGTATAGAGGAGTCTTCCCCATAGTAGAACACCATTCTGTACCATTATTTTTCTTCATTCCAAAATTTATCGGCCCCGGTGCATGCTGGGGCTTGTAGTCAGAGCGTCCCGTGCCGACGGCTGTAAACCCCCTTGTGATTGGCTGGCGGGGCCCGAGCCCTCGCGTAACAGCCAATGAATGGGCGGGATACTTGGGGAGTGGCGGATTCCAGGAGCCCTCAGGAGCCCAGGAGCCGCCGCCGCCGCCTCGGGCCGGGTGGACCGGGCAGCTCTCCCATCCTCTCCCGCCCCATCCCGTCCGTCCTTTCATCTCTGTCTCATCTTGTCTCATCTCGTCTCGTCCCGGATGGCCGCGATCTCTCGGGCACCCGCGAACCGAGGGCAGGTGAGGCACCGGCGCCCCATCCTCGGTCTGTACCTAGGGAGCCTCGGCCCGGGCCGGTGATCGCGTCCGGTGTGGGGAGGGATCTGTACAAGCCCCTTCCTTCCAGCTCCGTGACAGAAGGGTCCAGCCAGGTAGTGACCAGCTCTGCTACCAGGGAACCAGGGACAGGACGAGAGGACAGTCTTAAGTTGTGGCAGGGGAGGTTTAGGTTGGACATCAGAATTTCTTCACCTAAAGGGTGGTCAGACATTGGCAGGGGCTGCCCGTGGAGTCACCATCCCTGGAGGTGTTTAAGGAAAGACTGGACGTGGCACTCAGTGCTCTGGTCTGGTTAACAACGTGGGAATCAGCCACAAGTTGGACTCGATGCTGTCAGGTCTTTCCTAAGGTCAGTGACTCTGTGATTCTTGGCAGGCCCACAGCCATGTACCCCGCAGGACCAGCCCCCGTGGTGACCTCACGGTGGTGGACAGAGAGCTGGAGAACGCTGGAAGAACTCCGTCCCAGCACGGCAGGTTCCTGAAGGTGTGCGATGGAAAAGCTGGTGGGATCCGGCGGTGCCAGATGCCAGGGAGCAGCCGTGCAGTCCAGAGCACTCTGGGCAGCGCCTCCCACAGGAGGTTAAGCTCAGTCCTGGATAAAGTGGCACAACTAGAAAGCAAAATCATGGGTCAAAAAAAGCACCTGGGATTGCAGAACACTGACTCGGGCCTGAAGCCTTTGGCTGTGGAGTGCACTTCATCTCCCTCTGGGCATGAAGGTGGTGCCAGGGGCAAGAAGTACTGGAAGAATTACGGTACCACCAGTGGGAATGGGACCCACAGGGACGCCTGTTCTGAGGAAGAGGAAAGCATCCAAAGCCCTAAAAGGAATGTTACAGTTAAACAACAGCTTGATCTGGATAGTGATGAAGAGGAAATGAGAGAATTGATGGAGAGCTCTTTGGCGTTTTCCAGTGGAAATGGGAATCAGAAGGTTCTGGTAAGTGATGCTCAGTGGGGTAGAAAGGTAATTACAAACTTTGCTGGATTATGTATTTTTATTAATGCTTTTATATATTTGTTTTAATTGGTTTATCGTTTTTTGTTTAGATAACACCAGCAACTAAATTTTAAATTTGCATTTGTGCCTTGCTCATGATAGGATTCAGGTTCATGTTTTAACATCTTAAAATGACTTTCTTTTACCCACAATGATTTGTTCTCCCTTCAGCAGTCTACACATAACAATGAAGTAACACAAAAATCTCTTTTTCCTGTTCTTCAAAAAGAGCAAGACTCCAGTTCCATTGGGAACTGCTCCTCCATCTCGTAAGGAAGTTTCACCAGCAGAGTTATCTAAAGCATCTTCTTTTCACGACAAAGACTCAGAGAAGAGTGTGTTTGGTAGAGTTAATTCACCAGCACCTTCACTGGCCAGCAGAAACCTGTCAGGACATACCATGAGATCTCCATTGCTGTCATCTTCCATGAAAGACAACACTGTAAAGATTGCTCTGCCTAAAGCAGGCTACACCAAGCAAAGGCAAGAATCGCTTGAAAGTGACAGAAGTGAAATAAAGTCATTAGATGAATTATTTTCTAAAGGAGCTGACGCAGAAGATCCAACCAGCAGCAGCTCGAAGGGTAAGTTTTCTAAAATACTCTCTCAGTAGACTCAGTATGAATTGTATTGATAATCTCCTCATAAATTCTCTTAGTAAACATGGGGAAAATAGTCACTTTGAAAGGATTCACTGGTGAAATTTTACATAAACCAAGGCCCAATCAAAGTCATCTGTTGATCTGTTTCTTTTTTCTAGTGTAATAGGTTTGTATTTTTCGTAGCTTTTGATTTAATGGGTTCAGATTGATGCTGCTGCCCTGAGTGACATTATGATGTCAAAACAATCAGAACAGTTAGAGCAGTTTTCATGTATCAGTGGCACAATGCACCAATGGGTCAGAGTAAGAACAGCTGGAAATGAGGGGCAGCAAAAATCTCTTGAACTTCAGGAACGTCAGCAGATCAAAGGAAGAAATTTTATGGGTTTCTATGAAGTTAAAGAATCAATGACTGATTGCTATTACTTTTCAATACTAACCTAGGAAGGTAGCACTGATTTTTTTTTTCCCCCACTTCATTTATGGGAAAGTGTAGTGTAATTTTCATGCAAATTCTCACACGTAGGTGTCATTTGTTTGCAGACTTCAGACTGAACATCCTGAGCCTTGATGATTTGGCACCAGATACTACCAGTAAGGCAGCAGAATTAAAGCAGAAAGTAAGTAGAAATTTCCCACTAGCACATATTCCCAGTCTGCCTTTGTTTGGTGGAGTGTGGATGTCCTAAAATAAATACTTTTACAGGGAAAAGACGTTCAGTTTACTCAAGAATCAAACAAATATGTGAAAAAAGATACACTGCTAGTGAAAGAGGACCAGGCTGCTCTTAAAATGACCAGTGCAGTAACTGGTGTGAGTGATTCTTCTGAAGAGGATGTTGAAAAATGTGTCTCTGAAGCTGAAATCTCTGAACATTTAAGCGGAATTTCCTCAGATTTCCCTTCACACAAACAGGATCATCTTAATCAGGATGAGAGAACTCTTAATTCAGAATATTCTGAAGACTTTGAAAAGTCTCTGTCTACAGCAGACAGGGAATCTGTAGAGGGACATACTGGGAGCTGCACATGTTCTGGAGCACACCCATCCCCAGCCTCATCCCCGCTGGTCACCCAAGAGCAGCACAGCCGGGGACACCGAGTGACAGTCACAGAAGCTGCGGTTCAGACAGCAGAGCCTCTGTTCACCTACTGCTGGGCAAAGGGTGAGTTACTGCCCAAGCCAGGCAAGTTTTACACTTTTATATATGCCAGCCCAGTCAGCCTTGATAGACCAGTGGCCAGCTTGCCCTCACTGGTGCTAAATAAAAATTTTTCTAAAGCCCAACACTTTAATCTGCTGTCCACAGAAAAGACTGGGATTGAATATCATAATAAGAAATGGTTTTTTGCTTAAAAATACTGCTCAGTCACAATAGCATGAGTAGTACTCTCAAATGAAATTCAGTGTTCAGATACCCTTACTATCATAAATAATAGCACTGTGGTGTTACTAAAGTGACTGCTCATTCATAGAGGTTTTTTGCATTCTACTTCTCTCTTGGGAAAGCATTATGGCCCCATGACAGGATCAGATACAAGCTTTCACATCCTGAGGGGTAACTCCCTGCCTACATCTCTTTATTTAAAGGAGAAAAGTACTAAGAGCCACCATTCCTTGCCACACTCGAGGAGAAAGTAGAAACATGAGTGTGCATGAAAACAGAAGCATTGAGTACAAAATTTTTACTCTGCCTAGGGTTAGAGAAGGTGCTTTCTGCAATGGTGTCACGAGCCTAAGAGTTGAAACAACTGTGGAAGTTGTATAACTATGTCAACTCTTTTTGGCTTACAGAATTCTCCTTTTAGGCTGTACAGTGGTTTTAGGACAGCTGCTTCACCAAAAAAACTGGTGAAAGAACAAGCAGTAGCACTAAACCTTTCCACTCTCCCCACCCAGTAATTCTGATGCTCTCCTGTGTGCAGCAAACCCCTCTGCAGTGCTTGCCCCAGCTGCTGGAACCAGCTACATTGACCCAGTGCCAATTGCCAGTCACACCATCAGCATGGACGCAGTAGAAGGTACCAAAAACATGCTCATTATTCTTCTTTTTTACTGTATTTTCTGCACCTAAGGCCAGCTTGGTTTGTTCAGCCCTTGTGCCAGCTGTGCCTCACTGCAGTACATCCTGTCCCTTACAGCCCTGACTGCCTACAGCCCCTCGGTTCTCGTTTTACACGCCATGTGCAAGCAGCACATGATGCTGACACAGCAGTTTGTGGAGAACGTTCACCAGCTTCACAGATCCCTCGTGGAGTCCTTAGAGCATGAGAAGTTCCACTACCATACCCTGGAAGAGGCTAAAGAGGTATTTATGACAAACCAGAGACTGAGTGTATATTCCTTTCCAAACGCTTGTGGTATTTGCAGCAAACCCAATTTCAACGCATATGATTAATTAATAAGTTTAAAAGAAAAAAAAGACTGATGTCCTGCTGGAGGCCATAGTTTTTAAAGAGGAAGATTTCTGCTATAGCATTTAGCTGGCCTCAAATGAGCTGGGATCATTTATATGCTGCAACACAAGGGTCACTTTCTGTTGCTAGTAGAGAAACATGCAGGTATCTTGACATGAACATTAGTTGCTTTCTACTATTTAATAAATAATAATCTACATAATAAAGACATTAGTTTATTAACTTTTTTTTTCTCTCCCCAGTACATCAAGAATCACAAATCTCCACCTCTAACAATTGAGCAAGCGCTTGAAGAAATTCAGAGAGACCAGGAGAAATAACTGCTTGGACAGATATTGAGCTTTAAGTGACATTTATATTTACTGCTCTAAGGCTGGAACAAGAAACTTTTCCAAGTTGCACAGATGAAAGGTTATAAACTGTACTGGAAGGATTTGTACAAACTGCTATGTTAGTATCAATTAGTTAGTACAAGTCACTAATAATTATATATAACTTACTTTTCTATACCTGAATGTTTTACTCATGTACACAACACAGGGATACGCAGGAACCTTCAGCCAGACTGTGTCAGCAAAAAAAGACATCATGTAACACTTCTGTCTAATGGGACCGTGGTAAGTCATCACAGTGCACACATTTATCCAGTGAACTGTGAGATCTGTGATCGCATTTACGATCGTGGAAGAAGTGAAAGTCTGTACAACAGCCCCTGAGAAACATGACCGCAGCAAAAAATGACCACATCCCAACTTCAGTGCCATTATCCCAACAGCATTTCTGTATAACGCTTCCATGGGTGGCTGCTCTCCTCACTAAATGTTAATCAATGCAAAACCAGCACCTCATTCTTGTCAGATTACAACAAACCCGTGCACACACTTGGGTGTGTTTATTAAAACAAATTCAAAACAAGGAAGGCTTATACTCAAGGTACAGGAATCCACTTACTCTGAAAGCTCAGCTGCCTTTTTATTTTTAAAAAAAATTGTTTATTGGAAGGCAAAACAACAACATTCACAACTTGGTAACATACAGGTGTTGTATGCTGATTCACAGACAGGTACAGTTCCACAACTACAGTAGATCTAGAACAAACTGATATTCCACCATATTAACTGAATGTTTTTTAAGAGGGTTTTTGCTCTACAAACAAACGACTGGAAAATAGAACCGCCAGGCAGACCTGGGGAGTGGAAGTGCAGTGTAAGGGCCTAGCAGCTCTAGCTGGTGGTCTCTGGAAACAGTTACAAAAGGTACGTTTCTTTTATTTCATTTAGATTACAGCAAGCTTCCAAGAACATCTTGTTGATAGAAATGTGTAGAGCGGAGAAAATGGATTCTCTTCTATCGAACTAATTAGCTTTTTTTTTTTTTATTAAAGGGTATATACAAAAATATAAAAAGCTCAAAGACTTGTGTTCCATTACAAAGCACCGCCCGTTCCCTCAGAGTGCTGGGAAAGCTACCAGAGAACTGACCCTTGTGTCTTGCCTCGAGTGGCGGCTGCAGCAAGGGCCTGGAGGTGGGTGGAAGGTTCTAAAAGCTCGCACAGTGCTCACAGGTCACCTGCACTGGAACTAGATGCTTCATTCCCCATTTAGACATTAGGATACACACTGCTCAGCATCAGTCTGACTTGATCCCAAGGCAGCACCCCTCCACTTCAAATAGAATTAACCTTTTGAGAGAAATAAACATACGTTTATGGAACTAGAGAACATACAACCACATCAGATAATGTCTGTATTCCACAGGAATGAATGAGGCACAGTCCTGCACCAGGAAATGAATGGGGTTTAATTCTACTCTAAAATGGGGAACTAATTAGAAAGTTTTGCAAGATAAATGGAAATTTTTAGATTTGCTAGACATGTCATAGTAACAACTGGCCTTTTTAAAGCACTAATTGACAAGTGTTGAAGTACATATCATAGCTTTCTATTTTTCACCATAGTTTTAAAAGTAATTCATGTGTCACTTCCTCCAGACTTTAATCCGGATTTCTAATGTTTTTTTAATGTTTTGTACAAGATGCAAGACACCTTTCTTCAGAGAGTTTTATTTGGGTGGTGGAGGGTCTTGTGTTTCACGTTTCACTGGAACAGTATGGAAAAGAGTTCTTACGCATTCTGCAGTTACCTAAGCTGTCTGAAATGTTTCATGGAATGAGGGCTCTGTTAATAAGGAATTGTTCCTTATGGGCTTCATTTGAACCCATTTGACTGCACAGATCTAGAGGCAGAAGTGACATTTCATTGAGCATGCCAACTTTTTCCCTTTAGCTGTTGGCAAGTGCCAATGTTCAAGGTATCACAAACTCTCTGCAAAAATCCATCATTCAGGTAATTGTCTTCACCTCTTTTAAACACCACTTTTTCTGAACCCTTCCTGCACTACAGAGAATTTATTACCAGCTCTGGCTTTGGCAGAATGTGGTACTAATGGTAGGAAACTCCATTAGGGCAGGGGTAAACACTAAGTGTGGTCTAACTTGGTTCCAACCACAAGGACCTCCCTGCTGTGGCAGCCGTCCCTTGTGCGGCACAGCTCCCCCTCCACTAACTTTGTGACTGCTCCAAGTTTTCCTGGGGCAACATTCAAAGATGCAGGTCCTCAGGAAGTGGCTTACACAGAACACGCTCATTAATTAGCGTTTCAGAGATTAGAACACAACACAATGCCTCAAAAGGAAAACCTGCCAGGTGAATCAGAGTACACATCCACTTACCTGTTTTACTCTATCAGTTACATTAGAAAAAAAATGAAGAGTTACTGATACTTTGATTTGAGTTTACAAAAATAACTTTCAAGTCCATTGAGGTTTCTAAATTGCTGAGAAACATTCACTTACATTCATCCCTGGCCTTCATGCGTGCGATAAATGAGTAACTTTTATTTCTTCGGTAATTTTCGTAAGGGTCGTCCAACGCAACTCCCACTCCTTTGTACTGATCCCATTTGTCTCGGATATCGCCTCCTTTAATTGGATCCTGAATTCCTTGTTCCTTGGCTCCCAATCCACCAGATCCACTCCATCCTGCAGCAAGGACACAACACCGCAATCCTTTCACTGTTTTTTTATTACTAGAATTGTGAAGACAAACATGGACATTTTGGAAACAACCAAAGACAGCCATCAGTTTGATAAAGCAGGATGGGAGTAAACAACCTGAAACAACACATGAGCTGTCCCATTTATTTCACAAGCATTAATATGCAGAGATTCTAGGAGCTGACAGCAGCACTATCCCTAAAAACTGTTAGGAGGATAAGAAGAAAGGCAGCACAACCCCAATCTGTGTGGTCAACCCTGCTGACCTGGCACTGCAGGGAGATGAAATACCTCGGGTAGGGTCAGTTCTATCTGATCCCAAACTCACATCCTTGTCATCTGTATCTTTCTCAGAAAGATCACTGCTCCATGTACTTACATCTCTGAATATTCTTATGCTGACCTTGGAATGCCAAGGAATAATTCCTTATGAACGTGCATTAATTAATTATATCTAAGACTTTGGCGTCTAATCTTGTTTCCTGGCTAGTGTAAGATTCTAGAACAGCATCTTACCCATTTTCACTAGCATTTGATGGCCTTTATTTTCTTCTCCAAGTCTCGATTCTGGTATAGGAGGCCCAGAACTGGAGCCCAAACCAGCAGAAGAACTAAGAAAATAAGAACAAATTAGGAACCAGTGATGCTATTCTCACACAAAGCACAATCAGTTCTATTCTGTTAAGCATTAACATCTAACACAATTCCATCCACTCTACTAAGCTATTCTTTATTAAAGCCATTAGATGATGCAGTTCTTGAGGTGCCAGAAACACATCACCTGCTTCTCAGCACAAGAGAAATCAAACACTGCTCTTCCCAATGGAGCACTCACAGAATTACTCCTGCTCCCAAGGAAGGCATACACAGACTTCACAGTTGCACACAGTTGTGTTAAAATAAAAAGCCACCACAATAGAGTAATAGCCTCTCTATAAGCACATACAGCAGATGAATTGTTTCTAAATCTGCTCTCCATCATCTTCTCTGTTCTTTATTGAAATGCTTATCATCCCTTGGTAAGGAGGCAGTGCCCCTGCAGGCGCTCTGTTCAAACAGCCCAGGTAAAAGGAGACAGGAGCAAATCAAAGCTTACGGAGGAGTGGGACTGCGAGAGCGGGAACGGCGCCGCCTTCCTGGGGAGTACGATTTGGACCGAGACCGTGAGCGAGACCGTGAGCGGCTGTGAGAGGAGCGGGACCTGCTCCGGCTTCTGAAAGGCAAAGCACACGAGTTACCAGAGCAACCCTGGCAGATCCTTGCATCAGCCTTGGGTTCTTCTCACTCCCCAGTTCACAAGGTTCAGCCCCACCGTGCCCTACCTGGACTGGGAGCGAGAATAGGATCGCGATCGAGAGCAAGAGCGGGAGCGTGACCTCGAGTAGGAGCCAGATGATTTTGAAGATCGTGAATTAGACCGGGAAGACGAACGACCTCGGCTTTTAGACCGACTGCGAGACCGAGAAGGCCCACTGCACAGAGGAGCAGAGAAAAGTCCAGTGAGATTCCATGGAGGAGCACCAGAAACACAAATCTACTCCTGATCACATTCAAATTGCACACGAGCACTGCTTCTGCAGTGAAAGTGAAAGCTTGAGTGTGAAACACTCCTTCACAATCACAAAGCAGTCTGGGTTGGAAGGGACCTTCATCCAGTCCTAACCCCTGCCATGGAGCAGGGACACCTTCCTCAAGACCAGGCTGCTCCAAGCCCTGTCCAACCTGGCCTTGGGCACTTCCAGGGACGGGGCAACCACAGCTTCTCTGGGCAGCTTGTGCCAGTTCAATTTTCTGCAGATTAGGCAGATCAGCACGTTGCTGAACAGACTTTCCCTCTGCATTTAGCCCAAGCACCTTCCAGATGAACAGCACACAGCAGAAAGTGGCACACAGGAACTCTCACCTGTTTCTCTTCTCTTGACCTTTCCTCCGCCTTGCTCTCATTTTAGCTCTGAAGAATTCGTACAGTCCATTCTGCTCCCATCCTTCACTGCAACAAATCAACCACACAGAACCCACACCTGTAAATTCCTGGCAACCTTAAGGATTTTCACTGGATTTTGTACAGAACAAAAGGTTTGGGCAAAACCCAGATCTGAGTGTAAGATCAAACAGCAGCTGCAGTTGCAATACAACAAGAGCACAGGTGAAAGACAGAGAGGCACTTTGTGGTTTGAGCCACTTTCTTAGGGCACTTGCCTTACCATTTTATTGGCTACACTTACTCTTACCTGTTTCTAGGCCTGTCATGAGATGGTGGACTATAAAATGCCTCAACAGCAGCCAGGAGTCTCTCACTGGGGGGCATTGGAGGTGGAAGACGTATATCCTTAGGATCTAAAGGTTTATACTCATGGTCTTCAAGCTGCCGAAAACAAAACAAATTACATTCGTGTCAAGTGTCATGGGGTGGCTACCTGAAGAGTTAAATACAGATTTAGCTGTGTAGAGGCCTCAAGCTGCAATACTGGATAAAAAATGATCTGGAAACATGGATTCTTCAGATAATCTGATGTTTCCTCGTGCTATCGCTATTGTGAGTTCTCTGAGAAAAGCCTGCACTGCACAGGTTACAGTATTAAGTGGGTCACCAGGTAGATAAAATGCAGATCTCAACCACCTTTGTGCTAATGTGTCTGGATGGAAGCCTGGCACAAACTGGTGTATGAGAATAACACAAAGAGATGGAAGAGGCTTATTTGTTCATCTCAAATACAGAATATATAAATATAAATATCCCTGAAAATGCTGATATAGGTATGTTTCCTGCTCTCTATTCTTCTTTGTATATATAATATTGATATTGTAAAACATCTTCATGAGAATTCTGACTACGAAGAAGTAGTACAGTGGCCCCATCGAACCTGTGAGGTGCCTCTGACCATCTGGAAATCACTGGGGATTTCCATTTCCTACCAACAGGGGTCAGACCTTCAAGTATAAATTAGTCTGAATTTCACACTGTGAGTT
Organism: Pycnonotus jocosus; assembly: GCA_013400435.1. Lineage (NCBI taxonomy): Eukaryota > Metazoa > Chordata > Aves > Passeriformes > Pycnonotidae > Pycnonotus > Pycnonotus jocosus. Next base: position 20,116 of record VWYP01022857.1, on the reverse strand, counting down.
CAGCCGGCTTCCTCTAGCTCATCACCATTTTCACTGCCCAGTCCCCCCTACAGAACCGGCTGTGGGATGGAAGGAACACATCCACGTTGAACTGTCCCTAATAACAACAACAACGACAGAGTTTGGATCTTTTAACCCCACCAGTCAATCCCATAGCAAGCACTCACTTTGACAAGTGGAGCCATCAGTCCCGCAGGAAGATCGAAGTAGGGAACGTTGGGCACCAGGCTGGGATCGTCGTGGTTCATGTGAGGGGGCCCTTGGCGCCGCATGTGAGGGGGCTGCCCGTTAAATCCATGGGGGGGAGGCCCAAAATCGGGGTGCTGTGGCCCTCCCCAGGGAGGATGCTCACTGATTCCAGGATGAGGCAACCTGTGACCGGGATGATGATGAGGAGGGCCAATTTCTGCAGAGTGGGAGAGTCAAAATATTTTATTTAGCCAGCAAGAAAGGAAGGCAATCAGAGGTGCACTTCAATTTACTGCATTTATCCTAAAACCCAATCTTGGCAGATCCAGCAAAGCACAAGAACCAAAGCACCAGAGGCTGCTACAGGTCCACATTCACCAATACCCTGCAGTGCATACACCTTCCTGGCCACAGCAACTGCTCTCTAGACAACAGGATAGCTCAGCCCCAAGCCATTGCTTCCTTTGGGATGTACTGTGGTCAAAAGCACCACAAGGAAGACACACTCAAGACCAAAATGTTTCAGATGCAGCAGGGCAGCTACTGGTGCAATTTATTTCTGAAGCTAAGTGCACAATCATGGCTCAGCTTGGACCTGTAAATAGTTCTGTCTCTCTGTCAAATCAACATATGTAAAGAAATACATATGCAATTAACTCACATCAGTGGGTGACATGAAAATACTTTTGGAGGAAAAAAAAAAATTTGGAGGAGAGGTAGAGATAATAATTCTGTTAAAATAGGGAAGTGAGTGACACTCATCCAACCACTGGTGGACAAACGCCACGAACACCAGGAGACCCTGCTGAAATCACTGCACTCTGCTAAGAAAAATGAAAGACTGAAAACCAACATAATTTGCAACAAGATTAACAGTTTTTCCAGGAAAAGCCATTACAGCTGCTTCCCAATCTTGTGCTGATGCTATTTGACTTATTGTCATCAGAACCCAAGCAGAATCTGTACTGTCATTGCTTCACTGTTTTCCTAATTTTAACCACCTGGTTTAGGAGATCTCTTCCTCCAACAACTTTGCATGAAACAGATATTTTAAATCACCACTAGAATCCAAAACCAAGCATCTCATTTTGAGTTTAAACCTAAACTCCCTCAGACAAGAGGGAGTTCTCCCTTTCTCCCTACTCACTACCACAATTCTTAAAAAACCACATCCAAACAACAAAATCCAAGGTTAAAAAAAAAAGGAATGATCTCTACTATGGAAGTTAAACCTAATCCTAAATATATAAACTCAAATCCATTGGTTTTCAACCATTTCTGGACTTGGAAAATTGAGAAACTTTTAGGATTAATACAGCAACTCCTACACAGAAACACAATGTATCTTCTACATGACCTGTCACACAGAACCAGGGTGATCTTTGACCTTTACACTGATAAGGATCATTCCAGAGCCACAGTAACTCCTGCAGGTGAAATGGAAACAACCTTTGGGGAGAACTACAGCAGACTTCACTCCCATCCATTCCCAGACCCAAGGAGGAGGAAGAACTGGAGGTAGGGATCATTTCACCACACACTACACCAAGCCATGCAACATTAAAGGCAGAAAGCTAGAGAGCCTGGCAGTCAAAATAAAAAGAAAGAACGAGTAAGTGTATGCACAGGAACAAATCCCTTTAGTGCCACCTTGTTAACTTCCTCCATCTACACAGCTCTCATCAGCTCTCACCTACAGGTGATATTTTTTAATTTTATTTTATCAGGAATAAATTTCATTTACAAGAAAATGCTGCCTCTAACCTTTGAAGTTACTACTTTTAAAGCAAAGTAGTCGCAAAAGAGGTGCCTGTAGAGATGCTGACTTGAATTTGGACTATAATTTCTTATCCATTAGGGAAGACTCAAAAATCAAGAAACTCTGCACGTGTTTCCTACTGAGTTCTTAGCAGTAGCCTCCCAAATTCAACATTTCTTATGAAAATCACAACACTCCATCAAGGATAAACTATCACCCCAAATCACCAAATAATTTTGTAATGGCAATCAGCATTACAACGTAAGAAAACCTGGCCTGGTACACACTTTACCTTGAGGAAAATCCCCCTGGGGGTAATCAAAACGATGAGGATAAGGAGGTCTTTCAAAGGGATGGCGAGGTGGAAAATCATCCTGCATGAAGCGAGGTGGAAAGCGGTTGAAATTATGCGGATGCGGGGGCTGGTTGAATTGGGGATGTTGCTGATGTGGAGGAAATGGGCCTCTGAAGTGAGGTGGCCGCTGCATTCGAAATGGAGGTTCCCTCTGACCCCCACCCCATGGAGGCTGCTCGTGCTGGTTGTTCCACGGTGCTTCGAACTGGTTGTTCCAAGAAGGATCAGGCTGGTTGTTCCAAGGTGTCTCTCGCTGGTTGTTCCAGCCTTGATCTCTCTGTTCGTTCCACATCCCTTCATGGTTGTTGTTCCAGTCCGGACAATGAGGTGGTCCCTGGAGGTGAAGTACAGAAGCCTGGTCATTAGGTTACAAGAATAAAGAACACAGTAACAAACCTTCTTAAGGAAATACAGCCCATAGGCAACACACACGAGCAAAAGAACATTTCAAATACAGAGTCTGAATGACTGCAACTTCAGAAAAAAATGGGAAAAGACCAAACTGTTACTGAACCAAACAGCTCTTGTTCATAGGAATAGTGTGATGGTTAACAAATTGAAATATGATTAACATTTTGCCTTTAACTGCGCTCAGCATGACAAAGCTTGGCATTGAAATCTGGATTTCTAACTTGGACGGCTTTTCACTGCACTTCCACAACCAAGATTTCACTTCCCAACCTCCACAGCCAAGATAGTCTGAACCTCCACATCCATTTTCAGAACTGTTTCTTACCTGTTGTTGACCCCACGGTGCAACTGGGTGAGGCTGGTCAAACCAGGGTGGTTTATTTGGGGGAATCTGATCATGAGATCCAGGGCCACGTGGTCCACCTGAGGCAGGATCCTGCACTCCAGACCCAGTTGTGTCATACTCTGTAGAACCAGCCAGAGGCAGCTGAGATTTACCATCATCTGGAATAATTTAGACACTATTGTCAGCATCAAAGTCACGTGCAGTTAATAAAATATCAGCACACCAGGCTCCAGATGAATTTCTTCTGCAGAAATCTGATTACTGGGAGACAGGATTTCTGATCCATTTAACACTCATCTCTTTGGTTCTTTTTATACCCAAGCATCAGCCTCCACCTGCTGCAAGTCTCTGAACAGATTCCAACTTTTTGCCTGAATCAAACCAGCAGTGCATTGTACCTCATTGTTTAAAAAGGAGGAAGGAAAAAAAAACCCACAAAAAAAACCCAAAAGAAGTCATAACATTGTCACCCATTGATTTTTGCACAAGTCCCAGCTCAGTACCTGCTTGTGTGACCGGAGCAGACGGTGGAGCTGAGGCTGGGGCTGCTGTGGGGGCTTGAGGTGGGGGTGTGGATTTCACCTCATTCTCCAGTGGGGGTATTTGCATCTGTTGCTGCTGCTGCTGCTGCGTTAAACTGTTCACAAACTCCTCGTGTTGAGTTTTCAGGTTCTGGATCTGCTGTTGGAAAGCCACTTGCACGGGCTGTACAACCGTTGCATATTCAGTGATCAAATTCGCCTGATAAAAGAAATGACTGCACCTATAACACCCAGCCCATCCACTTGTTCAGAATTCACTGAATTAAGAATTCACTGCCCTTAACTCTCTCTCCCAAAAAGCACATGAGGATGCAAGATAATGCTGGCAGAACCATCCAGTCTCATTATGAACCTTTGTGGAGATTTCCAAAATATTCTCTGCAGCCCAGAACCCACCATCTTTAGTACTGTCCTTCCAATACAGCTCAAATCAACAGCATTCATTATTATTAATAAAAAGGAAAAGTTCCCACTGCCATAACAATTTTTATATTCAATGTATCTAATTTAAAGCCACGTTTGCTTGTTTTCTTTTGACCAAACACTCCCTGCTATAGAAGACACTATCAAATATGTACAGCACTGTATCACTCTGTATCCTATGTCCACGACCATATCAGCAGCAGGATTATTGAAAGTTTGAAATAACAAGGTTGTATTTTACATTATTTTTTTGTTATCCCTCATAAGCAACTTCAAGGGAGGGGAGGTAGGACAGAAATTAACATATTTGAAAAGGAAAATAATTTTCAAAATATTTGCATAAATAAGAGAACTGATATTTTTGTGGCTAACCTGGTACTGGCCAAGTCCAAGAGCTGGGCTTTGTAACTGCTGAATAATGGACTCATCAAAGTACCCATTTTTCTCCCATAGCTGAAGAAGCTGCACAAATAAGAGTGAAAGGATTTTAGAAATTATAAACCATTCAAAGAAAATCTGATGCACAGCATTTTTGTGTCTTCAGCTTTTCATAAGACCTAGGATTTTGGTATTTATTTTTGAACCAGTAAAGATTCAGGTGCATTCATCATCATAACTCTTAAATAAAGCCTAGGTACTTTAAAGTTCTATTTTAAATGTGAACTAAACCACCTCCTGTAATAGACTTTATGAAGGCAATCAGACCAGAAGCATCTCTTTGTGCACCTGCCTATTTGTGAATTTACACAACACCAACCTAACAAAGCAAAAGTTACCATTAAACCAAAACCAGATACTCACTCTGGCAATTTTCTGTTGCTTATCCTCCTCCACTGCTAGAAAACTGGTACAATAAATGGGCACGACCACCTTTTGTAAAGCAGCCAGAAGATCTCGTGCTTGCTTCCGCTGGCTTCAAGAAAAGAATGGGAAGAGTTATCTTTCTCACTATAACACTAAGTACACTGGAATAATACTCAATTCATCTCAGCTTCTGCTATACTACAAGTAGTGGAATCACGAAATAGAGAGTTCTCTCCTTAACCACTTTATTGTAAAATCTTGTCTGGAGGAAAAATACACAAAGCAGGTAAAATGGTTTTGCCTAAATTTGATTACTAAAGGACCAGATCAGAGCTGTGGACATCTGAGGACAGCTGCTAAAAATAATTATGTTAAAAATATTAAGTGACTAGTCAAACCAACACTGTATCTAGGAGAGAAACTTCATCAAATTAATCAAAGCAGCAAACTGAAAGCCATAACTGAACTCTTACCAGTGATGCAAAACATCATTGATTAAGTAGATGAGGTGCAGCCGCAGCTCAAAGTGAGCTCCTTCCGCTGTGATCCGGTTCCGCAGGTGCCCGGCCATCAACTCGCAGTGTGCAGGAGACTTGGCATTACTGAACATCCAGTTCTTGCCAGCCTTAGAAAAGCAAATTTTAAATATTTCAGGTCAGTCTAATGTGTTCCCAACAATATGGGCTTCCTATAGCTCTGAAATAACTGCAGGAAGGGGAGTTTTCAGGTAACAGCTTTCATCTTACCTGCCACACAACACAGATATGAAGCTGTTGTTAACACAGAGACAATCTCAAAATTCAAACGAGCCCACGGCACCACCAAATCCCCGTGCAGGTTCAGATCACTTACTGAGATTGCATCCTTGGTGCAAGTGTCAATTATTGGCTGCAACAAGCTGTCAAATTCATTCATATCTAACTGGGTTTCCTCCAACACCTTTTGCATTTGTTGCTCGATTGCAAGGGCTACTGCTGATGTGACTTGTTCCTGATTTAAAAAAAAAAAAATAAAATAGCAGAAGCAAAAAAAAAAGAGAAAAAATTACATTATAGCCAACATTCTTTTAAAGAATGAAGCTGCTGTATGCTTATCTTCTCGGACATAAATAGCTATCTCAAGGACCAAAATCCTTTACAAGCACTGTGACCTCATGAAAATGTTTCAATTCTTTGGTTCTGAAAAGAAAAGACTCCTCACATTTTTCAGGAGAAGTCCAGTGTACTTCTACTTCTAAATTCCAACACATAATAACAAATAATTGCAAGAAGCTCTTAAATGTAAGGAACATAACCAAGGCACAGGGAACACTTCGGTTTGGTTTTCTGCAGCTTTAACAGCTAAACATCTCCTGGAAAAATCAGCTAATTGATAGCACACAGTTCCCTTCCAACCTGAATCACATCTAAGTCAGAATACTACAAACTGGAACATCTTGCAGTTCCCAGCAATCTGCAGCATTAAACCAAGGTTAAAGCAGTCCCAGTTTATTCCACCCTGAAATTAACAAGATTTTTCAAAGAGTAAATAAAAGGTTTTAATCACAAATCAATCAATCATACCAACACAACCTAGACATTAGATACAACCATTCTAGAGGAACGATGGCCCTTGCCACACAAGAAAAATATGGAAAGCAACATCCCTTCTCACCTCCATCACTGCTCAGAAGCAAACCGCCCTCTCTCCCTTCACTCTTAACTCCTACAGCCACTGACAGGCCAGGATACACCAGGCGAGTGTTCATCTCAAACCAACCTGTCTCATAGCGAGGAGATGCTGCTCCTGCTGCTGCAGGTTCCACTGACTCTGCTGGATGAGCTCCTCCACAGATGGGGTGCCCTGAGGGGCTGGGATGGGCGCAGCCGGTGGCAGCGACGGCTGTGGCAGGGGCTGGATCTGTGCAGAAGCCTCGATATCTTGGCTTTGCTTGCACAACACTATTAGACAGAGCAAACGCTGAAAGTAAACCTCCCAGAGAAACCCTCTACCGCCAGCCCACGGGTGAAAATGGCACAGGTTCCGAATAGACCCTTCACTTTGAGGGGGTCAGAGAGGTCTCCCGAGCTGCTTGGACAAGGCTCTCAGACACTTGATGGGATTCTTGGGGTGTCCTGCGCAGAGCCAGGAGTTGGACACGATGATCCCGATGGGTCCCTTCCAACTCAGCACATCCCATGATTCTACGGTTAACGCAAAATCACGGGTGGATGGTGCTAAACGAGAGGAGCCAGCAACTCCCGGTGCACTTCCAGAGCCACAACTCCAGGACGAGCCGAGCTCCGGCTCTCCGGGCGCTGAGCTCCGGCTCACCACGCTGCCCGTCCCTACGGCTCCAAACCCACAACCAGGGGGGCCGTGAGGAGCCGTGGGCAGCGCTGAGCCGAGTGCCTGGAACCCAGAGCGCAAGAAGGGCTGCTCCCTGCGGCGGAGCGGGGCGAGACCGGGAGAGACAAAAGTGTCTCCGCCGGCCGAGCCCGAGCCCCCGAGGGAGCCCCGAGCCGGCCCTCCCCGAGCCGCAGGTCCCACTCACGCTGCTGCTGCTCCAGGGCCAGCTTGTACTTGTAGTAACCGTAGAAGTCGCCCCCGAAGAGAAAGGAGAATTTGGGATTCTCCTTCTGCTTCTCCATCGTCATCTTCTCGAACTCGGGCCCGTTCCGCGCCACGAACTGCGCCAGCTTGTCGATGACATTCCGCAGCTCCTGGTCTGTGGGGGAGACAGAGCCGTCAACCCCGCGCTGTCCCCGCTCCCTTCCCGTCCCCGCGGTCGCCCCCCCCCGGTTCCCCGCGATCGCCCCTCACCCTCGGGCGGCAGAGGCATCTCCATGGCCGCGACTCCCCGGGGCCGCTGGGCCGCGCCGCACGGACGGACGGACGGAAGGGGCTGCGACACCCGCGCGGCCGCGCTTTACGGCCCCGTCGCCATGGAGACGGCGCGCGGCGGCGGTCACGAGGGGCGCGTCCCGCGCTCGCCGGCCCTGAGGGAGGGAATGGCGGCGATAACGAGTGAGGAAACGGGAGAGAGAACGAATGGTTCCCTCTGCTTCGGTTCGAGGGACAGCGCAGGCAGAATGCTGCTGTTAAAGCAACTGAGCTGCCTCAGCTCCGATGCCTGCTCGCGTTGTTAATTTTTTTTTTTTATTAATTTTAAAATTAAAAAGGCAACAGGATCTGGGTTGAACAACACCTTGACGTTTAGTACAGCGGTTGCGGGAGGAGGTTGTTTTGTTCTTTTTTGTGTGTGTTTTGTTGTTGTTGATGTTGTTCTTGTTGGTTGGGGCTTTTTTGTTTGGTTTTTTGTGTGTGTGTGGGTTTTTTGGTTTTTGTTTGTTTGTTTGTTTTGTTTTTGTGTGTTCCATCTGAACATTAAGTTTTGACCTACAGAAGGGTTCCGGTGCAACTGAAGTCCGTGCAAAATAAACCTGAGGTGTTATATATAAAATATAGTCTCAGGGTTCTCAGGTGAACACCTAAAATGGATGGGAGACTGTTTTGCATTACTCTGAAATGAGACAATTTCATTTCACAAGTGAGATGTGAAGAGATTCCTTGGTGCCTGAACAGCAGGCTTGAACAATACCACAGGCCAACAGATTAAACCAGCAGAAAGTAACAAAGTATTACAGATTTTTATTCAGAGACTGATAAAGGATCAAGAAGTCTCCAATACGGACATTTTAGTTGGACTGTATGTACTTGATAACCTGTTCTCTTTGTGCTCAGTGCTGAGAGTTACCTATGGGATGGTCAGAGATTTTTTTTTTAAGTCAGTTTGCCACCTGTGGGCCCAAAAAATTCACGAATGGTGCGAGATTTCTGCCACACCCAAGCTGCCACAAGTTGGAACCCTGGGTGCCCTCATAGTGCCAAACACCTGCTACAAACTGACATCAGGCACCTGGGGCTGTGATTTTGCTTTCCTAGGGAAAAAGCCCACCATTCATGCCCACCTCACCCTGCCTGGCACAGAGCTTCAGACACCAAAATTCAAAAATGGTGAAAGATTTCTGCCACACCCAAGCTGCCACAACTTGGAAGCCTGGCTGCCCTCACAGTGCCAAACACCTGCTACAAACTGACATCAGGCACCTGGGGGAGAGACTTTCCTTTCCTAGGGAAAAGGGCCACCATTCGTGCCCACCTCACCGTGCCTGGCACAGAGCTTCAGACACCAAAATTCAAAAATGGTGAAAGATTTCTGCCACACCCAAGCTGCCACAACTTGGAAGCCTGGCTGCCCTCACAGTGCCAAACACCTGCTACAAACTGACATCAGGCACCTGGGGGGGAGACTTTCCTTTCCTAGGGAGAAGGGCCACAATTCGTGCCCACCTCACCATGCCTGGCACTGGACTTCAGACCCCAAAATTCACGAACAGCATGAGATTTCTCCCAGATCCAAGCTGCCAGGTTTGCAAGTTGTGGCAGCTTGGGTCTGGGAGAAATCTTGCACCGTTCATGAATTTTGGGGTTTGGATCCCGGTGAGTTGGGCACAAACTTAGCTGCTAGGACCCTGAGGTGGAACCGGGAGGGAACTGGACCCGAGGGATTCTTGGAGCTACTGGGACATTATGGGAGCTGCTGGGACTTTTTGAGACAGACTTGGAACCTCTGGGAGGTGCTGGGAGCTGCTGGGAGCTACTGGGATCCTGAGATGAATCTGGGAGCGAGTGGGACCGAGGAGAACTGGGAGTTCCTAGGACATACTGGGAACTACTGGGAACTACTGGGACCCTGAGATGAATCTGGGAGTGAGTGGGACTGAGGAGAACTGGGATTTCCTAGGACATACTGGGAACTACTGGGACCCTGAGGTCGAACCAGCAGAAAACAGTGCCCAAGGGGACCTGGGACATACTGGGAGCTGCTGGGAGCAGCTGGGACCCTCAGTGTGGAACTGGGACTCTGAGATGGAACTGGGACAGAACAGGAATCTGGAGGGGAACTGGGAGCTGCTGGGAGCTGTTGGGAGCTTGTGAGAGCTACTGGGATCCTTGATGTGGGACTGGGATTGAACAGGAACCCCACGGGGGGAACTGGGACCTACTGGGATCTACTGGGACACTCAGTGTGGGACTGGGTCCCCGGGATGGAACCAGGATAGAACGGGAACCACGTGGAGAGAACTGGGCTGTGGGTGGGGACAGGGACGGGGGACAATGACAGGATCACGGCCCTGAGGCTGGCACTGGGCTGCAGGTGGGGACAATGACAGGGACAGGGGCTGAGAGTGGCCTGCGACACCGTGCTGAGGCTGACACTTGGGGACAGGGACAGGGGATGGGGTGGTAACAGGGGACAGGGACAGGGATGGGATGGGGACAGGGATGGGGACAGAGATGGGGACAGGGACAGGGATGGGGACAGTCCCTCGGAGCCCTTCGGGACAGAGACAGGGACAGGAATCAGAACCTGGACGGGGAAAGGGATGGGATGGGGACAAGGCTGGGCCCAGGCTGGGGACAGGCTGGGGACAGGGGACAGCCTGGGGACAGTCCCCCCTCGCCCCCAGCGAGCGCTGTGGTGGCGCCTACGCCGCCCTCCTGGAGCTGGTGCGGGCAAAGGGGACAGCGGAGGATGGAACCCGCGGGGGTGAGTGACAACGGGGACACCACGGGGGGACACCG
>VWYP01022856.1:99854-138393 GCA_013400435.1 Pycnonotus jocosus | reverse complement strand
TATATATATATATATATAGCAAAACTTATGTACAACTTTTGTCTCTACAGGTTTACAGTTTTGTGTTAACTTTGGTGCTCCACTGCTCTGTTCCTTTTATTTTTTTGTTCCCTTGTTCCCTATGATAGGGAATTTACAGAAGAAGTATGGTGAATTTGTAAGCATCAGACATAATTAGAAAAATTAGGAAAATAGAGCACGAACCCTGTTCTCAAATTTTGTTAATTTGACAACCGAAATTCAACTTTAATAATTTGTGGACCTCCACAACATGGTCTAACACATCTAAACAATACAAGATTTCATGCGATAACTCTGTCCTTTACTCTTTGCAAGGAAGTGAGAAAGCCAAAGTCTGTTTGGCACAAAGTCAATTTATGTTCATTTGGTCCAATAGTTGTAGCAGCACAACTGGGCAGCACCACAAAAACATTTCTTGCTTGCTCATCTACTCAAGAAGCAGAAATAATACAACATGACATCTCTTCAATCACTGAGCTTGAAGGGTGACTGCTGAATATCAAACACATGCTGAAAACTACTGAAAATTCTCAAAATAAGGAAGTTTAAAAGAGTCAATACAATTTTCTGGTAGCATATTCAAGTAAATCTCTGTCTACTCATTCTAGACATGGTGAGGTGAGATGAGATGAGAGGTCTCACTCTCTAACCTCGACAGCTCATATCTACCCTTTCTGCCTCTCTTCAGTCCTGCTGAGGCTAAGCTAGTCTCAGACTCTTGTAATACACTAAAATGACTGCATGGACAAAAGATTTTTGGGAAGCTCTCACACTGGCTCAAAAGACACCCTATGGCACTATCCAGACAAGAAACTCTGCTCCCTAGCGACTCCTGAAATTTTTGTTAAGAAACTTCTTTCTTAATTATCCTTTAGCCAATGAATAATTCTGTTGTTTCAGTAACTTATTAATATAAAACTTCTACACCTGCAATGTAAATCTTGCCAAAATATTTCAAACAGTAAAGTTTCAGTTATCTCTCTTCAACTCAGAAGCCATAGCAGTTTTCTTTAGAAGGGAAAAAAACCCTCACCAATGCATAAATTTCTTTTTTTCTTAAAACTGTATTTTCTGCTCCTAATCAACCTGAGTCCTTCAAAGTATTTTCTCACTTGATCTCTTAAAATAGTTTCTAAGCCTTTTTCCACAACTGATGTTCAATGTAGCACACAGAATTAGCCTAGTACTCACAGAAGTCTTATCTTCAGTTAATTCTATACACTGGTGTTTTTTGAATCCTTAGGACACATTCCTATCAGTGAATACCTGCAAAAATTCCTCTTAAAGCTTTTTCAATATTACTTTTTATGTGTATTTTTGTTCAAAAGTTAGTTTTGAGAGATATATCTTTTTATTATGGATTCATTTCATGGTCAATTAGCTACATTCATAGCCCATAAAAAATCAGACATAGACTTTGAGCCCACACTATTTATACCCTGGGTAACTCTCTTCCCCTTTTCAGTACTTGATGGTATGCTTTTTCTCTCCATTCTGTTTTCTGCATGTTTTTTTAATCTTCATGACACAGTTGGCAATGGCACAGTTGAGACCCTCTGGACAAGAATGAAAGGCAAACAAATAATGTGAACGACATCATAGGAGTCTGCTTTAGACCTCCCAGCCAGGAGGTTGACACCAATGAATTATTGTTTGAGGAACTAAGGGAAGCTTCCAAGCCAATTGCCCTTGTCCTTATGAGGGACTTCAACTTGCCAGAAATTAACTGGGAGCACCACAGCTGCTACAACCCCAAGCCAGAAGATTCCTAAAAAACCTACATGACAACTTTATGGAACAGGTCCTCAGGGAGCAAACTCAGAAAGATGCCCTTCTCAACCTGCTGCTTGTCAACAGAGAGGATTTTGTGATTGGCAGATGTCTTGGCTGCAGTGATCTCAAAGCGAGAGAGTTAATAATCCATGCTGACAGGAGGAAAAGTAGAAAAACCTTGACTCTGGACATGAGGAGAGCAGACTTCTCAGGCTCAAGGAACTGGTAAATAAAGTCCCCAGGGAAAATGCTTTTGCAGGTGCTGGGGTCCATCAGTGCTGGTCACTTTTTAAACATCATATCCTAGGGGCACAGAACCAAGTGATTCCCAAATGTCACAAGTCAAGCAGAGGGGGCAGAAGGCTGCCCTAGCTGAATTGAGATCCACTCTTGGAAATAAGGCAAAAGAGAAAGATGCATGCCCAATGGAAGCAAGGTCAGGTGACATGGGAAAAATACAGAGATGTAGGGAGAAAAATCGTGCATCCAAAGCTCAACTGAAATTGAAGTTGGTGAGAACTCTGGCAGACAATAAAAAGGAGTTTTTTCAACTATATTAATGGCAACAAGCAGTGTAAAAATAACATCAGCCCATTACAGGGTGAGAATGAACACCTCACAAACAGGGACATGGACAAGGCAGAGATAATGCATTCTTTACCACTTCTCCAACATGGATAATGGACCAAAGGAGTCCCAGTACCCTGAACTGCAGGACCATGACAGTGAGAATGATTCAATTCCCAGCTGACCCTGAAACTGTGTTGGATCTGCTGTTCCAGCTGGATCCCTATAAATCTACAGGGCTTGAAGGCAGTCATCCAAGGATCCTTAAGGAGTGAGCTGATGTCATCTCTAAACCTCTCTTGATTTTTCAGCAGTCTTAGGAATATAGAGAGGTCCCAGCTGACTGGAAGCTGGTGAACACTGTCCCAGTGTTCAAGAAGGCCAGTAAGGACAACCCTGGAAGCTACATGCCCGTCAGTCTCACTTCAGTGACTGGTAAAGTTATGGAGAGGATTATTCTGGAAGGTATTGAAAAATCCCTGAAAGACAACACAGTCACTGGTCACATCCATCAAAGATGACAGGAAAGTCCTGTTTATCAAACTTGGTTTCATTTTAAGACAAGGCAACCTGTTGCAATAATAAGCAGACAGGACTCAGTTTCTTCGTGCAGGAAAGCCCCTTCTCTATTCACAAAGCTCATATTTATACAGTTTTCACAGACCTCCTGTGCAGCTCTAATTGGCTAAGAGTTTTCTTGCCACATAATTCATTGCTTAAAAGGTGTTTTGTGTGTACATGCTAAGACTCTCTCGCTCAGGTTTTTACATATTTTCTTTGTGGATTCTCATGGGACAGATCTATTGTTTATGCAGGTGCAGACTTATTTTTCTCTTCAAGAATAGGTTGCTTTTTCAACAGAGTTTTCATTCTCAAGATTGTTTTACATGGGAACTTACAAGCTACTGCTAGCTGAACCAGGGTAGCAGGACCTAAATCATATTTTACAAAACCTTTCTTTTATAACATCTTTTACCTGTCTGCAACAGCAACCTACCTAGCTGGTCATGGGAAGCCAGTTGATATAACCCTTTTGTATTTCAGTAAAGCTTTTGATACTTGGATTAACACATCATGGGGTTGGTGAGGAACTGGGCACAGGACTGGATGGAACACTGAGCAAGTTTACAGATGATAAAAAACTGGGAGGAGCTCTTGACTTCTTCAAGTCAGGAAGGCCCTCCAGAAAGACCTCAACAAATCAGAGGGCTGGACAATCACCAACCACATGAAGTTCAACAAGGGAAAATACTGGATTCTGCACCTGGGATGGATGCACATGGATGTATGGACAGCCTGGGGAATGGAATACTGGAGAGCAGTGCCATGGAAAGAGACCTGGGGGTCCTGGTCCATGACAAGTTGAACATGAGCCAGCAGTGCCCTGGGAGCCAGGAGGGACAGCCCTGTCCTGGGGTGCATCAGGCACAGCATCACCAGCCAGGCAAGGGAGGGGATTGTCGGGTTCTGCTTTGAGGCAGCCTCACCTTGAGTCTTTGGGACAGTTTTGGGTCCACAGTGTAAGAAGGCTATAAAACTATTAGAGAGTGTCCAAAGGAGGGCAGCAAAGATAGTAAAGGGCCTTGAGGGGAAGCTGTGGAAGGAGTGGCTGAGGGCACTTGGTCTGTTCAGCCAGAAGGAGACTGAAAGGAGATCTCATCACAGTCTACAATTTCCTTGTGAGGGGAAGAGGAGAAGCAGGTACTGATCTCCTTTTCCTGGCAGCTGGTTACAGGACCCAAGGGTGTGGCCTGAAGTTGTGTCAGGGGAGGTTTAAGTATTAGGGAAAGGTTCTTCACCCAGGGGATGGCTGGGCTCTGGAACAGGCTCCCCAGGGCAGTGGTCAGATCACCAAGCCTGCTCTCAGGCACGTTGTGTGACTCCTGGGAATGGTGCTGTGCAGGAGTAGCACTTGAGGATCCTTGTGGTTCCTTTCCATTTAAGTTGATTCAATGATTCTGTGATTCTGTGACATATCAGTGTTTTACAGATACAGAGTAATGCTCCACTGGCAAAAAGAAAAACATTTCCTTCCACCTCAAGTTCAAACACTTTAAAAGCTGTTCATATATTTTTTCTTATTACAAAGTTTCATCCAATATAGCTTTGAAAGAGTCATTTGGATAAAGAACAAAAACAAGCTACAAAAAGTTAAATAGGTTCAAATAAATATTCACACTTCGTATGCTTATCTAAATCAAACCTCGAAAGCCTTTCAAGTTTGCTCAACATAGATTTCACTCCACCTTGTAAACTGCTTCCTAAATAGGTCTTTAAATTGCTTCAGATCATTTTGGTCACTCAAGACATTCTGCACAGTGGAATAAAATAAAAATAGCAGAAAATCTGAGACTGACGCATACACAAAATCCTATTTATGTGTTCAGTAATTCTTATTCCAGTCAGTCATTCTCACAGTGACTCCGTCTGTCAAAATCTATAATTTTTGGCATAGTTTATCAATATGTATTTTTCATTTGATTTCTCATCTTATATACATTTATGTGCTATTCCTCTCTTCCAGAAAGTGAGTTCAGAATAATAGCTGTCTTTATAGAACATGCCAGTTTGTGATCCCTTTTTATTTAGCTAAAAATCTCTTTTTCATCTATGTTCAGTTCCAGTTGCCTTTATTTCAGCTGTTTATATTTTAGAATTTTGGCAAGTTGTTATTGAAGCCCTCACAATGTTTTTCCTCAGTTATCTGCCCTAATGTATATACTTCCACTTCTTTCTCCCAATTCAATCAGCATTTAATCAGTACTTGGAAACTTGCTTAATCACAGGCCTTAAGGTTGCTGAACCATAGATGTCTATGGCCTAAGTAAATATCCTTACGAAAATTTAGACAGGTTTAAAAATTGCAGGAAAATAGAAAACTGAATCCAAATTTTACCTCTGTACAAGAGAGGAGAAGATTTTCTTCAACACCTGGGTTTTAAGAGGAAGTCTCTGGGTTCATAACCCAGATGATAATTTGGGATCATAACCATCAAACTACTTATCAGAAGCACGAATTCTGCTTGCAGATGAGTGTCCAGCAATGTATCCTGGAGATCAGCATTGGGTCAAGTCCTGTTCCACATCTCCATCAAAGATCTGGATGATGGGGCAGAGCACACTGTCAGCAGATTTGGTGAGGACACAAAAGTGGGATGAGTGGCTGATACACTAGAGGGTCACGCTGCCTTGTCAGGCTGGAGACATGGACTGACAGAAACCCTGTGAAGTTCAACAAAGGGAAGTGCAAATTCCTTCACCTGTGTACAAGTAGTAGCATGCATGGTACATGCTGGGGACCAAGGAGCTGGAAAGCAGCTTGGCAAAATAGGACTGGGGATCCTGGCAGACACAGAGTTTGACATGAGGCAGCAGTGTGCCCCTGCTAGTAAAGAAGGTGAATGATATTCTGGGCTGCATAAGGAGGAATGTTGCCAGCAGATAGAGGGGGGATTTTCCTGCTTACAACTTAAGGCAGCTTTTGATAATGAGGGAATTGCTTTGGTGAATCCTATTCCTAAAAGTTTTGCTTGTCTTCCTGTATTGTGTATCAAGGGTATAGATTCCTCCAGGACACATATTTGAAAGTGCCTTTTTGAGATCTACTTTGTTTGATCTTATTGTTTGTTTTCATTTCTTATCCCTTTCAGTTTTAATATCTTTAAAGAAATCAGTACTTGAAATAAAATTAAAGTGTCTTTGCAGTAAATCTCCTTTCTAATGTGAGAACCAGGAACTAAATTTTTTACATTTTGTGTTAAACTGGACAATTAACAAAGAGGATGAGTCACATACTAATATATGAATTCTCTTATTAATCTAGAAGTGTAAATTAGAAGACTGACTCTGACTATATAATTTATATTTCTGAAACTAAAATTTGTAGGTTTATTTCTCATGAAGAACAATTGATATGATTCAGATTCTCTCACATGATTTAGTCTTTTTAAATGGTAGTTTTAATTAGATATTCCAATTAATACATCAATATTTTCAAGGATCAGACTATTTATCTTAATAGATACAGTGATTCTTCAAACAATCATTTTATTTTTCTGCCAGTGAACATTTCTCTCTTAAAAAATATTTCAATTTCTTTTTTTTTAAACTCTTAAAGCTTTGGGAAATTATTAAAGGCAATTTCTGCTTTCCATAGTTACATTATGAAGAATTAGGGCATTAGAATTTATTAACCCTTTGTCATAGTCAGAAAATAATCTTGTATTGCCATGTCACTTAATATTTTGGAAAAATATTTCACAATCTATTTCACAATGTTTTCATACCAGTGAGTTATTACTAGTATGTATTTTAATGCAAGTAATTTGATTTTTTTCTATCTTACCAAATGTTGTCAAAATGTAGAGGATATGGTGAAAAAAACATTGCTGGACTCTGCTTGCATAATAAATCTTTAAAGTCACAACTGCAATGATAACATCTAGTTTTATTTATTTAAAATATTACACATTGGGAATTGATTTTTTTTCAACTATTTTGCTGAAGCTGCAGCTGGTTTTGAATCTTTATTTAGTTTGCAAGCCCCAAAAAGTTATCACAAAATACATTTTAATTTTGCGGCAAAAGATGGAGATAAAAGGACACCAGAAACTGCAGGAATTTCTGGGTACAGAAGGACATCTCAGATCCATTGATTCAAGTCATTAATCTGACTGAAGAAAGCTCTACCCTAACATCAATTTCTCCTGTAAGAGTCACCTTCCTTGTCACTCCTCAAGCTTCACCTTTATCCAGTTACTCAATGGAGTAACAATGAAGTGAAAATACAATGTTAAGAGCGAGGGATAAACTCTTAACCCAGATGTTTCTATAACTGCTCTAAAGGAAAACAACCCAAGGCCGTTTTCCAAAGGGTCTGTTATTTCCATTGACTTTAAGGTTACTTGGATGTTTTATATCTTTTCGTTCAGCTGCATGGTATGAAAGTAAATAATGATTTGCATGCAGAAAGAGAAATCATAATTTCTTTTTGGAAAATTAAGTGGTAGTACAATAACAGAAGACATTTATACAAAACCAGCACAAATATTGGCTGTCTTGATGTTTGAATTAAAATAGGAGTCCTGTTTCTATTTGCAGAAACAAGGAAAAACAATTAATAAGTAAAAAGAAAATAAAATACATGCTTAGGTTAGTAAGGGCAGCCTTACAGGCTCCTTGCATACCCTGCTATAAATCAGTAGCATATATATGGTACACAGGCAAAAATACAGACAGAGACATTTTGTTCACCTCCTCTTATCAGTACTGTTGTCACAGAATAACTGCTTGTCTCTTCACCTCTGCTGTAGGAATTCATGTGTATCTGGGAGCGTAATGCGCTTGTCAAAGTGACAACAATCTTGTATTTGGTGCTTCAACAACTGAACAAAAAGCTAGTGGAAAATGTGTGAAATATGTTTAAAAAAGCCCTTTGGATGTTAAAGTAAAATTCCCTCTGGGCTTTAAAAATAGGAAGTGATAAGTAATGAAAAAGTTTTGGTTTTTTAAGGCTCTCAAGTAATTGTTGGTAACATCAGGTGTGATCTATTGACCTGAATTTGATATTACAGCCTATATGCCAGCTAAATAATTTCCATCTTGAACTAAAATTAAGTGTAATACTTGCTGCATAGTAACAGTGCTCACTGCAAAGAGTTTTCTTACCAGAGATATTGATCCAAATCCTAAACAGGTATAAACTAAAATAAGTGAAAGTATGACAATCATGCCAGAATTACTTGCCCACCATCTTTATTTTATAATCCCCACATAGTATTTAAGCAGAGGACATTTTTTTTTAATGCTTTTGTTTTCTTTTAAATTTTTTTACAGAAAGATTTATAGAAGGCTTTTCTTCATATCTCTCCCAACAACACTTTAATCTGAAAGTTGGGATATATGCCCAGAACAGCTATAAATTGTTTAAAAAAAAAAAGTCAACTGCAAAAATGCTTACCTTTAAAGCAGAACATCCAAGTGAAGGAAAATCTGTAAAGTAGGGAATATGGAACTGACACAACACAAGCACATGAGAGCAGCTTGTTAGAAAGATCCAATTGCTGTAGGTCTTCCGCCAACTGTGAACTGCAATGGCAGGAAGAGTCATTATAACCTTAGCTAAAATGATGATCACTCTTTTGGGCCAACACTATACCAGCTATCATTAGCTTTTGGTAAGTAGGACTTTGTCAGATACTAAGCCTAGATAGAACACTGGGAACTGGAAGAAAACGGACTTCTAATAATTTTGTTGCTGCATCTCTTGATGTTTCACAGTAAATTATAAAAACAGTAGGTGGTTACAACGTCCATATTAGTCATACAATTCACTAATCTCTCTCTGTCTTACAACAATAGAAATTTGTTGTGTTTTTTAAAATGATGACTTCCATTTTCCTTCTGCAATTTGTCTGTGGTTAAGTAGCTAGGAAAGTGTTCTCTAGTTTTGGGCCAAATGTTTTTCTTGTGCAAATTCACTGATGTGGTACAAAATCTCCTTGTTGCAGGAAGAATGTCACCCAAGTAATTAAATTCAGCACTTATGAAGGGATAGGAAAATTAAATCTGCTACTTTTTTCCCAGTATTGCATCAGGCTGTATTAATTCAATCTACTAAGTAATGATAGGAACTATATTTTTATACATCTGTTTCTGTGGTAAAAGTGAACCATATCACACAAGACTTACTAGTGAAGGACTTCTACCCTGCTAGGAGATTAAGGCATTCCATTTTGAATATAAACCACTAAAATGACGGGAAAGTGAGAGAAATTAATTGTAAAGGATGAGGTGAAATGCACTGAAAGTAAAGATATAATAGGTTCCAGTGTTATGTGGGTTTTTTCCTCACAGTTTTCTGCTTGGATAGTATGCAAAACTGGGGGATGTGCATAATTTGCTGTGGACACTACCATATGCTACCATACATTACTCCTACCTTCACTTTATCTTTTAGGGGGGGTTTTGTGCCATACTCTCAATAGAGAAAAGCTATTGAATTTTTTTCCTTATTTCTGTTAATCATTTTGCTATGAAAAACACTTTATTTTGTGAATCTTCTGAAAATATAACCACCTCTCACTGGTTTTTTTGAAAGCTCTCAGCCTACAAACAGCACTGCCATAAATGTGCTGATAATAGAAAGTCAGATGCTGAAGGCTGTTATTAGAAGGCTGAGCATTGCTTCTTCTTTGTGGAGTTTGTCAATGAAAAATAATGCATTAGCAAAAAAAAAAAAGTGCCTAAACCTTCAGATTATATTTTTATAGCCTACATAATATACTGATGATTTTGAAATCGAGTGGTCTGTCTTACCACTCCAGTGAAAACTATTCAGCCATTAGCATAAGCATCCTGGTAGACACAGAGAAATCTTCTCAGATCATTAATTCAACTTTGCCCTTTTATTCCACTACACTTGGACACAGAATTGGGATGAGAACCACATCCACCATCTAAGCCAGAAGCAAGTGCCCAAACCTGGCCTACTGTAGTCCTACTAGGACTACATGAACAAAGTCAGACAACTGAATCGAACTGTTCTGCAGTCTGAATTCCTTTTCAGATCTTAGTCTGCAGATGGTTTCTATCTGATAAGCATTTTTCCCACACATTTCCAACTTTAGACATATTTTATATTCCTGGATGTTCCCCAGCATTCATCCATCCTGTCTCTTAAACTACTGCAGAAATAGGGGACAGCTACCTTGCTGTAACTTACAGAGAATAGACACGACTCCAGTTTCTAGGGCTGGCAAACTAGAACATTTCATAAACAACACATTTAATCAGGAACTTTGTTTTTAATGAATTCCGCCTTCTGAAGGTTTTTTTAAGCTTTGATCTACTCAGTGTTAACTCACCAGGATATAAAGAATTGTACTCATTACACAGTACTTCAATGGACTCTGGAGATGGATAGTCTAATTCTCAATTTCTTCTAATCCCAAAAAAGTCTGTTTTATTAATGTATTTCCAGAAAATATAACAGAAAATAAAAGTATATTTTTGCTTTTTAAAGACAGCTGCAGTTGTTTCTGTGTCCTAGAATTGCACAAAATCTGACAAATTTAGAAAAGAAAGCTTCTGAGTTTTCAATTGATCGACATACAACAATTGATTCATCTTTAGGAAGACATCCAATTACCCTTAAGAATGTTCCTGCACTCCCATTATTGCAGCGCCTCGGCATACAAGCAGAGGAACAAAATACAGACAAAAGAAGTGGGAAGAAAGGGTAAATATTTATTTCAGATTTTGCTTAAAACATCATTGGACAGATGTTGCATGGCACAAAAATGTATTTCAAAATTGTTTGGTAGCTGGGAAGCAACAGAACACTAGTCACAAATTGTAATCTTTACACATTTGATCTTTCAAGCCTCTTATAAAGTGAAGCAGAGGTTTACAGCAAATAAAGTGTTATTTCCCACTTGGCTGTAAACTACTAAATTTGTTGATAGATAATACTTACTAGGAAATGGAAAGCCTGTGTATGTTCTATTATCAGTAAATATATGTCCAGGAAGTACATGAATCATAGAACAGAAAGACTGTATGTAAAATTTAAAAATTGACTTCACAATAATATTAATCAGAGATGAGGGCTAGATTTTCCGAATAATAACATATGTGTTTTGAGTCAACGTGAGTATTTGGGTAAGTGGACATAAGAAGGATATGAATTTTGGACTGTCTCTCTAAGCCAAGAGGAAGTTCCAAAGCTCAGCAACTTCATATGCCTAAGATGTTTCATGGATTCATTGTTTCATTAAATCTTTATATCATACATTGTAAATTGGATTCTGGTCACTGTCTTATATAAAATATTGAATTAATTGGTTCTTCAGGGGAATACACTTATTTTTCTCAGGATACACAAAATTTGTGGTTGCTGCTCTTAATGGTTCATTATATCTACTACTTATATTTGAAAATGGGATTAAAATTTATTTCAAGAATATCTTCTGATTTACACAGGGAAAAGTTTATGTAAAACAGCTATATTATCTAAAGCCCTTTGAAGAACCTGATTTATAAATGATTTAGTACAAACCAATTCAACTTCCAGGCTTTCTGATTTTGCTCTTTCTAAGGATATTCCTACCCAAACACACATTTTAAAGCTCTACATCCTTCTAATCAGAATCTGCCCTGTTTTCTTTGACACATTGCCTATCTTTTCTAACTTTCCAGTTCTCACTTAGAATCCAGCAGCATTTATTTATAGGCAAGAGGACAGAGGAAACACCTGCCATTACTACAGAGCTAACAAAATTAAGTGGTCTAATGACCAGCAAATCAGACCTCAAACCATTATATCCTAGAGATTCATGATACAGGTAAAAGTTGAAGAGAAATGTTTTGAAGGTAACTCTCTACTAACATACAGTATACAGCCTATGACTCTGCTCTTGGAACAAGATCAATTGCATGCAGTGCATCTACTCAGTGATCATAACCACGAAATCCCCTAATAATCTGGTACCAAAAAATGAGTTTTGTAAAAGTCTAGAGGTCTTTCTCCCCTTGTCTTTGCCATGAAAATCCTCTTGCAAAAGGGGAATTCTTAGTTCTGATCTCAAAAATTAAAGAATCCTTCCACTATCCTGAATTGGAAGGGACCCGTCAGAACCATCAAGTCTGGCCCCTGGCCCTGCACAGGACACACCCAAGAGTCACACCATGTTCATGAAAGTGTTGTTGAAATGCTTCCTGAATGCTCAGGCTTGGTGCTGTGACCACTCTCCTGGGAAGCCTGTTCCAGTGCTCAACCACTTTTTTCGTGAAAAACCTTTTCCTGAGGTCCAACCCTAAACCTCCCCCGACTAGATTCTCTTAGAAGCTGCCAGAAGATTCCCCCATGTCCAGCAGAGCCAACGCTGGCCGAGGCTGGGCCAATTAGAAATGGTGGTAACAACTCTCTGATAACTTATTTAAGAAGAGGGGAAAAAAGAAAGTTATTATGCAGATGTAGTTGTGATCAGAGAAGTGAGAACATGTGAGAGGAGCAACTCTGCAGACACCCAGGTCAGTGAAGAAGGGAGATGCTCCAGGCACTGCAGCTGAGATTCCCTTGCAGCCCACAGTGGAGACCATGGAGAGGCACCTGTGTCCCTGCAGCCCCTGGAGGACAATGAGAGTGCAGAGTTTCACCTGTAGCCTATGGAGGAGACCCACACAGGAGCAGGTGGATGTCTGAGAGGAGGCTGTGACCTTGTGGAAAACCAGTGCTGGAGCAGGCTCATGGCAGGGACCTACAGACCCATGGAGAGAGGAACCCACACCCAGAGCAGGTGTGCTGGTAGTACCTGTGACTTCATGGGGAACCCACACTGGAGCAGGCTGTGCCTGAAGGATGGCACCCTGTGGAATAGTGACTCATGTTGCAGCAGTTCTTGGAAAACTGTTGCCTGTGGGATAAACTCACACTGGAGAAGTTAATGGAGAACTGTCTCCAGTGGGAGGGCCCCCACGCTGGAGCAGGGGAAGAACTCCTTTCCCTAAGCAGTGGAAAAACATGTAATGAACTGACCATAACCCATATTCCCTGTCTTCCTGTGATGCAGGAGGAGGAGGTAGAGCTGGGAAGGAGGGAGGAGTGGAGGTAAAATTGTTTTTAAGGTCTTATTTTACTTCTCCTTTTTCTGCTCTGATTTTGCTAGTAATAAATCAATATCTCTAATTTGAGTCCTTTTTGCCCATGATGGTATTTGGTAAGTGATCTTTCTCTGGCCTTATCTCTGCTCATGAACCCTTTGTTATATTTTCTCTCCCCTATCCATCTGCAGTGTGATAGAGTCATCCAGCCAAGGTCAACCCATTACCCATTGTGGTGCCCAGAGTGTACACATTACTCAAGGTGAAGCCACACCAGTATAGAGCAGGGCAGAACCATCACCTCTCATAGCACTGTATCTTATCCATGAGGACAAATGCTTTAAATTGAAATCTGGTCAAATCTCTCCACCTACAGACTTATCTCTTTGAACAAAAGGTATTCTGCACAGTTGATAGTTTTTTTCTTCTTCTTTGGAAAAAAACCCACTCCTAAGTTAACATAATCATTTCTGTCTCAAAATGAGAATTAAAAATCAAACATTCACACTTAGACTTGCTTGACAGCACTTTATAAATTATGGTTTTCATTATGAATAGAAGAAACAGTACAGGTCATGATCTTTTATATCACACCTTCACATGGAAGAAATCAAAAAATATCACAAGAATTGCTAACTGTCTCCTGGCAAACCTCTTAGCAAATGAGTCTGTACTGTTCATATTTCACCTATGAAAAACAAGTAATTTAAGAGTAGGTGACATTTTAAAAAGCAGTGAGTATATGGAACAGTGTGGTTTAGATCTTGACTGAGCAAGGGTTCTTGTGCTTATGTTCACACTTGGCTTACAAACATAAACTGAATGGAAGCCCTTTTACATGAGGCTATTGTTCAAATTCTTTAGTAATTAAAGAAAGGAAAACACAGTCCCATTTACTTCTTAGTATTTCTTATACTGTTTTTTCATATGTTCTTGTGGTTTTTGATCTCCAGATAAATAAAATAGAATCACAGTCAGTGAAAGAGGTGATCTCTGTACTACAAGAAATTCAGGGCCAGAGTTATCAGTTATTAAGAAAAAAATTATTGCCTTTAATAAAGACTTCTCATCTTCTATATCATGAGAATGTTCTTGTGGTACATCTCAACTGAATAGCATCATAACATGCTTTATAACAAACAGGAATATAAAAATACAGCAATATATCTTGACAAAATTATTTGGAATTACAATTTATTTTGACAGTTATACCTATAATACGGTCTATCCTTAAAAGGATGAACTAGCAATAAACTGTGCTTAAATCTTTACTCTTTTTGTAAGCTCATTCTTCTTTCATCAGAATTTTCTGGATAAGGCCAGATAATGTCTCTTGCAAAGGCTGAGGGATTGAAACAAGATCTGTAAAGTTCCTTCCAAACCAAACCATTCTACAATTCTGTGATTCATTCTAAGATATATCAAATGATGAATGATGACTTTATAATATATATTCTCCTACTGGTATAACATTAGACACTTCTGTGCTATACAATAATAAAACTTGATACTACTTAAATATACTCTCAAATCAATTTCTTGCAAAACTCATGTGATGAACTTTCTGTTTATTGAATATTCACCAGACACTTAGATAAGTAAAAATTATTTGATGTTATGTTTCTATTTTTACCTTCTAGCTTTTATGGGGTAAAAAAAGGAATAATTTCTAGGTTTTAGGAAGAGAGGTAACTATGTTATTGCATTTTATCAGTTATTATAAAGGGAAAAAGTAATGCAAAATCACAGTTCATCTAAAGAAACGGTACAACAAAGGCACCCAACTTTACCTCTACGTTTGCATGGCTCTTTTAAGTCAATTCTAATACTTGATATAAGAAAGAATAGTGTGTTCTTGTTTTGCTTCATTAAGTTGGAAAACATGGCAAGAAACAGTAGAAATCTCACTATAAGAAGTAATTTTCTAGAAATTGTATGTAGAAGTGTCGGAACCCAGGGCATCTCTTTTCTGCCCTGGAAGCTCAGGAGACCTTGACCAGACAATCTGGGAACTGAACAAGAAGGATTTACCCCAGTACAGGGTGTTTACAACCCTGTCCAGGGGGGTGACAGGGGGGTTTTTGCCCCTGTCCATGGGGGTGATAGACCATGACACAAAGCAGGGATGAATTACAAATCTCAAGAGTGTGGAACACAGTAGTTTAGCTTATCACTGAGTGAGAAATATGTAGTTTTAGGTTTTCTATAATAGAAGTAGATGGAGCCAAGATGGAGATTTTGGGGCGGTTCCCTAGGTTTTTTCTTCTTCTTCTTCACCTCCATTTTCTGATGTGACGTTAGCATAATGTGGCTTGTGGAGATTGGGCCAAGTGGGTATGATCTGTTTGATGTGGATGGTGGACATTGGTAAGAAATGGTAAACAATATGTTCGTAATAATCTGTATAAAAGGCGTCCTCCTCTCGGGGGACGGGCAGATTGTACCATGGCGGGTGTTCTAGACAGACCTCGCTGGGCACAGAGAGAACTATGAGATAAGGAATAATAAACAAAGTGATTGACCTTGGAGAAACTGAAGTCTGAAGCCTCTGTCTCTTTCATGCGTCTGCCCCGAAACATCCAGGAGGGCAAAAGACTCTAAACCACCAAAATATAAGAACTGATTTAATTTCCACATAGAAGTATACTTGTATCCATACCTGCATACACAAATACACAGATACACACATACACAAAAAATTACATTTGAGAACAGTAATGTTTATCTCTGACATATTCAGAATTTTTCTAAAGCAACAGCTTTTTAAAGTACCTTTCCCTAGAAGAATTAACTTGACCCAATGCAACCCTCTCAGTTTGCCAGTAGTAATGGTGCCACTGCTGGCAATGGAAACTGAAACATTGTGGGTTAATTGACATGGCAACCACATAATCAGCATGAAAGTGCTCATCCTTTCTATGGCTGACAGCTTTGATTCCTTCCTTCTGATCTGACTCTGTATCAGTTTGGGCTGATGAGTTCTTCATTCATTAGTTTGTTTGTTTTTATAATGAAAAATAGTATTAAAATGCTAACCTGATCTTCTTCACATTAATGCAAGCTTTAACAGAGCAAGATATTGGAACACGAGGTAACACCTGTTACAGTGATTGCATTAATGAAAGCTGCCAGGTGACAGTCCCACAGCTGGTACTCCAGAAACAAGGCATGCCACAGTCTAACACTAAAAATGTAGAAAATATCCCTCCCCCATGTCTCTCACATCAGAGATCCAAGTGCCTCCAGACTTCAATACAGTCAGTATTTGAGCACTTAGCCAATAAAGAAATCAGTTTTGTTGATTTTCCCCCTTTACACTTTCCTTCCTACTGCTCAGGAGTGGGGTGGTTGCTTTCTTCCTTTTTCCCATAAGCTTGAAAATTTTCAAATGTTCTTGGCTTAAACTCTTCCTAAATTCAATTAAGTCTTCAATTCACATAAAAAGTATAGCTCTAAATTAAATGATCCATGGAAATAAATTGCACAGAGTAAAGTTAATTCAGTCTTAGGTTATCTACTAAATGTTTCCTTTTTCCCATGCAGTTGAATAAAATTACGCCCTTAAAATAATTTTACCAGGTTTTTTAAGTCACCCACTGGCACAGTTGCCAATTTTATACAAAATTTCTATAACTTCAAAATAAGGAGAACAACAGGCAAAATAAGATCTCCTTAAAGCCAATTATGATATAAAAAAACCTGTTGGGTACATTCAGTCTCTAACTAAATGAGTAAATAAAATTTGGTTTGGTTCAAATACAAAACCAGCAGTAAACCACCAATTTAGGAGAGAAATAGAGAATGTCATCTAGAATTTTCATTATCTTTCTACTTTTGGCCAGTACTTGAGGCCAGTTTCCAAGGCATCCTTGGAAAATATAGCTTTCTTGAAAAGTTGGAGTTAGTTTCTTCTTTTTTTTTTTATTTGAAGGCTGTGAAGAATGTCAGGCTTGAAAACAAAGGAAAATTCTTATTGAGATGAAAAGTCAGATTTATTCCATAGTCTCCCAAGACTTATTTAGGGTTAACAGAAACCAGGCTAGTTATTTTATGCACATCTCAAAAGCTTTAATTACACCCTTTATCATTCAAAAGCTGAAGCTGGCAGGAAGGCATCAACATTAGGAAAATATGCAGTTTCCCACAGGAATTTTATTATCCAGCATCATGGAACAACTGCCACACAGTGGTCACTGTCACCAGAAGCATCTCTGAACAACACAATAACAAGCTAGCTTGGGGTGAGGAGTGAAATTCCCTTTTGTTATGTGCAGATTTGTTGTAGAGCACAAGTGCTGCACTAAACTTTTATGAAAGCTTGCCAGAGGAAAAGCTTTTATGAATATAAAGGTTTTAGACTATAATGACGACTCAAATCACAGTTATTAGTTTAAGTAAGCATGCTTTTAAAGAAAGATGTTAAAAGGAACAAAAGAAATAGAAAAGAAAAAAAAAAAAAGTGGTATTCCACATGCACTGTAAATGAGCTGAATCTTTCTAACCCTGTGGTAGTGCTGTAGTGTTGTACTGTTGCTTCAGTAGTTTCTATAATTTCAATTCCAGCAAGGGGAGACAGCAAGGAATGTGGGTCATACATGAGTTGCAGAGGAGTTTTGGGAATTTCTAATGAAGCACAATCCCACAAACACAGTTTTGGTCAGATGACTGACTTTGCTGGAGTAAATGGGCTTACACCTTACAGATAGACAATTGTAATCATTCACCGTGACTTTATAGTCATGGTGAATATGAAACTCAGCAGCGTAAACCAACACAAATCATACAAAAGGAAAACCAAAAGAATAAATCATGGTCATGATAAAATTCTCTCTCTTGATTACTGTCTTTCCCTTCTGTTTTTTTATATATAAGACATATTCCTCTTTATGAAAAATGTATTAAGCATTAAGGTAATTTTTTGCTTTTTTACTGATAGCAATAGCAGCAGTAAATTCTTATAATCTCATGCTAAGGCTTCCAAGTCAATTTTTTAAATTCTTCTCTCAGTTATAAAATTCAATAAAATTTTTGCTCACCCCACTCATTTTTTTTTTACAAAACTGAAGAATCCTTACCTATTTAATGATATGATTACACTAGCACACAGTACAGTGGGAAGAGAAGAGAAGAGCAAAATGATTGATGCCAAGGGCCTGACATCTTAACTTTTGTTTTGTAGAATACATGAGCCTTTCAAATGCAGCAAGAGAAACTTATAGATCTCCTTCAACTATATCAACAATTTCTCTGTTTAGTAACAGAAATTATTATTATCTGCAAGGTCTTAGCTTGTTACCTCTGATACCAGATTTCTATTCTCACTCTAACAAAACAATCTAATTTACATTTTAACACCTATACCATCCACAAGTTCTGTGACTTAAGATCAGCTGTCATCAACATCAGCTTCCAGAAGCAGTGTGCAGAATTCTGCAGCCCCAAGACCTCAGAGAATGGTAGAGTTCAAATAGTTCTGTGAAATTTGCTGCAGGACTTGAAGTGTCTGGAAATATTGCTTCATTTGAGGGAAAAAAATAAGGACACCGAAGCGAAATAGGAACACTGCAGCCAGGCTGCTTTGGCTTATGAGACTTACAAGAGAAAGTGATAGTTGTGTAATTTTTTTTTTCTATTAATAGTAACAACTGCATCCTTAACATTTTTAATACTATAAAAATCCTATAAAATACTACCTTGTATACTGTTAGCCTCAGTAGCTGCAACATCTGAGAAGGCATTATTACTTACATCATCACTGTAGCTCTGCAGATCTAAAAAGATGAAATGAAACCAAATGTCTACTACGATGAAAGAAGAGCTAAAAAGAAAAAGAAAACCAGCTCACAAATCTCAAGATTTTGCAAAGAAATACAAGTTCATGGCAAAGTGGTAGGATATTGTCCAGAAGCTATGCATCACCTCTCTCATCTTTCCATGCAATGTATGTCTCTTGCAGAAGAATATCCTCAGCAAATACTGGAAACTGTTTCAGTGGGTGTGTGACATTCTCACAAAATCTTCTGGTAAAGGGTGTCCACAGAGCCACTTTAGTTTATGGACAGTAAGATACACAAGATCTGATTGAGGAATCTGGAGAGCTTTACATTTCCTCAGTACCTACTAATTATCTCCCTTTCAAATTATTAGAAAATTATGGAGCCAGATGTTTTAATGTTACTTAAAACTGAAATGTGAGAAGACTGAGTAGGAAAAAAAAAATAATAAAATCAAAACAAAAGCCTGACTCTCAAGGTTCTTCTTCCTTTTTTCTCTTTCTCTTTTTTAAAATTTATTTTATTTTTCTTTTTGGAATTCATTAACCAGCTTGCCTAGAGAGCAAGCTCAAAGAAATGGAAAACACAAAAAAGTCAAAGGAAAATAAAGTGGTAAATGTCAAATATTTTGTTAGCTATAGGAAGATTTAAATCTAAATTAATTAATACTTATGAGATACTTTCATTATTAAAAAAAATCTCACACATTCCCCAGGTATATTTTTCATTAGCTTTTTTTATCAGTATTTTCTGACAAAAAGTAATTTCTGAATGGTAAAACAGTGAGCAATGTATAACATTTAGGACTTGACATAACACTGATAGGTGAATAAAAATCTGTAACATATACAATACAGATATTTTGTTTGTCCAGCTAAAGAGAATAGGAGCCTGTATTGAATGCAGTAAGGTTGGTGATTTCTGAAGATAATAAGAATTTACAATAGAAAAAGACAAATTGTGTTTCTATGTAAATTACTGATAGCATCATCAAAATCTTTAAAATAGTTAGAAGACCACTTCTTCTGACTCTGGCAAGTATTTAGATATGTCACAATTACTCCCAGCTTGAGTATTCTAAGGTATAATGTTCATTAGCTTCCACGCAATTATTAATTATCCATAATGAACATTTAGTTTTATAGATTTTTTTAAAACTTTTGTATAGTGCTTTAAAGCCTACATCACTGAAATGTTAATTGAAAACACTTGCAAGTTTACATTTAATAGTCCCATGGTTCTTCAAAGCATAAAATTTTAAAAATTGTGAGAGTTACTTAATAAACAAAGAGGTGTTTAACCCAATTATTTCTACTGAGGTTACAGAATGTACCTCTTTCTCTTCCATGAGATTCAGCACATAGAGAAAAGAATTGCACGGAGAAGAAGAAAAATGATAGCACAGTTGTTCTGAAGATTACATGATCAATTCCCTTCCTGTGCTTTTAAAAGTCACTCAACCCAAGACTCTAAAAAAGGCTTGTGCAGAAAAGAGCTGGAATAACTTTTTTAATTGTGGAGCTGGGGACAGAGATGTGCATCACTCAGCAAGCTTAAAATCCTTGTGACAGGTTATAACACATATCCTTAAAACTCTTTATCATGTACGTTTTCAGTTCAAGAAAATTTGAATTCATGCTAATTTAATTCTCCTCAGGTTTTCCAGTATACAGATCTACCTTACTAAATAAAACACAGGCACCACCAACTGCATACAGAAGTATAAAATTTTTGAAGTGATGCTTTTTGTAAGGTTTCTTTTTTATTGCTACTTCAGGTTGCTTTTCAGTTGTTTTTATATATATCAATTTTCAACTCTGTCTTGAAATATACAAAAAATTAATTTCTCAATTTTGCAAAAGAAATGTAATTTTTTTATACATATGGGCATAATTTTGTTTTATGCTAATAGGACAGCATTTTTTCTTCTAGTTTTTTTTTGTTTGTTTGTTTTACATAACCAATGAATTAGTTTCCTGTATCTAAAGGAGTGAAGCTGATACGTTGAATATTTTCCTTTAACCTTTTTATGATTTCTAAGTTACTCCCAGCTCTTCATATGGATTCAATATCATCAGGCTTTCCTAAGACAACAAATGGGGGAGTGATAACACTTTCCTTGGATGCAGCAGAAACTAGGACTCTTCATTCTTGCAACAGAATTAGAAAAATTTCATTGGGATATTAATACATTTTAAGATTAATATTTCTGCATCATATAATGCAGCACTATGTGGACACACCTCAGCATCTGGCAGCCTGCAAAGGCTTTTCCACAGTGAATTTTATGCTTCTTTGTATATAGTTAGAATAATTTTACACCACCAGTAGAATGCATAGGATGAGGCATACATAAATAGAGAACTATAATGGGAGGTTTGTCCAGCCTCACAAAATTCGGGGATCACTTGCATTCAGAACCTTTTGATAATAGGCTAAGATTTCATCTTGTCTTCTAAAAGAATGAGTACAAGTAAATAATGAAGTTGTACTCTATTCTACTCCCTTTTCCCTTCAGATAAGCAATGGGATATGCCAGTATATTTCCCAAACAAATCATACTGCGTGAGTCTTATCTAGACTTTTGGTCTGCTGGCATATCTTTTTCCTAGTGTAAATTTTCTGCAGGTCAGAATTCTGCAGGTTATAATTCTTCAGGAAAAAGAAAAACTTTACTTAAAAGTAAACAAAAAAATTAATATTGTTTTTATATAAGAATAGAATACCCTAGGACTCCAAAGGCTCTGATGACCTTTGCACATAAAATTATGATTCATTAGATAAAATGACAAAAAAGCATTATATAACAAGCTACAGAGAAGTTGTTTGTTAATGTGGCTATGTAACCCTGTGGCTAAATCTCCTGTGTCCTTCCTGATTTATTTTTGAAGGTTATTCTTGATTAAGGCCACTATTAATCTTTCTGTTTAGAAAAATAAATGTGTAATCACTCCAATTTTAGAGCATCTTTGATATCAAGATGTTGTTTTGCAGTAAGCAGTGGGGCTTTTTTATTCATGTGTTGATTGCAAAGCACATATCTTACAGGTCATTTCATTACTAATCCACTGCCTGAAGATCATACTAAGAGAAAATTGCATCCTTAACAGAAATCTTTTCTAGTTACAAGTACTAAGGCTGACATCCCTTAGTAGTACTGCTAAACAGTCCAGAAGAAAAACAATAAATCCTTAAATAGGGAAGCAGTACTGTGAAAGTATTCAGTACATTTACATTGCATATTTAATGGAAAAAAAAGAAGTAAAGAAGGAAAACTCAGAAGCGAAATGGATCCCCCTCAACTGCAACATAGACCAATATGTTTGCAATACTTTTTTACATATATTCTATTTAATTAAAATTAAATAAATGCATATCACTCCAGTAGCTGTAGAATCTCTGATTTTAAAGGTTAAAGTATATTTTGTTCAGGAGTGAAACCAGGACAAATTTAGTGACTTGGGCCTGTTGGAGTGAGTTCAGAAAAGGACCATGAAGATGATCAAAGTGCTGGAGAACCTTTCCTATGAAAACAGGCTGAGAAAGTTGAGGTTGTTCAGCATGGAGAACAGAACATTCTGGGGAGACCTTCTAGCAGCCTTCTAGTACCTAAAGAGGACTTAAAAGAAGGTAGGAGAGAGGCTTTTCCCAAGGGAATGCAGTGGTAGGATGAGGGGAAATGGTTTCAAACTAAAAGAAGACTGGTTTAAATTGGATATGAGAAAGAGGATGGTAAGGCACTGGAAGAGAGTGCCCATAAAAACTGTGAATGCCTCATCCCTGGAGGTGTGCAAGGCCGAGCTGGATGGAGCTTTGAGAATCTGGTTTAGCAGAAAGCATTCCTGCCCCCAGTACAGCAGCTGGAATGAGACATTTTCTGATGTCCCTTCCATCCCAAACCATTCTATGATTCTGTGAAAATACAGCCAATACTGTCTTCATTGAAGCTGGCACAGTAAAATCCAGTCTTCTGAACACTAGTCTTGCAAAATCCTACATCTTTTATTTTATAAAACATTCTACCAATATATTTCAGTGTAAATAAAAATACATTAAAAATGTGGGCTCAAGTGGACTCAAAAGACAGAATATATAATCCATTGTAAACATTCTTGGTCAACTACTAGAATAATTAAATCAGTCTTTATTTTGGGGTATTCTTAATAAAATAGAAAAATTATTTCTAAGCCAGAGAAAGAAACACCAATTAGTCATCAAACACCTGTTTTAAGATTTAAAGCAAATCTCTTTTTCACAGAATATTTTCTCACCATACTTTGATGAAAACTCACATAAGCCCCATCCCACTTTAGACACTATGAAACAGAATATGAAATGATATTTGTGTGCAAACTATCACATTTTTCCAATTCATTTTCAAGATCTCTGGCATTTACATATGACCTTTCCATTTTTATTAACAGTTTATTGGATTTTTGCATTCTGGCCAGCAGAAGAGAAAGGTAATTTACACAGAGATTTGACAGTTATACACACAGCTATAAACTTCAGTCCATTAACTTATTTCTCATGTAACCTTTATAAGACTCTACCCAGACACCCAAATAAGCACTATATCTTGTTTTTCTTTAATTTAAAAAGCCCTCATTGTAAGTCCCTACTTATGGAGCATCAAGTGCAAATAAAGCTCTGCACGAGCTTTTATCACAGCTCTCTCTGCCTCTTAGTATATATAGATGTCAATTTAAATTATACTACTCCAGATCAAGTTGTTTATATACTGCTAAGTTTCGTGTCTTGAATTAGCAAAATACATTTTTATTCTTTTTTAAAATACAGGTGGTTACTCTGATTGAACTTTTGCTTGGATATTTAAAAAATCACACATAATTGAATAAATGTACTCTTTTGCATGTGAAAGTCAACAGCTGTTGCACAAACACAGGTAAGCACGACGTACACACAGGAAAGGCAGAATGGGAATTCTAGTGGGGTAAGTCCACATATGCTAAGACTGTCTACACAATTTTCTGACTTTACCTCCAGAATATGGATGTCTGTCAGCAAAGCACTCCTGTAGATAAGTGATCTTTGGTGCACAATGCCATCTTGTGAAAAACATTGTTTGCATTTTACTTGTTTGCAGGAAGTTTCCTTGCAGCATACTTAAAAATGTAAGAATGGAATCTCCCATGAAAGTGTGTCTTTCAGAAGATGAAAAGTTTCTTTTTTACAGCTCAAAAATAAAATCATTTTTTAAAAGGACAAAGTTCTTAACAGACTCCAGCAGGTAGAATTTTCCCTTAACTTTCTTACATAACTTTTTTTTTTCCCTTAGCAATGGTAAATTCATATCTCACAAGCATAATTCAGGTTACAAAGATAGTTTTGACTGACTTTTGGACGGCAAATCCTGGATATATACCAAGTAACTTGGGATGGCCCTAATTACCAGTTTAAATGAAGGCTGGCATTTCTTTTAAATAGCAAATCTATTTCAATTACAATGACACCAAGATATCAGAAATACCCTATTTCCCAAACAAAATGTAAGCCTTGTTTTATGTTTAATGTAATGTCAATATTTAACCATCATAGTCAATTCAGCTCAGTCTTCTCAGACAAAAATTAACATAAGTCTTCTTAAATTCTTTTAAATCAGAAGTATTTTACTGTTTCATAAATAAGCTAAACAGGTAGAGTTTTAAAAAATAACAAGAAAGAAAAACAGTACATTGTTCTGCTACTTGAATTCTGGGAAGTGAATGTGAATGAATGAATGAATGAATGAATGAATATTAGAAAAAAATAGATTTTAACTCATGAAAAAATGAATTTTAATTTACTAATGTAGATGTAAGGTAAAAAATAAGCTTGTTGTTTAAGCCTATTTTCTATTCATCCAATCAGGAAACATAAATGTTAGATAGTGTCATTATCAGGGAAAAAATTTTGAATTTTAAGATATTTCTAAAACACAGCAATAAGTTTCAAAGGGAAAAATATAAAGAGATATATTCTGTTGTCTTTGCAGATTCCCGCAGCAAAAGATTCATCCTTTTTAAAGACCAGGAGTCTTCCAAAGGCACCTGAGATTCAAATCTTTTAATGATCAATAGGAACAGTATATGTACTTCCTTCTTGATTTAACTGATAAAGTGACAAGTAACAGTTCTTTAATCCTCAGAGACTATGCAGGGTACAAGAGGGATACAGTGGAGGCTGAGCAAATGTCCTGATTTGATTTGCAACTTTAAAGGCAATTCACTCTTCTGCAAATGTCCATCATCCAGGGAGTGTAAAATGAAATGACAGATACCTATAGAGATTAGACAGCTCCAGCATTTCAGCTCACCCTTTGTGGTAAAGCACATTGGGGTTCACTGTCCTCATTAGGCTAAAGTGGCAAAGTCACAGAGTGTGCTACCTGAGTAGATACAAGGAATGGACATGATTTGTTAAGACAAAAAGCAGCAGCAGTGACTAATTTTAGCAGAATAATAATTTTAAGCAATGTTAAGCAAATCTTATCAGGTTTCTTTTTAAGTGACATAATCTAGCACCATATAGAGAAGAGAATTACAGTCAGGACTAAAAGAAAATTTTGAGAAATCACTTTTACACAACGTATATTTTTTGTTATTAAAGAAAATATTTTCACACTTTTGGTCTTCCCTCTACTGCTGCCAGGGTTCTGTGAAGGCACAGTAAGAATGGCTCATGTTATATTTTATTAAAATCTCAATAAATATGCTTTGACTTTGGAATAACTGTGCCAAATTCATCCACAATAAATAAAAAAAAGGAAGAATAAAGAAAATAATTTTCTTTCAGAGGAAAACTCTTAGAAAGGATATTTGAATTCTGGGCAGTTATAGGCTTGGGAGTGAAATAAATATTCCAAGGAGTGAATTCAATTGCAGCCAAGGAGAAATCAAGATTCAGAATATTTTGTACTCTAAATTAGGTGTTGGTGGATACTATCTCACCCTTACAGGCATCCAAAAATTAAACTTCTGGAATATGATGCTTAGGTTGCACCTTATCAACTGAGACAAAATACCTTATAAGACCAATTCTTCTGAATGCATAACAATGCCTGTAAAACATAGTAAGTTAATTATTGATTTTGTTTCCCTGTGAGTAACAAGATAAATGTAACAATTTTATATATATGTTTAATTTTTAGATGGTTAAAATTCTGAGCATTCTGCTAAATGAGATATTTTTTAAGAAACAGTGATTGATGCCTTGTAAACCAAGACAAATAAAAATACAGCTGAAGCTGTTAAACAGCTAAGTAGAAAAAATAAACAACCAAACAATCAAAAAGAAAAATAACATTGAGCAACAAGGTAATGTAAACTGGAGCTGTAAACATACCATAAAATACTATTTTTTGGGAAAGAGAATGATAATTAATTGCATTAAACACAAAAGCACATAAAACACTGCTGTTGAATGTAAGTCTCTAAAGGAGTGGATACTCCTGCTAGCCTGAAATAACCTGGTATGGCACCAGTTTGGCCAGCAGAGATATCAACCCAAGCCCAAGGGACTCTTTGGACATGCCAGCTACTGTGTTTTCTCTTGATGGCTTAGTAAGAGCATTGGATGTTTCTGTAAAGCACCAAATTGCAGAAGAGAGACTTGGAGGTGCATACACAAATTGTCCAAGAGCTGCTCTAAGTGCATTGTTGTCCATTCATCTGCTCCCCCGCTGTATTTAATAGTGCTCAGTCCCTATGCCATGCTGCTCACACAGAGGATTTTCAGATCAATATAAAGTTGGCAGGATCACTAACATCTCGTTCTTGCTCTCAAAGGACTGTGCCAACTTTCTATCTTTATTTTTTTCAATATGCTTCTTTTTTTTTCTGAAATAATTTTGAATAATATGTGTTCTTGCCTGTTAAAATAATGAAAATGAAATCTGATTTATTCTCCCCTGTAATTCCCCAGGTCCTTGAATTTTGTACATATTTATGGTCACCTTTGAAAATACATACTAAATATCCCACAATTAACCTTTCACTCTGTTGCAGCTATTACATTGCTAGAAGAGGTAAGAGGATAAGATAAATCTGAATGTATGTCTAATGCACTGCAGAAGTAGCTTTCCTGGAGAGAAGCATGATGGATTACTGTGGTAATGCATCTGCTGAAAAAAAAGCTAAAGGCAGGCCCAGTTCTTTCCTCACCTAAGAAGAAACTAATTTATAATCTTGTAAGACAAATGCGAGAGAAACAATTGAGACACTCAGAGCCTGTGCTGTTACTTCTCAGTAATACCACAAAAATTATCTATTTTAATCTATTTTGTTTGTTGAATTTTGAAGCTTATCTTCTTATAAGAATATAAGATATAAGAATATCTTCTTATTTATTTATTTCAAATCCATTTCTTAAAGGCCTTTACATATCATAACCTAATGAGAGAGAAGGAAACAGTTAGGAAACCCTCTCAGCAAAGGCAAACACAATGGGAAGGATCAAGCTGAGCTTGTTGCACCTCAGGATACTGTTGGTCATTTTGGCTGCCAGGACACACTGTTGTTGATATTTATACCTAAATCTTTGCTATCAGTTTTGAGCTTTAAATGGACTTCACCAATATTAATTTAACATCTTACTTTAGTAACTTGGAAAGAGACTGAGAGAAAATATAATTTTCAGAGATGTTTTGTTTTCTACGAAAATGTGACTGTAATAGCACAGGTGAATTCAATAAGCTTGAGTCACATAATAAAACTCTGCATCCCAGTGTAGTGTCACCTGAAGTTCAGCCAACCAATAAAGCCTGGCTCACACAGAAGTCATCAAGTAAACACAGAAAAGTACAAATTATCACCAGAGGGAAGTGGCTGTGTTGAATGAGAGTTGAAAGACATTTCACATATATTAATGGCAAAAAGTCTGTTTCACAAAGTAAATTACACACCAGCACTAGGATGATTGACTGCCTTGGGAAAGTACAGAACAGTACATGACGGAAAGGGGGAAATAACATTGAGAACTTCCATCAGAATTAATGCAGGAGAGATAATTCAGAACAAGAAACAAAGGAACAGATTGGCCCAAATTTCATGTGCTGATACATTAAAAGAATCAAGATAAATGCTGATTTCAAAATGGCAGAGTCTTTCTAGTGTAGTTTTATTTAGGTTAGGCATCCTTAAAAAAACTTGAGAAAAGCATTTGCAAGCTTAAATGACCAGCTGAATTTAAAATAATGTTACACACTGCAAGGCAAATGCTGAGTAATATTTACCAAGTCAGGTATGAGGTCTCTAGAAGAACTAGTAAATGGAGATGATTCCACAAATTCTCTTAAAAAAGGAAAATTCTTTTGAGAATTACTCTACTTCAAAGCCTAATTTCATTTTATGTGCTCAAGATATCTTTTATTTCTGCTCCGTATGAAGGAGCTAGATTGCCAAAATAAACAGCTGTCTTAATATCACCAAACTAAATACATGGAGCTGCTTTTGCAATCCAGTATGGATTAGAAATAAAATTTAAAACATAAATAATCAAAGTATTAAGCATTACAGAAGATGGAAAAATTAATATGTACAGGTTGAGAACCATATAGAATTTGGGGTTAATGATTAAATAGAATGAGTTTAGATGCCTTATGATGGACAACTTATGTCCAACCTCACCAAACTTGGAGAGTACAGAGAATTCAGGACTAATTAAGAGTGAGAGAATAAAACAAGGCAGGAAGAAGGCTGCATGAGTTCTCTTGAGGTGCTGAAATACAATAAAAGCTATAGAGGTTACCCTAAAAAAAGATGAGAGAGCAAAGAGGAGCAGGTAATTTTCTACAGATTTCCCACTATAGTACAGTAACTAAATTTTTTTTGCCATTATCATGAAAATGCCAGAGAAGTCACACTAACATGACAGTACAAGATCTCCGGGCTTTGCTTGGCTTGATTTTTTTTCAGCTTCTCTGAGCAGCAGATTGGTGGCCAAGTGACCACTGTCTCACCAGCTTCTGCTGAAGCCCTGTGAATGAAAATCACTTTCAAGTCTGACCAGCAAACAGGGTCCTGGCACAAGGAGAAATTGCCCTTGCTATCACCTGTGGCTGGGGAGTCCCAGTGCAACTTTGAGACTTGAGATGGACACCAAAGAGAAGGAAACAAATTGTGACAGAAAATCATAAGCAATCCCAAGGCCCAGAACTGAGGGAGATGAAACCCATGCTAAGAAGAACATGAGCTTCCCAGTGAAGACCTCTCAAGTTATTGTCACAACTTATTGCAGACAGACACACACTCCTTTCTTCTTGAGGGAAACTGAATCTGCCAACTGTGGGATCCAGAAGTACATTGAGAAGGTAAGGATAAAATCAGAGAAAAAGCCTAGATGCTAAAAAAAGGAGGAGAGTGTAGCTGGGTTTTCAATTTATTATTAACAACTGTTATTAATTGATCTTTTATGAATTAATCAAATTAAAGATTTAAACTAATAACAAATTCTTAGCCTCATATATAGTGTGTGTTCTTTTGCCCAGTTTAACTGTAAGGTTTTTTCCAATGTCTGAAAGCTCCAGAAGGTCAGCAAGTGGAATGAGTTTGAGAGAGAGATGAAGGTCAGCAGGTGGAATGAGTTTGACAGAGAGATGCTGTAGAATGTTACGAGCAGCACAAGCATGTCTCATACCAAGAAGGATCAGACTGGCTGATGGTGGCTCAGGACAAGGGAGATTTTCACAACTGTAAGGTGCTACTGAAAAAGGCAGAGGTTTTTATGTTGTCGAAAATACTTAGAAGATAAACATTCTTTTCAGGAGGTTTTGTAATATTCAAAGAAAAATGAAACACCAACATCAGAAACAAAAAGCTTCTAAATGGTTGTTGTGACCATGACATCTGTGTTGCTTGAAGAAGCAAGGAAGAGAGTAAGAAGTGTCAGAAGAGACAGTTTGATAAAAAGCACTGTAAGGTATTATTAAATATCATATAAAGCATGTGAATATCTGATCAGCAGAAATTAAATAAGGGAAATCTTAGATTAAACTTTAGGATGGACTATTTTTGAAGTATTATAAATTAATATTTGCAAAAATAAGGATCTAATTATTTTTCCCACCACATTCTGCCGTATCCTGCTTTAATCTTCATTCTTTGATCTTGAAGTCAAGTCAATATTTTTGTCAATATGCTGCTTCTTCTTTGAGATGTCTAAGATAGCTAACTAAAACTGCAGTGATGAGAAATCAAATTAAAAACAGCAGCTCTATGCTTAAACACTTTACAGTCCTTCAGAAGAGATTGCTTGTTAAAGTAGCTAACTCCCTTATAAAACTAACAGCCATTTGTGCAATGTCAGCAATCACTTTTTACTGGATTTGTTTTTCTCAACTTCCATTTTATTTCATAAAGGACAAACTTTGGTGATTTGGTGTGATTTTAATTAGATGTATGCCTATGGATTTTGGAACTGGGTCTTTAAATTTCACTTCTCTGATATTTGGTTTTCCACTACAAAAGAAAATTAGTTAACAGTGAAAATAATCTTCAAAGGATTTAGTTCTTTCTGCCTGTGTTTCTACTTATTTTTTTCCTTAATGTGTAATTGACTAGAGAACAGCTAATTAATTCATTGTATAGATAAGAATGAGATAGGGACATTTTGTTGAAATGCAGAAGCCAGTTTTCCATCTCAGCATTTAAAAAATTGGACTGTCTGTTGTGCTTTACTGTCTGTTAGACAAAAATAATGTATGAAAAAACTCCAAAACTAGTGACTAAATCTTCTATTTCTTCCAGGATCATGCACAGCTCTAAACATATGCTAATCTCCAGTCAGGGAAGTTCGGCTGAGAGTGACTTTTCTACCAAAAACTCTGTAATTTATTTTTTCAGCATGATATCTCTAGTCTTTCCCCATCATATGACCTCCATATTAAATGAAATTAAAAAAACCAAAAAAATTATGGTAAACTGATATGGTAAACAGATGCATTACCCTAGCCATAAAAATCTTCTATTTTCCAGTCAAGTAATTTATAGCAATGTTTGTCTAGTTTGTTTTAAATGTTTTATAATCCTATTTTAAGGCATATTATCTCAAATATCAGTGTTTTTAAATATCATCCATCATAGATCTATTAATGTTTCCTGTTTGCTCTCCCCTTCTGAAGATTTAATTCTTGCTTCAAGTTTTAATTTATTTATTTAAAGTACATTTTTCTAGCTTTAGAAGTATTTCAAAAATATCCTTCTGGTTTTTTCCCTGAAAAAGAGAATTCATAAAATTTTAGAATCATAGAATGGCCTGGGACTGACTCTTTAACTAGAGAGGTTGCTCAGAGCTCCATGCAACCTCGCCTTGAACACTTCCAGGGATGAGGCATCCACAACTTCTCTGGGCAACCTGTTCAAGTGCCTCGCCACCCTGGCAATAATATTTTTTTTTTCCTAATATCCAGTCTAAACCTACTGTCTTCAGTTTGAAGCCATTCCCCCTTGTCCTGCCACCCTTTTTGACATGCCTGAGTAAAAGGTTACTCTGCATTTCTCCTGGGGTATTGGAAATACTCCTTCAGGTATTGGAAATCTGCAATTAGGTCACCTCAAACCCATCTCTTTTCCAGACTGAACAAAACCAGTTGTCTCAGCCTTTCCTCATAGGAGACATGGCTCTATCCCTCTAATTAATGTGTGGCCAATGAAAAGTGGCCTCCTCTGGACTCCCTCCAACAGGTCCCTGTCCTCCCTGTGCTGGGAGCCCAGAGCTGGGTGCAGCCCTGCAGGTGGGGTCTCAGCAGAGCAGAGCAGAGGGGCAGAATCCCCTCCCTGGCCCTGCTGCCCATGGTGCTCTGGATGCAGCCCAGGACACGTTTGGCTCTCTGGGCTGGGAGTGCCCATGGCTGGGTCATGTCCAGCCTCTCACCCACCAGCATCCCCAGGATCTTTTATTTTTCAGAAATGAAGGCTACTACTACAAAATGGTTTACTTATATTTCTTTCCATTTTATATATTTTTATTGTAATCTGAATAAAAGAGAGAGGCTATTCATTTGTTTACCTTGTACAATGAGACAGCCTTAATAAAGTTGGGAAAATTAATTTTAAAATATTTTTTTTCCATTTCAGATTATGTAACATTGACTTCAGTGGACCATCACAAACTAGCAAAAAACACCCTGTGAATACCTTGATCCACTCTAGATTCAAATTTCCAAAGCATAAATCTGTTATATAGATTCTTATTAGATATAAAGGAATAAAAACTTAAACCTTACCCATTGAGTAGTGTAACATAAAATTGAAAAAAACCACCAAACTTCTACACTTTTGTAATTTCTTCTAAGGAAAACAATGTCTTGTTGTATGCAAAGCCTTTTCACATGGAGTACCATTCATTTTACAACTTTGTGATTTTAGTACCATGAAATTTTACTGAATTAAGAAACATACTATTTTTATGGGTTTTTTTCACCAGGGAGAACAGATTAAACCACTCATGCATACAATCAATCTGTTAAGGAAAAGCAGAGATTACTGTAACCTAGAGATTTCCCCATGTCTGCTAGTAAACCAATAAAAGTGCAGAGAACAGCTTATTCTGCACGTTCCAGACCATGCTCCCTATTAAATTTATATTGAAGTCTGCTTAAATTAAATGTGACTAAATAAATATCCTTTTCTCTCTGTGAAGTTTTCAGATCTATCACAAACAAGCCAGCTCACTGGAGACACGATGAAATGCAAACCATCAGGAAGGCAGCCAGCTACATGATAGGAATAGGTCCAGAAAAACTCCAGCTGTTTATGCAAATGGTGATAGTGAGTGGCTGGCACCTTATCAAGGACCAGAGGATCAGTGGCATATTGGTGTACTCTGTTAACATCTAATGGATGTTTACTGCATCAAACAGGAAAAATAAACAAAAATTCCCAGCAAAGTTTAAAAGATTTGCTGAACTGGGACATTCAACAGTGCGTCATTTAGTCGTAGTCAATTAAATCTGCCCAGAAGTTATAGTTGTCTATTGCAGTTTTGTATCTCTTCAGGCTCAAAGTATTTTCTTTTTCTCAAAGCAATTTCTCAAATGCAGCCATTTATCAGGTGCATACTGCCAACAGATCTCCCATTTTGTTCTAGTTTTTTCTTCAATTTGGCAACTGAATATTTTTCTGTGTATCCATGTCATAGTTTTCTTTTTTTTTTTTCACTTCTGAAGAAAATGAATTATTCTATTTAATTAACTCAAAATGAATGTAATTTTTTTATAATATTATCTTAGTTGTAAGAATAGATCGAAAAACATGTATATGAAGCAATGAGTATCTGGATCTAAAATGTTTCTAGCTCAAAAAGTATCTCATAAAGCACTCATTGTCTAAGCATTTAATGTCCT
Organism: Pycnonotus jocosus; assembly: GCA_013400435.1. Lineage (NCBI taxonomy): Eukaryota > Metazoa > Chordata > Aves > Passeriformes > Pycnonotidae > Pycnonotus > Pycnonotus jocosus. The sequence goes on along the minus strand of VWYP01022856.1, from coordinate 105,315 downwards.
CTCAAGCACACAGAAACCATGACAGTAACACCTGTAGAATGAAAATATGTGTTTTTCTAGGTGTCTCAGCTGTGCCTTGTCACACATATTCCCCAGCAGCAAACAATACTGACTGACTCAAATAAGAATCTACAAAGGCTGCTGCTTTCATTTAAAGTCATAGTAGGAAATGAGAAGTGTTCAGGCAGATTACATTCCCTTGCTGTAGAGATAAAGATGTATGAGGAATTTTATTTGCTGTAGAAATGAGGATCTTGTTTCCCTTCTAAATGTCTTCTCCCTGTTCATGCCTGTGATGTACACCAAGATATGCATTCAGATCCCTTACTCAGCATGAAATTTCATCACAGCCTTTTGGGAACATGCTTTTACTAAATTTACTTATCCACACTGGATATCTAAACAATGGTGAATCTCAAAAGGCTTCAATATTTTTAAAAATCTGGACACTAAAATATTATCTAGATTTTCAAGTAAAGTGATAGAATTAAAAAGCAGGATTGAAACTGCACACCAGGTATTGCTTGTTCATCTGGTATAAACTAGACCTCAGTTCCTCACCAAGACTAACATCCAATACAATAAAGCATTCTTTTCATCTGGTGGAAAAACAAGGAAGAAAACAGAAATACTTCTTTTCATGTCAGTTTAAGACATTCTTGAGTGGCCTTATACATGATCAAAATCAAGCTTGTAACATGTTTTTCATCTTCCAAAAGAACCTGTCAGCATTTACTTTTAAAGTTTCATTTTCCAGGAGAAAAATATATTGTAAACAAAGGTCTCATGTTTTCTTCTGGGGTTGTTTGGATGTTCTTTAGTGTTGTTTTATTTCTGGTTCTTGTTTGTTTTTTTCAAACTTTGTTTGTTTCATTCACTTTATAGTGGTTTCCTGACACATTATATGGGTCTGAAAATGACTGAGAGATATGGAAAATGTCATTAGTTGCTAGCTAGTGTTCTTAGTTGAATTACTTAAGAGTTCTTACAAGTTACTGTGGAGGCTTCTGGCTTTCTTATGATGTCCACATCTTATAAATTTGCAGGCTGGAATTCACTAGGTGGTTATGGAAAGGACTAAGTTTTGGTCTCTGTTAACAGACGACAGCTACCAGATTTCATGCACACTCATTCATGATTTGAATGCTAACATGTGGCACACTGCTGACTTCACTTCCCAGAGGGAAAACACTTTTGCCTGCACTGTACTTAGCACCATGGCCTTGGATTATTGACTGACAAATACATAAATATTAATGTGAAGGAATGAAAGTAAGTATTTTCCTTGTGACACTCCTGTAACGTCCCCAAAAGATTCATTAGTTGCTATAATAACTACAATAATGTTCTCAGGAGGTCATAGTTTTCTTGATATGCGAAAGCAAAAATGAAAAAATTTGCACACTGCTAAAAGATTTCCCCCGTTTATCCCAACTTCCTGATATACATAATCACTGTGTGGGGGACAAATTTGCAGTGTGCAGCTTTTATTCATATAATAACTAAATACTTTTAGCAGTATACAATTTTGTAAAAAAATGTATATAGAAGAGTTCTAAGCTCTTCCTGACTCTCCCTCAAGAAATGATCATTTTTTACAGGCTTAATAAATTACCTTTGCTCTTTTAAGACCTTCAGGAAGATATTGGCTTATCTCTCTGAGTTTTTGATTTCATGGCTGACTAGTTATGAATTTAAGTTTAATAAGTAAAAAAAAGTATCCCAATGTTTTCACCTCCAAATCCCTCTCTGGTCCCTCATGCTCTGATTAATGTGTAAAGCTGTAATATCTCAAACCTGTAATCAGGCCATCACCTTCTGCTCATCCAGGGTATACTATGATATCCCCACAATACAGCCTTTCCTATCTGTTCTGTGGTAAAATCTATGGCCTAAGCTTTTATTTTCCTGGATCTCCACATCATTTAACACATGCAATTTTTCTATTGCTAAAAGAGAGCAGTTAATGTACACCTATTAAATCACCAGATTAATAAATTTTCTAAAATGTTTTGTTCACTTGTTTGTTTTAAATGACTGTCATGATTGGCCTTTAAAAAGCTAACACTGTCAGTGAAGGGTTTGAGTTCCTCAAACATTGCAAATTCTTACTTTGTTAAAAACCTGACCAAAAATAATGTTTTTCATTAGAACACTTACACTGTGGATAAGGGTAGTAAGGATGAATACTCATATTTGGGACCTCTTCAGTTGTCACCTGATCTGAAGGTTGAAAAGAAGCGCCTAGAAATAGCTCAGAAAAGCAGTGATTATTCACACACAGAGCTTAACTCTGAGATTCCTTGATTTAGGAGCCCACATGCCAGTTTTGCTAGTGTATTGTGTAAGATTAATTAGTAAACAAATCTGATGATTGTTAGCTGGGATAAAAAAATAAATATTAGCATTAATTATCAAGATACAACTCTCCCTAAGCTCTCTTTTTACTAGATCATTACAAGGAATACTAATGAAACAGTAATGTTAATAGAAGGACGTTTTTGCCTATAATAGAGATAAATATAACCATAGATTTACAATTCACCCACCCATGACTGTGGATATTTTCTGTGGTTTAGAATAATTTATCTTTAAAATTATTATTTCTATTGAGTAAAAAGAGGGCTGGAACAACTTGTTATTTTTTACAGACCTCCCTGCTCTTTCAGTGTACTGACTTCATTTGAAGCTTGTTGACCCAAAGGAATCCTAGCTCACTGCTTACACTTTTGATCCAAGTTCATTTCAAACTCATAGGAACTATTTGCAATTTTGGTTTTTGGTTGGTTTGGATATTCTGTGAGTCTGTGATTCCACAAAATCAAGATTTAAAAAAAAAAAACCGTTATAAAGGTATGAGTGTTTGCGAGTGAGGAAAGGACAGGACTTACTTTGTTTACCTTCAATTCACAGTCTCTTTTTATTTTTTATACTTCTTCAGAGAAATCCATGAGTTTGACTTTGAACAAGATTGATACTATATATTAAAGATTTTAGACCACTTCAATGACTCACACAGGTTCAACATGCAATTTTGCGAAGACTAAGTGTGAAGTCAGTGTCTCATGTTAATTCCCTCAGATATTTGGGACATTTCTGTCTTATTTTTCCAATCTTGAAAACTTATAATTACAAAAAGTTCAAATCACATTTTCAAAAGTTAAAACTTTTTTTTGCAGGTAGAATATTTTGACATTAGAAACTGAAATCCATTACTGACTCAGAGAAATATTTAAAGGTTAACCATGGCTAGGAATTTCAAACGATTATTAGATTAAGCCTGTTGCACTTCTGCCACACCACCAAATGACAGAGTCCTATTTAGTGCTTGTGCTGAAGCAACAGAATGGCTTGACCTTTCAATAGGTAAGATATCGACCTATGCCTGGGCTCCACACAGCCTTGTGAACTACCCTAAATTGTGTTTAAGTCTTTGACCAAGAATTCTATCTCTGTTCTATGAGGTACATTTGATTCTTACTGAATATATACTAAATTTTCTCTTTAGCTTTCTGGAACTAAAGGAAGGATTCAACAAAAGAAAACTTTTTAAATGTAAATCAGTGTTCCCAACATTATTCTCTTTGTGTGATTTCTGTAACATGTAGTGCTGTTTCTCCTGTGGATATAAGTGAGATAGCAATTAATGTAAATGGCATTTGTTGCTGTCCCTCTTTGCCTTAATATTTTTAAACTAATTAAAGGTGGCTTTAGATCACTTTTTCATAGACAATCTGTATTTTTATCATGCTTATGTGGCTCAGCCTAGAAAGCTGAAGAGGGAAAATGACACTGCTTTCCTCTTAGAAACCATTATATTCTCTGACAGTGACATTTTATGCACTGCTCTATGCAGTTCTGTGATAAGGGTAGGTATGTGTGCTTTCTTCAGTATGAAACAGTGCTCATTCGTATGATCATGAAGTCACTATGTAAACATGAAATACCCAACAGGCTTATTGCTTAGAAACCCAAGTTCAGAAAAGAAAAGGGACTCACATACTGTTTTGCTTCACTCTATCCTAGAGAGTAATTTCAACATTTATCATCAAGATGGAGTATCAAACTCTCCTTTAACACTTGAGGACAAAACAGGGGTTTGATACCCACTCATGTCTGAGAAAAGAGGGATACAGACATTTTGTAGGCAAAATCCTTCTTTGCCTCTCCTCCTATTTTTGCCCTGTGAAGCAGTGAGGATTTCCTTTTCCATATAGCTCACTTATAGATGCATATGATGAAACATGGACTGCTCCTTCTCATTATTTCTTTTACTCATTTTGCATGTGTCAGCCATGTTAGTGACCAAGGACAGGAAAACAGCCACAGATGACATTTTAATATTCATCAAGAAGGTGAAAGAGCACAGCCAATAGTGGTTTACCAAGGACAATTTCATTCTGAGCAACTTTATTGCTCTCTATGCTGTGGTCCTGCATACTCTCTCATAGTTTACCATCAAACTTGCATCAAGGTTTGCAGACAACACCAAATTGAGTGAGGCAGTCAATATGCTGTACCTCAGGGCTGTTTTTCACAGGAAATTTAACAGGGTGGAGGTATAGACATAGACCTCACAGAGTTCCATGAAAGGAAATGCAGAATCCTGCATCTAGGATGAGATAAGCCCTTTCTGAAGTGCAACCTGTGGACTGACTGTATGGGAAGCAGATCTTCAGACAAGCACCTATGGATCTGGCTTGACAACAGGTTGAACATGAGTCAATAGTGTGCTCTTGCAGCAGAGAAATCCAACCAAGGGTATAGCCAGGCAGTCCAGGAAAAGCGATGCTTCCTCTCTATCCAGCACTTGTGACAACACAGCTGCAGCACTGTGTCCAGCTGTGAGCTCTCCAGTAAAAGAAGGATATTAATATGCAGAAAAGAATCAAAAGGATTGACACCAAGATGGTCAAGGACTGTAGTAGTGTGTGCATTGTAAGACAATGAGGGAACTGATCAGTTCAACAAGGAGAATAAAAGACTTTATTGCTGAGTACAAATACTTGGCCAGGAATACAGTGGATACACTCAGACCCTTCCCAGAGGAACAGACTCTTCTACAGCAACAGGCCAGGCACCAAGAAACACAGTTTGGTATATGGAAAGGATTTTTCTTGTAGCATGAGGATTTTCAAACACTGAAAAGTGTTGCTAAGAGAGGCTGTGGAATCTCTGTCTTTGGATGTGTTCGGGATTTGATCAAACAGGACTGAGTAACCTGATCTGCTTAAACCTGTCTGAGATGGAGATTGGACTAGATGACCTCCAAACATCACATCTGAACAAAAATGTTCTTTGATACTGTATCTTTCATTCCTATCAGGAGTCAACTCACTAAAGATAATGCAGATAATACACTTTGAAACTTGCAAAATAGAAAAGAAAAGCATGCAAGGACAGAATCAGTGTTTCCTTGGCCACACCATCTAGAAAGCAAAGAAACAACCAAACATCGGCC